>CM035849.1:172903582-173276082 GCA_020510985.1 Pholidichthys leucotaenia | reverse complement strand
GTGACAATTTGATATTCACAGACCTTTTTAAAGGCTATCAGTCAGGCCTTAACCAGCTGAAATTAATTTACAATGATGGGAGGGCTTCCTAAATTCTGATGGATTTCAGCTGGTCTGTTGGTTTTCTATGCCTTTTGCACCTCTTTTTCTTCATGTGTTCAATACTTATTCCGTGTCATTCCACTTTATTAAATAGAACTCGTTTTGTGAACACAGTTGCCTTGATTTCTTTGCATGTATGGATTACTTGGGCTGTTACCAATATCTGGTGAAAACCTCAGGTCAATGGCTCCATCAGAAATATGCTTAATGAGAAAAATGTTGATGTGTTCAATACTTATTTTCCCCGCTGTATAAACCCTGTTAAGGCATACGCCAGTGACAGAATTGAGTGCACCCTGCCTGTTCGTGTCTGGGAGACAGAGGCTGGAAGCTGGGAGATTAAACCTAAATTTAATCCAATCATTTACATTTGTGCACCACCTTGAATGTGTTATTGCTTTGCCAAAACGGGTTTCTGCTATGTCCAGTGATTTGTGTTCAAACTGTGTCTTTTTTTGTTTATTAAATAGAAACGAAAAAGAACAGAGAACAACTTTTCATATGATCGCTGCAGCAGAGAAAAAAAAAGACATTACAGAAAATGGTACGTAGACCCACCACCGCTGCTGTCATTTAACAATGTATGCAATTATTGGAGTTAGGACGAGTCATACAAATGTTCTGTGTCTGCCAAATTCCTCAATATTCTTTTGAATTTGAACTGCTTATCATGCTCGCTTTTGAAGTGCGGAAATGTGAAGGACACAATTGTCTATTAAAAATAATGTGTTTAAACAACATTAGCTTGCACACTGATAGAAAGTGTGTATTATTCATCCATCCATCCATCTTCTACCGCTTTTCCGGAGGTCCGGAGGCAGCAGTTCAAGCAGAGAAGCCCAGACTTCCCTCTCCCCTGCCACCTGCTCCAGCTCTTCAGAGAGGACACCAAGGCGTTCCCAGACCAGCTGGGAGACACAGTCTCTCCAGCGAGTCCTGGGTCTGCCCCAGGGTCTCCTCCCAGAGGAACAGGCCCAAAACACCTCAAGTGGGAGGCGTCCAGGAGGCATCCTGATCAGATGCCCATACCACCTCAACTGGCTCCTTTCAATGTGGAGGAGCAGCGGTTCTACTCTGTGCCTCTCCTGGATGACTGAGCTCCTCACCCCATCTCTGAGGGTGAGTCCAGCAATCCTACGAAGAAAGCTTATTTCAGCCAATTGCATCCACAATCTCATTCTTTCGGTCTTCACCCAAAGCTCATGACCATAGGTAAGGGTAGGAACGTAGACTGACTGGTAACTCGACAGGTCTGCCTTACAGCTTAGCTACTTCTTCACCACAACAGACCAGTACAATGTCCGCATCACTGCAGATGCTGCTCCAATCCATCTGTCAATCTCTTGCTACATTCTCCCCTCACTCGTGAATAAGACCCTCCACTTGGGGCAGGAGTTTGTCCCCAACCCGGAGAGGAGAGTCCACCTTTATCCGGCTGAGGACCATGGACTCAGAGGTACTGATTCTCCTCCCAGCTGCTTCACACTCAGCGGCAAACCGTCCCAGTAAGACCTGTAGATCATTGCTGGATGAAGCCAGCAGGACAACATCATCTGCAAACAACAGATGAGATCCTGTGGTCACCAAGCATGACACCCTCCATCCCCTGGCTGCGCCTAGAAATCCTGTCCAGAAAAATTATGAACAGGATCGGTGACAAAGGGTAGCCCTGGCAGAGTCCAACTCTCACTGGGAATGAGTCCGACCAAGTGTTAGCAATACGAACCAAACTCTCACAACGGTCGCACAGAGACCGAATAGCTCATAACAACAAGCCCGATACCCCATACTCCCGAAGCACCCCCCACAAAAAAAACCTTGAGACACGGTCGAATGCCTTCTCCAAGTCCACAAAACATATGTAAACTGGTTGGGCAAACTCCCACAAACCCACGAGGATTTTCGAGAGGGTAAAGAGTTGGTTCAATGTGCCATGGCCAGGACGAAAACCACACTGCTCCTCCTGAATCCGAGGTTCGACCAACAGCCAGACTCTCCTCTCCAGTACCTTGGCATAGACCTTCCCAGGGAGGCTGAGGAGTGTGATCCCTCTAAAGTTGGAGCACACCCTCCGGTCCCCTTTTTTGAAGAGAGGAACCACCACCAGGGTTTGCCATGCCAAAGGCACTGCCCCCGACCTCCACGCAACATTGCAGAGGCGTGTCAACCATGACAGCCCTACAACATCCAGGGCCTTGAGGCACTCAGGGCAAATCTCGTCCACTCCCAGGGCCCGGCCACTAAAGAGATTTTTAACCACCTTGGCGACCTCAGCCCCTGTGATCGGCGAATTGTCCGCCTCGTCCACAAGCCCTGCTTCCTCTGTGGAAGGCGTGTCAGTGAGATTGAGGAGATCCTCGAAGTATTCCTTCCACCGTCCGATGATATCCCGTCAAAGTGCCCCATCCGCACCATACACAGTGTATGGTGCAGTATAATGTGTGTATTATTGTGGATTTGAAATGTTTATAAAAATAACCAGGAAGATGTCTTGATGAAGAGCTATCCATCTATCCACCAAAACTTTTAAAATGGACCAAAAAGGAAAAAAAAAAAACTTCTACCAAAACAATTTTAAAAAAATTTGGAAAAAATTGCAAAATAAAATTGGATAATTGTCCAAATCAGCAGAAAAAGTTATGGAGAATAAAAAATTTAAACAGTATCCATATGAACACTGCAAATTTACTAGAACACAGCTGCAAATTTATCAGGAAAAAATTTCTAAGTTTGAGACAGCTTTTAATTTACAAGAAAAAAAAAGGCTAATTTGGAAAAAAAAAAATGCTATGAGACAAGTTTCAGCTCTATAAGAAAAGTTGCAAATTTACAAGAAAAAATCAAATCTGAGAAAAAAATCTTGCAACTTTATCAGAGAAATTCAAGTGAGGAATAAAAAAAAAATCAAATTTGAGACAAAAGCAGCAAATTTACAAGAAAGCAGCAAATTTCAAAAAAATTAATGTCACTAAAGTGAAACAGTTGTAAAATGAAAGGACATACAAGGGCATACAAGAGTAAAACAAATGCATTAAGTAAACTTGAGGGCACTCAGAGTGTATACCTCTGCCAAGGCTCCGTCCCTCCCTCTCCCTCCCTTTTGTCCGTCCATATTGCCATCCATCTGTACAATGCAAGATAGGGCCTTGGCGGAGGTATGCACTCATGGATCACCAACATTTAATGAGTTCATCTTTGGGCCAAGGGCCACCTCTGGTGAAAATTTCATACAAATCCATCCAGTAGTTTTGAAGTATTGTTTCTAATACTGTGAGAAGATGAGAGCCTTGGCGGAGGTATGCATTTTGAGATCATCACCAAAATCTAATCATGTGTTCTGTGTGCCATTACACACCTTTCCTGAAAATCTGAATGAAAGGCACTATATAAATGCAATCCATTATTATTATTATTATTATTATTATTATTGAAATTTGAATGAACGGTGCTATATAAATGCAATCCATTATTAACAGAGAAATTACAGCAAAACATTATGACTACATTCTAATAATAACAAGATTGTCATAATTGTATTTACCATACACTGGGGCTGGGCAATTCCACCTTAAATCAACATTATGGTTTATTGAATCTTTCAGGTCAGTTTTCATTTTTTTCCCCCTCCTCTCTTCTCCATTACAGTTTACTGACAAGGTTCATAATTATTAAGCAATATTACACAATCATGGTATCATACCATTTTTTTGCAGTTATCAACTACAAATTCACATAGTACCCACATTATCTACCGCAACAAACTTGTGAGAAATACGACCGTGACAAAGGCACAAATGCTCACCTGGCACGCTGACAGACGCGGACATGTTCCTCCAAGCGTTTGCTTTCAAATTTTGATCATGATATCCTTTTAGTGTCAGATCAAAAAGTACCGGGTTGCTCGATACAGCAAAGTCAGCCTCCACCTCCTTCACCGTCACCTCCCGTTCTCATCTTCCTGTACCGGTGTCCTATGTCCCGCCCTTCCTTAATTCTGATTGGCTGCTTCGAAAGGTCTGACATTGATGAGTGCAGATGTCCAGTAGCCTGACAAGTTCAACTTTTTTCAGCCCTGAGCACAGCAACAAAAAGTGGCCACCACTTAAAGTGTTTCAGCGCCAAGGGCACTTAGTGCTGTAAACGCTGGACTACACAGAGAATGAATAGAAAATAGTCGCCCACAGCAGCAAAAACAAATTTGGTGGACACACACCCGCAATACTTTTTCTGCAGTGTTTGGCTTCTGGGTTGTCGAGGTGCATGGCCATACATGTAACTCAGTGAGCACGTCTTAAAGGGGCAGTACGTGAAACGTACCAGATTAATATATAAAATATTCAAAAAAATTCCTGCATCAAAATCGTGATCCGAATCACCACCAAAACCTAATCATCTGTTCCCCTGTGCCATTACAAACCTTTCCTGAAAATTTCATCAAAATCCGTTCATAACATTTTGAGTTATGCTGCTAACAGACAGACCAACCAACCAACCGAGAGACACCAACCAACACCACCTCCATCCTCCCTTGGCAGAGGTAATGAGTAGGGGTGGGGAAAAAAAGATCGATTCAGTAATGGATCGCGATACTTGGCATTGGCGACAATGCATCGATCCATAAACGCATGTATCAATCTTTTATTTTAAAAAATGTGCACAGATATACTTTTGGGTTATCAGTTAATCAATGGCGTTTTCAGTCCACTAGGTGGGACAAAGCAAACGCCCAGTCAACTGAAGTCATAGCTTGTCTTGGTGATTTGCAGCCAGCTTTGAAAGTTAGGAAGCTCAAAGTTAACTCAAATGTCGGGCCTTTTGGGGATTTTATAACAAAAATGGATGGAAAGACAATGACATGACATACAACCCGCAAGAAGCGCTGCACGAAAAAAAGAAAAAACACTGAGCATGGCAGGCCAGCACACGTCTTGGAGCAGCATTAGCAACGGCTAAACTAATGAGACACCGGCAGGGAGTTTTTTTTCTACAAGCGTCACACAAGTAAAGTTTATTTATGTAGCACTTTTCACCGACACACAGTCACAGAGCGCTGCACAATAAAATGGAATAAAAGGAAGTTGATAGATTAAAAATAATTTTAAAAATACAAAAACAAGTTAAAAAGATTAAAATAATTTAAAAATATCAGACTTACCGTTAAAAAGCAGTTGAAACTCAATGGAAATCCTCATTAAACAAAAAAGTTTTCAGCAGGTTTCAAAAGAGTCCACAGAGTCAGATATACGTAGCTGGAGTGGGAGTCAATTCCAAACAGCACCATCCTGTGTGCAGAGACGCGTCTCCGCAAAAAATGAAGTACCGAGAATAGTTTATTATATGAAAGATGTCAACAGTTTTACTTTGGAACATGATCTGAGGTTGAATAAGGTGAAAAAATGTGAGATATATGGGATCGCAATACTCGATTATTGTGGTATCGTGATAACCGTTGAATCGTGATAGGATCAAATCGTGACCAAGAATCACGATCTGAATCGAATCGTGAGGTCCCTCGTGATTCCCACCCCTGGTAATGAGATAAATAAATGTAAATTATGTGTTTAAAGCCCACATGACATTATAAGCCCATGGTATATTTGACTGATAAAAAAACTGATGTGAAAAAATTAATACATGTTTAATGCTTTGCACACCGTTGAGAATAGGGGTGTGCCATATCATATTGTTGACGATAATACTGGTATAAATTTTGATACCGGTGTAAAAATGAATATCGCGACATTTGGGGTCTGCTGCGCGACGACGTCACACCACATAGAAACAGCAAAACGTAGCAGCGGGAAACTGCAGCTCCGAAGTCTGACCGTCATTGTCTACTGCTGATATCCCAGCTACATTTCGTGATAACTGGTCTAATTTTCTGGTCACCCTGTCCAGCTCCAAGTTGGTGAAGCAGTGTACCAACTTGTTCTACCTTCACCCGGAGTCTCCAGTTGAGTGGAAATATTTAAGTTTCAGTTTCTGTTTCAGACTGCTGTCATGTTAAAAAAAAAAAAAAAAAGTGCAGCAGTTCTGCCTGCATTTTTTCTGGACGTCAATACCACTGGAGCGGTATTAACATTGGACAATGTGCCACTCAAAGTGGCTGTATTTTACTTCCATTTTTATTAAACCATCCAAAGAGAGGGAGAGAAACAAACAAAAAAAAAAACATCCATTCTGTGCAAGGAGAGCCAAATGCCCCAGGACAGGTCCATGCAACAGGAGCAGGTAAAGTGATTCAGCATAAAACCCGATGTCTGTGTGCAGTTAAGATGCAACAGTTTATATTAATTTCTTGTAATATTTGATACAGAACTAAAAAATTTTTTTTAACTAAATCTGAGCTGTTGTTTATAAAATGGAGAAATAAGTTATTGTTTTATTTTTCCTGAATATGTTGAAGGTAAATAATGCTGGCTTGTGAAACAGTCCTTTTTGCATAAATTTAAAAGAAAAAACCTGCATTCTGCAATAGCGTGGAAAAATATCGTTATCGGGAAAATTCACAGAAATATTGTGATATTTTTAGGTCATACTGCCCACCTCTACTTGAGAACATAGGGATACTGAAGCAATAACCCTCCTTGAATGCTACACAAACAACGCATTACCAACATTTAGAAACATCAGCTTTTAAAGTCATGCTGCCAACCTCTAGCCTCTATAAATTTTACACACGTTATGTAATGCAAACATGGTCGCACGTAGGGTGCTGTCTGGGATTAAATTAAAGACGGCTTGTAACAAAAACAAACGTGGTCCGCAGCTACATAGTATGTGGTGACTATTTTATATGAAGTTTAATTTCAAGCCTTGTCAGTTAGAAGAAGGGAGGGGAAGAAAAAAAAAGATGAAAGGGTCAATTAACTGTGATGCTGATTTAAGGTGAAAATGCCCAGCACCATTTAACCCCCTGTAATATGCATATCTTCATTACATGTACAAACATTGTGTGAAATGAAAATGTCCTAGATTGAAAATGTAAGAGGAATTAACTGGAAAAAACATGTAACCTCTATTGAGACTTCATTCCAAAAAAAAAACAGAGTTGCAAAACCTACAGTTGTCAAAAAAATAACCCAAAATCATCGGGGTTCGTCAATAGCCTATGCTCCATGGTGAGCTATGAGCTTAAGTAAGTAATCCAAAATCTAAATCCTAGAAATATGCACATCTTCAACACAATGAAATGAAAATAACCGAGCTTGAAAACAGTGGGAGGGGTTAGCCAGACAAGCCATGTAACCTCTATTGAAACTGCACTTAAAAAAAGAAAGTTGCAAAACCTGTAATTTTGGCAAAAATGATCCAAAAATCTAAATCCTGGTAATATGTACATCTTCAATACATGTACAAAGACTATGTGGGAAAAAAAATAAATAAATAAAAATCGTACCTTGAAAACTGTGGGAGGAGTTTGCCAGACAAGTTGTTCATAGGAATGGATTGCATCATACCATAGCACATCCTATCTTTAGAGATGGGCATATAAAAAGCAACTATCTTAAAATTTGAACTCCCGCGCAACTTTCACCTCAACCCCTCCTCCCCCTCCCATGCAACTTTTATTGCAAACTTTTACAAAACCTAACACAAATCCGGGCTTTTGGCCCATAACAACCCTAAAAACAGTCCAAAAAATCCTGGAGGAACCGACTAGCTATATGACATACTTACAGCAGAACGTTATAATTGAAGCAAGGCAATTTTAAGCTGGATTCATGCTACTTCTCCGCTTTGGTCCGCGGAGATGTGCGTCTGCGTTGGACAAGGCCAGTGCACACGCGGTAGTGCAGATACTTCATTTTTGTCGTCTACCGGGCCAAGCTATTGATGCATCTGCACAACTGTCATTTGCAGTTGTGGTCGGAGAAGCCACTGGCATGGATTGGCAGATAGGCTTCCGTCAGTATGCCCCAGGGCAGCTGTGACTACAGTAGTACTCAGAAAAGATTTATTGCCAAGTACATTCACAGTAAACAACTGATAAACATACGAGTAGATAGTAGCTTACCACTATCAATGTATGTTTGGAGTGAATGAATAATGGACTCATTGTAAAGTGCTTTGAGATGTCAAGCGCCTTATAAATCTAATCCATTATTATTACCTCCGCCAAGGGAGGAGGTAATATTTTTGGAAGGATCCATCCGTCCATCAGCAAATTTACTCAAAAAGTTCTGAATGGATTTTGATGAAATTTTCAGGAAAGGTGTGTAATGGCACGGGGAACAGACGATTAGATTTTGGTGGTGATCCGGATCATGATCTGGATCCAGCAATTTTTTGAAAATTGTTTTTATATTAATATGGCACTTTTCATGCACTACCCCTTTAAGACGTGTCCACTAAGTTACTGTATGTGTGTCACCACGCCATAGGCCCATGCACATCAGCAACCCAGAAGTTGTGGACATGCATAGTATTTTTTTTTTTTTTTTGTTACTTATTTGTACCCGTAGGTAGACTTGGTTTGCAGTCTGGTGACAAGCCACCGGCTACTGGTCGCTGCGTGCGCGAGCGCCCTAAACCTACATGTTTTTTTTGGTGTGCGGGAGGAAACCGGAGAAATCCCGGAGTAAACCCGCGCAACACGGGGAGAACATGCAAACTCCACACAGCTCACTGTTGGTCGGGGGCTGGGATCGAACCCACGATCTCATGATCCCCGCGGTCCCCCGGCCGAGGGTAAAACTGTGCTGCCACAGTGCTAAACCACTGCGCCACCGTGCAGCAGTATGTGATGATTGACAATTTTTCATCTGAAGATGCCAAGAAAAAGCAACAAAAGCAAGAAAAAGCAAGACGGAATGCCCTAGTGGCACAGCGAGGTATCAACAAACAACGATTTCAATGCATTTCTATGGCAATGTTAGCTAAATTTAAACAAAAAAAAAAAAAATGCTGAAATGGTACGACTGGCTCATGTAGCCATCACCATCTTATAAAAGATGGTGATAGCAATCAGAAATACAAGTTTTTTAAGATTCACATTGGCCAGCCGAGATTACCAAAGGAGTATATTGTGGGCTGACTTTTCATAATGGGATGAGAAACGTGTCGGCTCGGTAGGAATATTCATTCCAATTTGAGCCACTAATCAGCCTCAGAGTACAGTAAACATATCAACACTGCAATTAAACTTGTTTAAAAAAAAAAAAAAAAAATAAGACTGACACCTGCTGACAAATGGACCGAAGCTCTGTAGAGCTGAAGCGAAGTGTTGGGATTAATGATAACTAACAAGTGTAAACAAACAGCATCTCTCGTATGGGAGACAGGAGGTTGTTTTTCCTGTGAACGCCAGTGGATAAATTTTAACTACTGGATGGATTTTGGTGAAAATTTCACTAGAAGTGGCCCTTGGGCCAAGGATGAACCCATTAAATTTTAGTGATGATCTGTGAGTGCATACCTCCAACAACAACCTTGTTTGTATTTGTGCAGCAGGATTACACAAAAACTACTGAATGGATTTGGATGAAATTTTCACCAGAAGTGGTCCTTGGCCTACAGAGGAACCCATAACATTTTGGTAATGATCTGAGAACGCATACCTCCACCAAGGCTCTTATCTTCTCACAGTGTATTAGCAAGCACATTCCAAAACAATACTGGATAGACTTGGATGCAATTTTCACCAGAACTGGCTCGTGGCCTACACACAAACCCATTACATTTTGGAGGTGATGCATGAAGGACAGAAGGAGCCTTGGGGGAGGTATGCGCTCTGAGTGTTTTTCTAGTTACGATTCACCTCAGTCCTATGGGGTAGCACAAATGCGCCAACACGCCAGTTTGTTCACCAGCTATATAAAAGTGAAGAAACGTGAGACTGATGCATATTTTTTTGTAGCAACAACAAAAGCATTGTTTCAAGGAAAAGGAGGAATTACAGTTTTTCAATGCTCTTGTTCACTCAAACTGCTGCTGCAAAGCGATTCATGTATGTTTATTCTCCTCTTTCTCTTCTACTTTGACTTTGTATGCTGTATCGGTAGTGCCACCTCATGAATGGGAGGTTCAGTCTCGTACGTATGCAGTCAACATGCCTAGGCAACGCAATCACAGAATTTGAGTTGCACAGGGATGTCCATGCAGACTGGGAGACGATGTAATTTTCGTCACAAAAGTTCGCGGTTGGACGCTGACAGTGGAGGTGCAACATGAATCCAGCTTTACAGAGGAAGACAGCACAATTAACATCCTGCTATGCTAGATCCTGCTGCTTTTCATTGTCCTGAAGCCCTTGTAGCTTCCCTTTAAGGCCTGGTGCACACGACAACATTTTTGTTGAGAGCTGGTGTTCTGCCATTTTACCATACTATCAGAATATCACACCCCTATGGCAAACCAACAGATATAGCTATCAGCTTAGCATATTTTGTCAGAATCAGTTGCACTGCAAATATGGCACTAACATTATAAAATTGCTTACCTTCCATCAGCTGGGCCACGGAATGCCATTGTTTATCTTCCGTCAGCTGTGTCGAGTAATTTTTAACAGCAGAAAATATATATACACACTGAAAAAGTGCCACATTTTTGGATCAGCCAATCACGATGCAGGGCCGTCAGCTGTATCGTATGCTGAAATTATGAGCGGAAGCATATTTCCTGTTACGATGCATGCGCGCGCAAGCATAGTAACCCAAGGTATAGCCGTTCTGATAAGTATGGTAAAACGTCAGAACACTGGCAAGAAACAGCTGCATGCACACGACATGTCACAAAAGCAACCACATGTGCACACGGATCCACCGAATCTGTGAAAACTGCTGTTAGAACTAACGGATGACAAATAGAAGTTTTACTAGAGACTTTGGATTACTACTATAAACGCCAGACTCCATCTGCAATAAATATTTATATTCATTTTCTTTAAGCTGAAAGAATGAAGGAGTAATAAATAAACAGCACATTGAGATGACGTTTGTCTTGATGAGGCACTATACAAATAAAGTTGAAGTGAATTAAATGGCCCATATAATTGTAGGCAATAAAAAAAAAAACTTTACCTACAGCTGGTTTGACTATTTGATAAGGAGTTTTCAGTCATAACTTTTACAAAAGCATTACAAGTAAGAAAAAAGAGTGATATGATGAGATGTTGGGCTGCAGCAGACATCTCATCATTTGTGCAACAGCACAAAACTGGATTTGAAACATCGGCATCTCCACAGTAATTTGTTTATCATTCAACAAAGATAGGCATCCTCCTTGGCTATAACTGAGGATTATTTTTCTATATAAGGTTGCATCTACTGTGTAAAAACGCAGTTTTACAGACACCGTTAAAAGCCCATTTTTAACCTGATCCTAACTATAAACACACCAGGCTTTAAGTTTAATCATGGAGCTTCTATTTTTGTGAGCAATACAGAAATACAAGCTCCGTATTTGTATTTCTCCGAGAAATAAAGGCTCCTTGGTGTATGGATTGCCTGAAATCTGTTGTAAAGTGGGGCTCTATCATGACATAGATCTTTTCTTCTGTACATACGGATGCACAAAATTAATACCGTGAAAACCTCTCCACTCTGGACACTGGTTTCAAATTTCTACACTTTCACACCTCCAAATACGCAGTATGCACAGACAGCTAAACTGTAGACCAGGGGTGTCGAACATATGGCCTGCAGGCCAAATCCTACCCACCAGAGAGTCCAAACCGGCCCGTGGGATGAATTTGCAAAGTGTAAAAATTAAATAATAGAACACACAGCAGCACTTTTGCAATAAAATAACTGCTATTCCCAATTTGTCCATTTGGGGTTGCACAAGAGTAATAGACACAAAAGTGATCCCTGATTTCCACTGAGGGAGTCCGTTATGCAGCAGGTAGGGAGGACAGTTTGCCTTGGAGTCTTTCTTCCAAGGCAAACTTTTCCCACCCGTCTCTATTAATATCCCTTCTCATCTATCGCTAAAAATATGCAACAAGTCTTTTTTATGGATGCTGGATCCAGCATACACTGAAATGTCATGGTATTTACTGTATTTATTAGCCGTTTTTTAAAAATACATTTACCCCCGTGTCTCACAGCTCGGGGACGGGGACGGGCAGTTCTCTGCAGTTTGCCCATGTTTTATGGTTGGAACCAGTTCTTGTCACAAACTTTTTTGAGCATGTTCAAACCAAGAGAAGCTGCAGTGTCGTGCCAAAAAGTGATGGGCCACCATAAACTGATTGGCTTGCTGCGGGACCGCACCTCGCTTAGCTAAAGTAGTTTCTTTTCCGATTCTGAGGCTGACGGCTGCTTTTCAGCAAAGCAGACATAACTTTTTGTCCATGCAATTAGCGAAGGTATGTCTGTCAATATTCAATACAGTGAGGGATTAAACATAATTTTAGCCCCATGAGTTTTGCTAGAATAATCAGATATGACATTTTATCCTGTAGCAGCTTTTAATGTTTTTCCTGATATGTTAAGGAACGATAACGATGCAAGTCAATAAAGCTTTTATTTCCCATGAATACTAGCGTTTGTGCATTATTTACCTCCTATAATTATATATTGTAAGCAGAATCCATAAAATGTATGCTTTATATTAGTGGTGAGCAGATTGATCCAAATATCAACAGTGGGCTGCACGGTGGCGCAGTGGTTAGCACTGTGGCAGCACAATTTACCCTCGGCCGGGGGATCGCAGGGATCGTGGGTTCGATCCCTGCCCCCGACCAACAGTGATCTGTGTGGAGTTTGCATGTTCTTCCCGTGTTGCGTGGGTTTACTCTGGGATTTCTCCGGTTTCCTCCCACATACCAAAAACATGCAGGTTAGGGATACGGGGCGCTTGCGCACACAGCGACCGGCAGCTGGTGGCTTGTCACCAGAATGCAAAACAAATCTACCTACGGGTACAAAATAAGTAATAAAAAAAACCAAAAAACAAAACAGTATCGATACCAAAGTAGGTACTGATATTGATCAATACTCTGTGTCCGTCCCGTCACAGCATGGAGCAGGCACACTTTGCTCCCCTTCTTCTTAGACTTAGACTTAACTTTATTAATCCCTTTGGGATGACTCCCGCTGGGAAATTTTAAATTTCCAGCAGCACATGAAAGGAGCATACAGATCAGAAAAGCAAAAAAGAAAAAAATAAACACTTAACATAATATACACAATGTAAATACAAGGCTAATAAATATGGCTTGTATGGTTAAGTTAAGGTTATTGCACTATGAATGCCCTACTGTCCTCTGTACTCTATGCCCCCCCCCCCCCCCCCAAGTGAGGCGTTATAGAGTGTGATGGCATGGTGGACAAAAGAGTTCTTGAGCCTGTTGTCTTTCACTGAACAAGCTTCTCTGGTCACTGATGACGGTGTGCAGAGGGTGGCTGACGTTGTCCATTATATCCAACAGTTTATCCAGAGTCCTCATCTCTGCCACCGTCACCAGGGTGTCCAGCTTCGCCCCGACCACAGAGCCGGCCCGCCTGATCAGTTTATCCAGTCTGGACGCATCCTTCTTGGATATACTGCCCCCCCAGCACACCACAGAGTAAAAGAGGACGCTGGCAACCACCAACTGGTAAAACATCCGCAGAAGTTTGCTGCAGATGTTGAAGGACCGCAATCTCCTTAGGAAGTACATCCATTCTTGTGGTTTTACGGCAGTTGGCAACCAACGTTTATGTGCATTACCGCCACTTACCTATTCCTTACTTCCTCCTCCTCCCTCTTGTTTTACCATCACGTAAGTCAGCAGCAACCTAAGCTAGCAAGCAGCAGCCAGCAGCGTTCCGTGTAGTCTGCACGCACACACACACACGAGCAGCACAGTTGCCAAGTCCACTTATTATAAGCGACTTTGGGCTTGTTTTTTTCTAAAGTCGCTTGCAAATCTCGTCAGTCGTGGGTTGAGGGTTTTGGGGCTTGTTTTTTAATGTGTAGTTGCTTATTTGGGCTTGCTTTGCTGTCTGTGTGACAGCTCTCCCAGCTCGGTTGCGCAAGATTATAAACTGTCTCCATACCAAGGAGTTCAAAATCTCTTAATTTTGGGGAAAGCTACTGAGGTAAAAGTGGCCGGCCAGGGGCTTCACTTCTGGCAGCCAATCATCAGTGGCCCACCCGACTCCACTCGGCTCTGTACTCGCTAATGGGGTGTGAGATATCAATTTTTTTTTTTTTTTTTAATACAGATCAGTGCTTATGGGACCTTAAATTGGAAAAAAAAAAAAATCTATCAAAATGAATGGCAAGAACAAAATTATCTTTTCATCCAGATCAAATTTTGCCACAAGTTACACATATGTTTGTCAATTTAAAAGATAATTTTCCACATAATTAAAGTTGTGTAATATTTAGTTTTTGTTTAAAGGCCTAGCAGAAAACAACTCCCATCATCCCACATCACTCAACTGTAACTGTGTTTAGTGCTGTTACTTATGCAGAATGCTCATTCCTTTTCTTTTAGTTTAAAAATTTAATTTATTCAGTTTTTTTGTTGACTGTTTACTATGAATTTGCTGTTGCTTATGCAGAATACATTTGTATTTTCCTTTAATTAGAGTTTATAAAGTTCCGTTATTCAATGCTGATTGTGTTTACAGTCAATTCACTGCCAACAAAAATAAATCTATATATCAATATGTTATCAAGCAGCCTCTCTTTTACACAATGCAGTAGGTTGCCTGTTGGGCTTTTTTTTTTTTTAGCTTGTTTCCATAGAGCTGATCACTTGCTTCTCTTGTGAAACCTGGCAACACTGATGAGCAGCAGCATATGGAGCAGAAGAATGGCAGAGAGGAAGCGGAGCTCCGTGTGGCTCCATTTTCAGGCTGAAAATGAGATAATGGCAAGCTGTACAATATGTAAAACGGCTGTGAAATACAGTGGTAACAACTAATTTATACAAACATGAAAAAATCACCCAAAAGAAAACGCTAAGCTACAGAAATGGAGAGAGGAGGAAAGAAATCCCCCACTCCCTGGCTCCGACAGACAGACCCAGAGAGGGTCAGGGGAATATTTCTTTAAACTTAAGGCTCTGAGGGTTGTTTAGTTATTTACACTTTTTTCATTGTATTTTCACTACTTGTTTTTTTATTTTTCATTATTTTTCAAAGTCAGAAAAGAAGTGCAATAAAGGGGAGAAGTTTAGTTTTATTTTTACATTGCATTACCTGAACACGCATTCTACTGGGAAAAAAATAATTTGTTTTAAATATTTCATATCATTTGTTGTGGAGTGACCATTTTGTAGATTTTATTTAAGAAAAAAATATTACTGTTCTATTGTTTCTGAACAAAAAGTTTTATTATAATAAAGTGTTTTCTGTTTACCTATAAACTTTGGCCAGATTCTGTCCTGGGTTTTAGCCAATTAATAATCCAAAAGAAAAAACACTTATAGGGCATGAAAATTCATTCAGATTTAGTAATTTGATGACGCATCTACTGAAGATTGTACTATAAAGTTGCCGTGACTGCATAGGTCTAAAAGATAATTCGCCATATGAGGAGAATGAGGTGCACGAGCAGACCGGGCAGAGCGTCAGCGGGGACCAGATCTGACAAATCAACACAGAACATGCAGGGAGAAGCAGCACCCCCGCCTCCCCTGGTGTTCTCCATGCCAAATTATCAATCACAGCAACTTTATGGTATATATTTTGACTGAGCAATTCCATATGCCCGGTTAACGGGAGTGATGTCCTTTGCAGCACTATGGGTCCCTGCATATGCTGGATAAATTTTTAGCATGGGGCACATATTTTTTCCAGTTTATAACATTTTTCACTGGGTCTGGGGTGTGTGTGGGGGAAAAAAAAAAAAAAGTGTTTTGGTTAACGTTTAGAGGGTCAAAAATGCAATTGTTCAGAATAAGAATAATAATAATAAATAATAATAATCTTGCACCAATAAGAAACAGACGCTTACAATAGAGCGGCGGCGCTCAGTCTTTGCCAGTCACACTCTCAAAGTGCAGATCATTATTTGGCCTCAGTATCACCCCAGCGTGACGATATAACCACGCCTCAATCTTATCATTAAAGTTTTAAAAAACCTTTTAATAACAAAATATTGAGAAAATATAAACTGATGCACTACAGTGGGTCTCAAATATTTGTAAATGTGTCCTGTTATAGTACTGCATGACTTTATTGACGAATCGATACACAGAAGAAATTCAATATTACACTGAACTCCATCACTGAACAGTGATATAAACCAATTATAATGACGAGTGAACAACTCCCATTCCCCAAAGTGCAAGATACACTATTATCTTTAATATAAGTTTTAAAAGATCAGACAAATAAGTGATCCGACAAACAAATAAAGAAGGAATCTGAAACCGTCGCTAATATCGGGTGTCCCATTTATTTTCAATATTTAGGTATTCTGTAAAACAGGTATTCTTTTAATAGTCACACAGTCAAATAAATCTTAGCGCCATTTACTCCCTTTTATATTTGTCAAAGTCTAACATGTGATTGCCTACATATAGGCTACACCTCTTTGTATTCTACTTTCAAACACAGCCTACATTTGGGCCTAGAAAGCCTGATGGGGATACCCATTTCAGACAGGAATACTTGGTCCTACAGGCAATGCAATAGTCTCTATAAATGCAAGAAATCTCTGTCTGTGTGTCTGTCTGTTTCACGCATCTCTCTTGAACCGTTCGTCAGACTGGCCTCAGATTTTATATGTGCTGTGCTGAGGTTAGGAGGGCATGCATCCCCAAATTTCGGCCTCCCCAGATAGGCAGAAATTTAGGAATGGAAATCTTTAATGAACGTCCATAGGGGACCTATGGATGTTCATAGCTATGACATCATAGACACAGATGTTGCCATGGTTACTGTTGCCAGGTAGACACATCAAAGATCAAAGGCAGGCATCACAAAGTGGTGCCTTCAAAGATCAAAGGCAGGTTTCACCATGGTTACTGGTGCCATGGTAACCATGTCAAAGATCAAAGGCAGGCATAACTATGGTTAATGTTGCCATGGTAACAGGAACCTTCTATGGGCATGCAGAAATACTTGCTTATACTTGGTTTTTCCGGGCATGCACAGGTATGCACTAGTACCAAAAATTTATCAAGGCTCCCAATTTGGATTCAAACATTTTATATGGCAAAAAATTACTTTATTTGGTTCTTTGAGGCTGAATTGTGAAGACTGTAACATATTCTGTCCAACTTGTGAATAGTCTCAAAAGGCTGTTATAGCTTATAAATATGTTATTTCACCTGCCAAAAATTGATTAAAGGTCTTAATGTTGATTGAAACAGTTTGCATGCTTTAAAAATAACTTGATTTGGTTCAGGATTAAATTGTGACTATAATACTGTAACTTGCTCTCTCGCACTTGTGAAATAGTCTCAAAGGACAATAATTCGGTATTTTTCCTGCCAAAAATTGATTAAGGGTCTTAATCTGGACGGAAACTCCAGAAATCCAATCATAACCAGTTTATTCATGTGCATGTAAACATGGTCAATGATCAGGTTTACAAGTACACTAATAAAATCATTATGATTGGATTCCTGCAGTTATCTGATTATTCAAGCGGCCACGTAAACAGAATAATCCGATAAAGGCCATGTAACTGGGGTCATTACTCCAACTCATTCAGGTTGTTCAAGTTTTGTAAAAGATCAAGGGTTCAATAAATGTAAACATTTCACATTGTACTTGTACTTCTTTGTACTAAATTTGGAGCTGCTATTAAGTTGTTTTGCTATTAATTTACTGGTCTGGCCCACTTAACATTAAATCCGGCGGTATGTGGTCCCTGAGCTAAAATGAGTTTGACACCCCTGCTGTTGACGAAGTTCCAAGGTTTGGGGTAAAAACATTGTTGTGTGCACGGCCTCTAAATTGGATGTTTGTGACACTTTTGTGTGAAAACCAATGCACATGACAACACAGTACAACCCTTTTATAATTTTCTTCTGTGGATATGCCAATATTTTGTTTATATGTTGAACAGTGTGGACTCTGCATTTTCAAAACTTTTGACTCGCCACAGGGGCTAGATTTTCACTGTTTCGCTGAGGTTTGATTTTGGCAAAGGCTGAAAAGTAGGGGAGATCGGGAGATCAGGGCTGCTTGTCAGGATGCCAGTGCACCACCTGGGATCTATGCAAATCAGGGTGTTTCACACCTCAAAATAAGTGAGTATTCACTCACAGCAAGCATAGTTGACAGGATAATAATTGAGTGGTCTCACCTTCTGTAAAACTTCTGACTGAAGGCACTCTTGTGATTAATCAGAATAAACAGGTCTATTATTCGTCCACACTGGCTACCTGCTTGGAGTCAAAAGGCACACGAATGGAACTTGGAGAACAGGGTGGGACAGACGTTAACCCAGAGACTGTATTTTGGTCACTGCTTCCGCCGCCAAAGGACACTTTACTGCCCATGTCAATAATCTGTGGATTAAACAGTGACAATAGTGTTAAACAGTGATGAAGCCAATCAAAATGACATACATTAGATAAGCAGCTTATCAGCAGGGGAACAAAAATAAAGAACAGACTGTATGGTATGCTAACTTCTCGCAATAAATTACAAGTCTTTGAGAGTAATTTGGAAGTTTGGTACATGAATCTTTTACCAGACTTTAGAGTTGTACAAAACTTTTGAAAATATTCAGAGGATCAAAACCTACCAATTAAGAAAGCAAAGTATAGGGCCAGACTGACTTTTATCTCTTGTAAATTATCAGTCAGTACTTACATTTATCCTATCAGCCTGTACATCTTCAGGTATTTTGATTGGGAAAAAAAAAAAAAAAAAAGTACTACATTTTAACATCATGATAAGGCAAAGTGGTTTTAGTCACACTTTTGTGAACCAGAGCCTCATCAATAAAGTGAATGAGCTTACAAGTCACTTTATGACCACAAGGTGTTGCTAAAAACATAAGCAGTGAAATAACTCTTCCCATTTAAACACACACACACACCTTAACAGCTTCAATACATCAACCAACCCAAACTGCTTTTAAATGTATTTATGAAATGAGCTACAGTGCAGCAACAGCACAAATACCATCTGTATATGATGCAGTAAAGTAATAACAGTACAGATCAACTGAAGGAATTAGTTATACAGTTCTAATTCAAGGATGTATTATTTCTTCTATGCCAAAAACAATTATTGCAATGTGTGGAAAAAAATATGGAGCTACAAAATCATACGAGCCTTAAAATAAGGTTAAAAACTAGAAAGCATAAATAATGTCAGTACTGGCAAAAGACATTTACTCTTGTGCCAAGTTATCTTAAATTTGTACATTTTATTTAAAAATCATGTACAATATAGTTGCAAATTTTAAAGATTTGAGACATTTTTCCGTTTTTCAGAAATGGTCTACTTTTTTCATTTTAATTTTTGCCCTTTTCTATTTACCAGTATGAGATTCTTTCCCATTTTTTGAACATTTTTCATCTTAAGTGCAGCTTTTCAGAAATCTATGTATGACTTTCCACATAAATTTGTGCCCCCCCCACACAAAATTTTTCCATTAACTTGAAACCTCTTGCCTAAATGTTAGTTTTCTTATAAACTTCTTCTTTGCCTGTAATGTGCAGCTTTTTTCAAATCTGTTTTCATAGAATTTTTTGTCAATGTAGCTTCCTTCATTAATTTGCAACTATTCTCATTCGATATTCTAATTAACTTCCCACTTTTATGCTTTTCTTGAAAATTTATTCTCCCTCTTAAGTGTGTATCTTCTGTAAGTCCAAGATGTGTGTTTTTGTGAATTTACTTCTCTCATTAATGAGACTTTCAATATTAGGTTTTCACTTTTTTTTTTTTTTTAATTTACACATAAATTCCATGCTTTCTTGAAAATATCCTCGCTCTAAATAAATAAATTTAAAGCAGCACTATGTAACTTTGCTTCAAGTATGAACACTGACACTACGCTCCGATCCACAGTGTACCTCAACTTTATTCCCTGCGCCGTTCTCAGGGAATATCAGTAAGTTAACTGCCCTTCACAAAATTTCTCCATCTAACCTGTAACTGTCAGCTCCCTCCTCCGTGAGTTACCATGGTAACCATGGACACATACTGATACTATGGTGGATAATTTATATTTCTTAAATAAAATATTACTACAAAAATATTTTTATTACCATCTAAATATGCCATCTATATAAACAATAACCAATACCAGTTTAGCTTGTTAATAACGTTAGCAACAATAGTTTGTTTTACATGTATTTGAGGCACAGTGGCTTATGGATAATCTTCTTGTCAACTTCCGATGAAGTGATGTACCGTTGTTCACTTCTTCCCTGCTCACTTCTCAGTTCCCTTTGAACTGAAGACCGTTCGCTCCCTTCGATTTGGAATCTCAGTTAATATGGCAGATACCCTGTGCAGTCCACTTCGGAGTACACTATTGGACAATCGGAACACAGCTACAAAAGACTACAACCATGACCCCAGTCCAAACAGCCAATCGCAGGGAACAGCTTTAGCCACCAACAACCAAGTACCCTGTGATTAGTTGTTTGGACCGAGGTCATAGTCACTCTATTTGTAGTCCTTTCAGTGTTCCTACCAAAAGCAGAACTATTGCAGGCAATGCAGGCTGACTCTGGCTATGGCGGAAGTGATATTCATCTAGTCAGAGATTGCTATACAAACTAAATAACTCTGGAAATACTTTAGGCAAAACCCTTACATAGTGTTGCTTTAAGACTTTTCCTCATTCGTTTGAGGCAGTTCTTATTAATTGCACATTTTGCAAGTAAATTTAATCCTTTTCTTGTAAATTATTTTCCTCTCTAGTGTGCAAAATTTCTTATAAATCTGACACGTCACATAAATGTGTTATTTTTGTGAATCTGAGACATGTTCCTCCTAGAGGCTTTTGTCTCATTGATTTGAGACCGTTCTCACGAGTTTGAAACTTCTCATTAAAATGCAAATTCTTCCCTCATTAATTTCAAACTTTAAAGTTGTTTTTACTCAAGTTTTCTTTGCTGAAATTTGACTTTTCAAATAAATTTATCATTTTCTGCATCTCTTCCATCCCTCAGTCGTTTTCTTTTAGAGACTTATGTTAATCCCTTTCTTTCATTAAAGGCCTTTTCCTCAACTTTCCAAGCAAATTTAAGACTTTGGTCAATTTCCTGTCATTTTCTTGTGAAAGTAAGCCTCTTACCCGCAAAAATTTGACATTTTTTCATAGCAAGTTTAAGATGCATTTTGTCGTGAATTTTTACTTTTCTCATAGATTTGCGACTTATTTGTAAATGTTCGACTTCTAATTTTGGGAGTCACGGGGCATCCAGAACAACAGGGAGCCAACATTTACGGTCAAAGAGTCGGACGTTTCAGATCCCCGTTGTGCAAAAACTCAGAAGTTTCTTCCAAGTTCCTAACAGACCACACATTCCAAACTACCTGAAACTGGACACCGTGTACTAAGCGAGCTGAGCTGAGGCGCAGTCACACCTTGGAGTTGTGTGGGGCTCTAAAATGCATTAGCTGTACGCATAACTGCAGCGCCAAGTCTACCCAGCTTTGTTTAGATATGCATGGATTGCTAACTGCATATCCAACTACTGCCACACTCATGTTTAACCCACTTCAACATGGCCGTGTCCTGTCGGTACATTTTTAGTTGCATTTTACAGAATCTAGGACCAAACGAGAAGCTTTAACAACCACACTAGCATTCATAAAAAGCGTCCACAGGCGTGACTAAACAATACAAGTCAGGCGTGATGGTGAAGTAGGCCAAATACAGCTAGCAGCCGTTAATTACCGTTACAGGCCACACGCACCTCACCGTTAACCGCAATGTTAGCGGACACGACTTTAGCCGACAACATGTAGGTGGTTTATTTCCCCAACAACAGCTTGAGAAAGTAACGGGGTGGTGGTAATAAACACGAAGTGCTTGCCTGCGTGGGGGTAAGAGGGAGTCAGGGCTAGTATCCGCGAAGCCATGCGCCTACCGTGGCCGCCAAACTAGCACTTAGCACCGGCTAACTCCAGCGTGACCGTCCCAGTAGCTTCCGCGAAGTTTGGCACCTTCTTCAAAGGTCCGAGTCGGGATGTTTGGGTGGATTCGACTTCCTCTTCTCGGTTTTTCAAGAGCAGCTGTACAGATGTGATCCACTCGGTGCCCACGCACAAAGCAGCCTCACGGAGGATGTCAATCACGTCGAGCTCATCACAGAGCGGATACTGTGTGCCGTGGGACATATCAGGATCACCCACCAGCGGGAGGAACGCCACAAGCTGGACCCGAAATATAATTCGGGTAAAAAAAAAAAAAAACCTAGCAAGCAGTCAAAGACGTTTCTGGCTTTTTTCGGTGGGGCCCTATTTTTGTACTGTGGAAGACTTAAAACCCTTCTCAATGAGGAAAAAAAAAAACCTAATTTCCCAGTATAAACATAAGCATTTGGGCCATTTTTGTTCCCTAGTTTGTCTTGAGTGCTTCCACACTCAGGGCTCTTTGGTGCTGGAGGCTGAAGGGTGTTTTACACAAACTGCTGTTTCAATGTTTGGATGCGTAATAGTGGTCGGTGGACTGCACAAACTGAATTGTCCCTTGGGGATTAATACAGTTTTCGATTTCTGTTTGTTTTCATTTGTTTGGATGAATAGAAAAAGAATAAACCATAGCATTGAATAAAACGTTAACCAATGTTATTATGAATGTTATAAATTTACAAGAAAAAAGTTGCAAATTTATGAAAAAGTACCAAAATTATGAGGGAAAAAAGCTACAAATCATAAATATGGTAAATGGCATTCATTTATATAGCACTTTTTACTCATCTCTGGATGACCAAAGCGCTTTACAGATCCTGCTATCCACCCATTCACATCATCATCATCATCATCATCACAGCAGTCTGTCGGGGCGACAATGACTGTTTCATTTAGGTCTGATCAGATTCCTCCACACAGCTCTGTCCTTCGCCCTCCACTGCCAGGAACTCCTGACCTTGTTAACCCGGGCGATGTCCGAGCCAGTATGAGTTGCTTTCTGACTGACCATTTCATGAAACTGCTTGCAAAGTATTTGAGTACCGCTAGCTTTTGCTGGACTAGCGGCACATTCTTGGCAGATAGCGGTATTATCAGTGCCAAGGACAGGCCAAGACAAACTGACTCCAGTATCCGTTGCAGTGACTGACCAGATGATAGGTTTGTTTATCTCTGCTCTTTGTGTAGTGCATGTCATGATGCACCAATTGACAAAAGTCCACCACAGACCTTGCAACAGATGTACGTATCTGCCAGGATGTCCAGTTTCACCCCATGTAACTGGGAGTGGTCCACCACACACACACACACACACTCACATGCACCGGCACTGGCCTGACCCACCACGAGCAACTAGGGCAGGGCTATTCAATACAAAATCAGTTGGGCCACAATTTGAAATCAAGACATGTAACTGGGCCGCACACGTTTAGGGATCTGTTGAATATGACAAATTTCAAACCAACACAGATCAATATGATAAAAAATATGCACTTTTTATTCATTGTCTTGGTTTTAAATGTGCACTTGGCACATGACAAATACACATCAAAAGTGCATAAAAACACAATAACAGTGCTGGCGTTGAGCAGAACTTCAAGTACTAGAAATATTTTTCCTCTTGAACAACATTTAAATAAAAAGATTGAAAAAATCAAATTCTGTAAATAACCATTTTGGTCACATCTTACTCAGGCATATCTCAAAGTGCATAAACACTCAATGGCTGTGTCTCAATTCAGGTTCTGCGTCCTCCAAGTGTGCATTTCTAGGCCAGATACATCACTGTGCTGCGTCCAAGGCTGTCCCATTCTGTGGGCTCCTTCATATGCATCCGACAAATGCAGCCTTCAAAAACCCTGAAAACCAAGGACACATGAAGAGTATCGGCCGAATTGCAATCTCCTCCCTAAGCCCTCAAGACCTGAGCCCTTGTAGACTTAGGCGGTAGCCATTAGTAGAGTGTGCAAGTCTGTGAGGGCTTGAAATGGTATAAGAGGAATGGTGTGGAGAAAGGAAGCAGGCAAGGCAATGAGCTGGCAACACATGAACTTTATTCCATCTCCAACATACAGTACAATAAAAAGAGCTCCCAGGTCTCTGTGCATTCCTCTTTTATGCCTTTAATCCCATGCATTGAGACCCGGAACTTCCGACCATAATACACTGTTTGGAACAAAGCCCTGTGTGGCACATTAGCATCATAACACCAGTACCGCTGCTCACACTCTTCTCTCTTCCAGCAGCTCCGGCGGTTCCTCCTCTCCTCGGGGGGTGCATAGTCCATACTGTCCCATTTGAGACCCCCTGGTGGCCCTCTCTGGGTGAAGAATCCCCCACCCGTGCCGCCATAATGGGACACTTTATGACATGTCACCCTACCTTGACAACGGTGTATGACAAACATGCTGCTTAGTATTGTGGGATTCAGACTTTTTATTTTAAGAATGATTTTATCTTCAAGGCCAAGGAACAGAAGGAATCAATTGCCTGATCTAAATATCTTGCAGTCACTAGCCTCACAGAGCGAAAGAGAGGTAATTATGAAAAAAATAATTTTACTTTTTTATGAAAATTACACAAAATAGTTGATAAATAATGTCTGTATTATACTATATTTATTTATCCTATATACGTTATATGTTAAATGCAGTATCTTAAATCCTTAGTTATAGTCATCCACTGTGTGATGTTGTTCATAGGATGTATTATTGTGTGACACGGGTGGTGGCTCCACCTTTCCGGTTCCGCTGCCACCCGGGGTATAAGAGGGCTGTGAGGAAGAGGGGCGGTCTCTTTGACCACCTCTCTGTCTGACGGGAGCATCTGTATTATCATTGTGAGTTCATATTAAAGTCTGGTTCAGTTCCACCTTCAGCCTCCTCATTGACCCTCAGTTATAGACATAACATTTGGCGACGAGGATAAAAGTATGGGCGCGGGAGTTGCTACCATTCGGCTGTTTCTGGAGCTTCCCGGTGAGCCGCCAGTCCCTTGGGTGAGATGGTTTGCCGTGTTCCAGATTTACCTAGTGGATCTGAACCTTGGTGAACTGAGCAGTGTATCTCTAAGTGACAAGGGCTGTTCTTTTTACATGGTGGAGTTGGACGTGGTGACAGTGCCGTTGCTGGTTGACACGGGAGTGGTGAGATCGGTGTTGGATTGGGTAACCATGTGGAGTTCCTTCTCACAGTCTCTGGTTGAAGAAGAGCGGACGGGCTGTGGTCTGTGGGACTGGCCGGTTCCACAAATGATGGATGGAGCTGTGCGGGACGAACCTTCACCTAGTAATCTGGACAATGTGCAGGACCAATTCCATTCAGGGCCATCGCGGGAGGGTCTCAGTGACAGCGCCCAAGTAACCCTAGTTGAGGGAACAGGGCGGCGCAGTGGGACGCCCGTGACGGGATGGGTAGCGCTGAGCGGAGGGCCCATTCTGCTCCTGGAGTATGGCTGGAAGGGACTGGAGAGCAGGGGGTCACAACGGTGACGCCGGTGGCGAAAATGAAAGCGAGCGGGGCAGGACCGGCTGGCACAGTAAAATGACATGCCACACAGGGACATTGGAAGCTGAGTCGGGCTCGTCTGAGGGTCGCTGATGTAGTCCGACCCAGAGAGAAAGCCTGGGCGAGAGGGGTTCGAGGCAAATGACGAGATGACCAGGGGCGGCTGCAGGTGATGGCCGTTCGGGAGGATGGCTACCTCCAGCTATCTGATGGCTCATGGCAGCATCCCAACGAGCTGCGGCGTGAGCCATCCCTGGATGTGTAGAGAAGAAGGTGCACCGGAAGGGAGTCGTTGGATGGTTTTCCGGGGGGTGGTTCCTCTACTGGGGCAGACTGATGGTTGGGGCAGTGTGTTTATTGCATGGAGTTGGTATAAATAATAAGTTGTTTATTGGGTTTCTTAAAGTATAATCTGTTTGTGTGCATGTTCATTCTGACAATGGGATTGTTTTGTATTTTGTTATTTATGTAGGAATACGGCCGTTTTAGTTTAATGGACTGTATTAAGTTGAGACGGCAGAATAATCCATCTGGCCGTGTGGGGGTGGAACAGTAGTCCTCCTGTTTCCCCGTAGCTTTAGTTGTTTTGTGTATATTTCTGTTTAATTTTAGTGCGTGATTCGGGTTCTAAATTGCAGTCCCTCCAGGATTTCGCAGGATGTTTTTATGATTGTTGTGGCCCAAAAAGCCTGACTTCACGAGAGCTTTTTTTAAAGTTGTGATAAAAGTTGCGATGTTTGGAGAGTTTTTTTTGCACTAAAAGCTGTGGGAAGAATTACAGATTTTAAAGCAAATGGTTTTTCCAGCTTACTACAGTGATATTCTATATAACAATAGAAGAAAAGCACAGGATTGTCAAACATTTCCTATTACAGTGATTTGTAAATTAAACAGAAACTTCTGCTATACAGAAAAACTCCTTTGTGCAGCAGTCAATACAGACTTTAACACAACATCCATTACAACAGCTAAAATGCACTAAATGCATGTTAAAGAGTAGAGATGTGGAAATTATTTGCAGTGCCTTCATTTGAAAACTCCCTACGGCCCCCAACCACTCAGTACCGAGCGGAGAGGAAAAAATAAATAATTTATTCTGTTAGTCTGTATTGTCTATTGGAATCTGTTTTTCCAGAAAAAAATGCAGACAATATTCCTATGCCTAACTCCTACCTGTCTGTCTGCTGCTTGTCTTCACACACACACACACACACACACACACACACACACACACACACACACACACAGACGGCTCATCAGACACACATCTTTCATTTACGGGGGGGGTTGTCCGTGTTCAGACCACAGATTTACAGCTTTAAAGCTCATTGACAAGATGTAGTGATGATTTTACCTCTAAAGATGTATGAAATGATCAAACACTGGCTGTAGTGTTAGACTTGCTCGTTTGTTTGTGATTTTATGGAATCTCTTGTCATGTGTGCTCCCGCAACGGGGTACTTTTGGGGCAGGTGAATGTTTTTCAACATAAACCCAGCGCTTTGTACACACGATCAGGATATAGACGTCCACTGGCAGGCTGGGGGACACGGAGGAAGGGACAGTATTGGAAACCTCTCGGGTGAGTGGGTTTTTTTTAATCACACACTGTTTTTTGCTGAAGCATTCCGTTAATACTGTAAACACGGAAGTGAACGTGATGTAGAGATGCATTTGATTGGTTAGACTGAGCGTTTCAGCGCCACTCAGCTGAAATTTGATTGGTGAAATTGGCGGAAGTTGACGACTATTGGCCAAAATTACGGGAAAGTTGCGGTGATTGGATAAAGTTGCAAGGTTGCGCAATAGTTGCACTGATTGGCTGATTTCACGTGAATTGACGAGATCGCAACATGTAGTCCTGGAGGGACTGAAATTGGGGAGGGTCTTGATTGTGTGTGTGTTTTGGACCTTTTTTTTTGGGGGGGGTGATGTTCATAGGGCGTATTATTGTGTGACACAGGTGGTGGCTCCACCTTTTCGGTTCTATCGCCACCTGGGGTATAAGAGGGCTGTGAGGAAGAGGGGTGGTCTCTTTCACCACCTCTCTGCCTGACGGGAGCATCTGTATTATCATTGTGAGTTCGCAATAAAGTCTGGTTCAGTTCTACCTTCAGCCTCGTCACTGACCCTCGGTTATAGACATAACACACTGGCTTACTAAATAATCATAATCAATAATCAATCAATATACCAGCTGAATACTTACTTGAAACCTTGAGCAGATGCATTTCTGTGGCCCAGGAATTTGGAGTCATGTTCAATACAAAGCTAAATAAACTAATGTTTGTTCATTGCTCCCTGTTTGTAAATAAAAAAATGTTTTATTTTGCAACTATAGACACTGCAGACCAGTGAGCTACATTATACTGACATGTAAACATCTTCTTTTTAGTGATGTTTGGAGCTGTTCCTTCCATACTTCTGTTTTACCTGTTGTTTTGTTTTGTTTTGTTTTTGTTTTTTTGTGGGGTGGAGCAGGGGTGAAGGGGTGGTCAGTGATGAACAGGTGATGAATTAGGAGCTTTTCCTTGAGAAACCCCAACATGGTGCTCTGAACTATAGGTAATTCCCTTACCTTAAGTCAGCATAGCATGCTGACTTAAGGGCTCATTTAGGGGCTCATGAAGTCAGTGAGTGAGCAGCCAGCCACTTCCTGTGAGGTGTGAGGTGGGGTGGTCACGGTGAAGCACCACCACCCGGTTTCTCTTCTGCAGCCTCACCCTGTATACTACATCTGATAGTCTCTGTAGGACCACGCACAGTCCCACCCAGTGGCTCACCAGCTTTGGTGATAGTTCTTTTTTCCGCTCCGGACAGAAAACCCAGACTTGATCCCCAGGCGCAAAGTCTCTCCCCTGGCAGCAAGAGTCATACACTCGCTTCTGTCAACTCCCCGCCGCTACCAGGGCCTCTCGAGCCAGTTCATGCACGATGTGAAGATGTTCTCTCAAGCAAAACAAATAATCTAACCCCGGTTTGCCCTCCACCTCCGGCTCTGGGGGAAAGGCCGAACACCAAATCACCGGGGTGCGCAGCTCATATCCAATCATCAGCGCTGCCGGGGTGCACCTTGTGGATTCTTGAACTGCTGTCCAGTATGCCCACAGGACCAGGGGCAGATGCAGGTCGCAGTCTCGCTGTCGCTGGTCCACTAGGACAGTGAGCTGGATGGTCAGGGTCCAATTAAAGCGTTCAACCAGGCTGTTGCTCTGTGGGTGCAGCGGGGTGGTCCGGGTCTTCCAGCCGCCCAGCCATCTGCAGACCTCCCTGAAGACCTCTGCCTCAAAGTTCCATACCTGGTCGCTATGCAGCTCCTTTGGGGTGCCAAACCGACGAAACATCTCGTCCACCAGCTTTGATGCTGTGGTGGTGGCACTCTGATCAGGGACTGTGTACGCCACTGGCCACTTGGTGAAGTAATCTTTTGTGACCAGAACGTAACGGTTTCCTCGATCTGTGGTCGGAAAAGGGCCCAGAATGTTCACCCAGACACGCTCCGTGGGTGCCCCTACCTGGTACTGCTGCAAGGGGGCGTAGGAGTGCTGAGTCGGCCCTTTCTGAGCCATGCAGGTGTCACAGTGGTGGACATGGAGCTCCACGTCCTGACAACACCGCGGCCAGTAGAACCGGACCCGAAGATGCTGCAGGATCTTCGTCACCCTGAAGTGGCCCACCCCATGCGCCATGGACCTACTGGAGCACCTTGGGGCGGAGCCATCGGGGAACCAGCAGCTGCCAGACATGATGCTGCCCAGCTGGAGACTGTCACCGCCGGTAGACAACACCCTCACAAAAGCAGAGGTTGGACCACTGGGAATGTAGGGCCATGGTCTCTTGGTCCAGCACAGACACAGCCTCCTAGGCGGGCCGCTGGTCTGTGTCCAGCCACTCCCAGACCCGGGAGACAACAGGATCTCCCTACTGTTCGATCCAAAGCTGCTGCACGCCGAGGGCCTCTGTGACATCATCGCTGTGGAGAGCTGGTTCATGATCTGAGGAAGAGCTGTGAGCCGCTGCGCTATCCCCAGCCGCAGCGGTCTGGAGAGCAGCAGTCCATGAGACTGCTGGGTCATGATCCTCGGCATGCTGGCAGTGCTGGCAGTCCTCGACAGCACAGGGGCACTGGGACAGCGCGTCAGTGTTGGCATGGAGGCAGCCTGCTCAAAGCACAATCTGAAGGTCATAATCCTGCAGTGCCTCCAGCCATCTTGCTAACTGTTCATCCGACTCTTTAAAGTTCAGTAGCCAGGTCAGGGACGCATGGTCCATCCTGAGCTGAAACCTCCCCCCCATAAATGTACGGGCAGAAATAGCAGAGCCCTTGGATTACTCCCAGCAGCTCTCGGTGGGTGCCGCAATAATTCCTTTCGGCTCTGCTAAGAGTGCAGCTGAAAAAGGGAACCGCCTGCTCTTTGTGCTGTTTGTGGGATAGCACTGCCCTAATGCCCTGGTTGCTAGCATTTGTGTCTATGATGAAGGGACAGTTTGGGTCAGGATACCGCAGCGCAGGGGCTCTGATGAGCACTGAGCGGAGCCAGGAAAAAGCAGCAGCACAGTCCTCGCTCCACTCGAAAGTGCGGCCCTTCTGTGTCAGCTGATGTAGCAGGCTGGTGATAAAATCCTTCACAAACCTCCTATAATAAGAGGCCGGTCTGAGGAAGCTCTGCAGTTCTTCTACATCCCGCAGGACCGACCAGTTTCTCACTGCTGCCACTTTCCCTGGGTCAGTGACGACTGCCGCAGTGCTGACAACGTGGCCCAGGAAGGTGGTTTCTCACTGAAACAGGTGGCATTTCCGAGGGTGGAGCTGCAGCCCGGTGGACAGCATCCAACACCTCCCAGAGGGTGGACAGGGTGCTGTCAAAATCAGCTGCGTGAACCAGCGTGAACCAGCGTCACGCGCTGTCCCAGCATTTGCCGTCGGATTTGTTATTTATGCAAATCTGACGGCGAACGCTGGGACAGCGCGTGACGTCATCCACTCAGTAACTGGCAGGCTGCAGACAGAACACCCAGATGCTCTTCTCCTCATCTCAGGCGATTTCAACCATATTTCACTGTCTCCCATTCTACCCACGTTCACCCAGTATGTCACATGCCACACTAGAGACAATAAAACACTGGACTTATTCTACGCAAACACTAAGGAGGCGTACACCTCATCACCACTCCCCCCCACTCGGGAGATCGGATCACAACTTGGTTTATCTCCTGCCGGTGTACAAACCCCTAGTGCACAGACAACCTCCGGTCATGCGCACAGTGAAGTTATGGCCCTCCCCCCCGACTGCACAACAACCACTGCTGCCTCTAAAGACATCGAGTCCTGCTGCCCACACCCCACTCCACCAACACCCTCCCCACTCCCAACACACAGCCCCCCAACATGACCCTCACTAAGACCCAGGTGAGGACGGAGCTGAGGAAGATCAAGGCGAGGAAGGCGTCGGGACTGGACGGAATCAGCGCAAAGCTCCTCAAGTCCTGTGCAGACCAGCTGTGTGGGATTGTGGAGCTCATCTTCAACCTGAGCCTGAAGCTGGGGAGGGTACCACAGTTGTGGAAAACATCTTGTGTGGTACCTGTACCAATGAATGATGCAGTGGCTCCGGGGGACGTGAGCCAGCATTCGCTCCATCGGGCATTCAAAGGTAACCGGAGCATTACAAAGTCCAAACAGCGTCACCTTGAACTACCACAGTCTTTGCCCGATGGAGAAGGCTGTTTTGTGGTGGGCCTCTGGTGGTTGAGTGAGCTGAACCAGCTGGAGCCGGTGATGCAATCCAGCGCGTCGTCGATGTGGGGCAGAGGGTAGGAGTCCTTACGTGTGATGTCATTCAGGTGCCAGTAGTCCAAACAGAACCGCCACAAACTATCCTTCTTCTTGACCAGAACCACCAGCGCCACCCAGGGGGTGCTAGAGGGTTCAATGACATCCGCCTCCACCATCTCCTGAATATTTTGCTCTGCTGCCTTGTAATAAGGCAGACGGCGTGGGTGGAGCTGGATCGGCCTGGTCTCACCAGTGTCGATCTGGTGCTGCACCAAGCTGGTTCTTTTTTTTTTTTTGTTACTTATTTGTACCCATAGGTAGATTTGGTTTGCAGTCTGGTGACAAGCCACCGGCTGCTGGTCGCTGCGTGCGCGAGCGCCCTAAACCTACATGTTTTTGGTATGCGGGAGGAAACCGGAGAAATCCCGGAGTAAACCCACGCAACACGGGGAGAACATGCAAACTCCACACAGCTCACTGTTGGTCGGGGGCTGGGATCGAACCCATGATCTCATGATCCCCACGATCCCCCGGCCGAGGGTAAAACTGTGCTGCCACAGTGCTAAACCACTGCGCCACTGTGCAGCCCAGGTTCGGGTGCACTCTTCATCCCTGGTGGTGAAGACATCGATGTAGCAGTCCAGCAGCTCCTGCAGCTGGCATCTCTACCCTGACTCTAACCCGGGGCAGCTCCACTGGAACAGCTCCTCGACCGCCTGCTGGTTTTCTGATGACATGGCGATTTGTTCTGCTGGCAGCCCCCTGCTGTCTCTGGTGGTGATGACAACCCCTCCGCTCACGCTGGTGGTGCTGCAGTAGTTGGCTGTGGTGGCGATCCTCTCAGCTCAGCCTGCGCTGATGGCCCCTCGATTGTGTGGGTCCCCTGGTTCACCGTCTGGCTCTTGTCGCAGAGTGTGATGGTCTTGGTCCCCAGAAGGCGAGAAGAGCTGGTGGAGTCAATCTTTGCACCTCATGCTGCGAGCAGATCTAGTCTGATGACGCAGGGGTCTTGGATGTCAGCCAGCCAGAACTGGTGGTTTGTGTTCTGACCGGCCACTGCTATGACAAGGACTTGTCACCCTCCCAATCTGGCACGCACACCGGTAGCTGTGGTGACGCAGTGCTTGGTGGGTTTCCACCTCTGCGGTCTGAGTTCATTTGTACTGGGCAGCGTCCCGTGTCGGACCAGGGAGATGGTGGAACCAGTATCAATCAAGGCCCAGATTGGAGTGCTGTCCAGGCTGCACCGCTAGTACAGCCCTGGCGAGTGCTTAAGTCGGCCCAGACGTGGTGAGAATTCATTGGGGAAAATGTCTGTGAGAGGCAGCAGGTCCCTGTCTGTGCCACCTCACTCTAGTTTAAAGCTGGTGAGGGGGCTGGTTGTCGTGGAGTAGGTGCGGGGCAGTGGCGCATGATGTGGCCTGACTCTCTGCAGCAAAAGCATCCCTCCTCGCACCACCATCGTACTCTCGCCAACTGTGCAGTTGTGGTCTGGCACAGCTCCTCCTCGTCCTCGCTCTCAGCCATGGCCTGGAAAGCTCTCTGCCTTGGTAATGAAACGTCAGCCGCATGCTCCAGCATCGGGTCCACCCACTCCACCTCTGCCACGGCTATCTCCTATCTGCTTGCAGCGTGAATCCAGACATGTTCTTGGAGCCGGGCTGGGTGGAGCCCTCGGATGAAACTCTGAAGGGCAAGCTTCTTCACTGCCTTCAGCTCGAAGTCTGGGTAGCCATGCTGTGTCAGCAATCGGATATCTGCTGCATAAGCCCCCAGGCTCTCTCGGCAGCATTGCAAGCGGCTAGCCAGCTGTTCCTGGGGGTGGTCAGTGTGGGTCACCCTCCTGAACCACCTCCAAAGTGCTCCCTGTAGTGCTGGCCAGCTGTGCCATTCCTCAGGCTGGAGATCGGAAAGCATGCAGAGAGCTCTGCCCTCCAGAGCCAGTGCAGCTTGCACAGCTGTCTCTTCAGGTGTCCAGCTGTTGAGCATGGCAGCCAGTTCAACCTGAACAAGGTAGTTGTCCAGCGAGGTTTTGCCACCAAAGCGGGGAAGATTGGCTGGTTGACGGGTTGGTGGTACTGGGGTTGGGCCAGTCACCTCCGTGCTGATCACTGCCCTCGGCTGCATTGGGATTGCTGTCTCGTAGTTTCCCTGCTGGTGCTCCCCATCTAGCCTTGAAAAAGGTGGGACATGGGATGCGCTTGCTCCGACCGGCCTGCTTCCCCATTCTTGGCAGGAAGCAGCCCTGGGGACTGGTGTGCCCACTCTGCTGCCCATCTCCATCTGGGTGATGAGCTGTTCAAGCTGTCGAAGCTCTGCCTTGTTCCTCGCTTCCATCTCTCAAATATCCCACTTCTGACACCAGTGTAACATTTCAAGGGTTCACACAATAATGAGAGATGATTTGGAACGTAACATGCATTTATTTCTTCACTCACAAATTACGCAGAACAGAGGGGAGGTCATCCACAAACACACTCACTTCACTCAGGGTGACACAGACACGTAACCTCTCACATGCAGGGAAAACAACACTATCACAACCAGACTTATAACACAATTATAACACTATAACAATAATGCTTTCTGTCAAATGTCTTTGAATTCCTCATGGCACAAAGCATGCTGGGAGAATCCCCCACCCCTTATCACAGCCCCAACGTTACACTACATTTATGAGAAAAACATTGAAAATGTACAAGAAAATGTTTCCAAATTTACAAGAAAAAGGAAGCAAATTTGTGAGAAAAAAGTTACAAGTTTATGTGAAAAATGACAAATTTCCATCCATCTTCTTCAGGGGCAGTACTGGCTTGTGTGATGCCCTGGGTGGACCATCTCCCTGCCCCCCTCCCCCAACTTCAATCTAAAAACTGACCTTTCTTGTTTTCATTCATTCATTCATTCATCTTCTTCCGCTTAATCCTTTTCGGGTCACGGGGGGGGCTGGAGCCTATCCCAGCATCTTTGGGCGAGAGGCAGGGTACACCCTGGACAGATTGCCAGTCCATCGCAGGGCCAACACACAGAGACAGACAATCATTCACTCTCACAGTCATACCTAAGGACAATTTAGAATCCCCAGTTTTGATGCCAGTTAACCTAACTTGCATACAAAGTTGTCAATGACATCACCATATGAAAGTTGCTCAGCAATGGTGTGGTTAATACTGATGACTGCAAGACCAGTAAAGAGGTTCTTCATCAATCAATATTATGGTTTATAATTTAAAAACTATAATCATAATTATCAATATTAAATCAGAACAGTTTGAAATGTTTCACTCTGCCTGTAATGAATATCAGAGGCGGGTCTAGGACCAGAGCTTTAGGGGTGCTGAGCACCCAATGAGCTCCACCACACACCCACCCTTTTCACACACACACACACACACACACACACACACACACACACACACACACACGCACACGTTATTTTGTTAGAATTATCATCTTTCATACATCTCCTCGCTGGCTTCTAGTTAGTGAACATGGGATGTGGTGATACATAAAAACAGTGACAGCTTGGATTTAATATGTTGCTTATACCAAAACGACAACAGCTTCTTTCTCTCGAATTCAAACAGTGCACAGCGGTTGATTGACAATGCAACCATTAAAGAAAAACATCTGCTACTAGTTGTCTTAGCCAGGGCTGGACTGGGACAAAAAGCATCAGCCCTGGCATTTTTGGTCCAATTTGTTAAGTAGCAACATTCAGCCATCACAACCATGGTCTAACAGAGGTCACAATTATTCCACTTTTGCCCTTAACAAGTGAATCCCTGTGGTTTTGAAGAAAGAAAGAAAGAAAGAAAGAAAGAAAGAAAGAAAGAAAGAAAGAAAGAAAGAAAAAGAAAGTGACATGGTTCTAGTGACCCACAAAGCAGACACGACCCAAGGCAGATACAATTAACCGTTTTATTGATATAGTGGACGTGAGTGGGTGCGTGTATGCAGGGTTGTGTAAGTGTAGTGTAAGCAGGTGAATCAGCTGGGGCAAGCAGAGCACCATACGACCTGGCAACCCTGGGAAGAGACAGAGGGCGTTAGTTACAGTTTTAGGCCCGGAAGGCACTTCTGATGGAATAGTGCTTACTGTCTGAGATGGTGGAGAATAGCCCAGGTTAGCGCTGAAGCTGCAGCCAGGATAGTGCCCGCAGGTGGCTGGAGAGCTGAATGCTGGTGTGGGAGGCAGATGAATCCGTCGCCAGGGAGAGAGGGGTCCACCACAACGGATCTCCGCGTGTGCACAGGGGAAGCTGACAGGTTGAGAAGGAATAGTGGTGGCTTACTTGGAAGTTGGTTGGTCCGGAAGGCGCAGGCCCGGACAGAGAGTAGCGATGGCTTGGAAGCCGACGTGGAAGTACACAACGAGGCTGGGAAGCTCGAAGGTTGGCATAGCAGGTTTCTGGGTAGAGAAACAGACGACTCCGCGCCGAGCACTGGACCTGATGGTATAAATAGGCAGAGGAAGATGGCAGGCAGGTGCGCACACAGGTGTAACAGATTGGCGGCCATGACAGTACTCCCCCTCTACAACATGCCTCTCGGCGGCCGTTCCAACCTTCCCAGGTGCATCCGATGGAAGTCCCTGATGAGCTGTTTGTCCAGCGCAAAGGAGGGACGCACCCAGGATCTCCACTCCAGCCCGAAACCCTCCCAGTCCACCAAGTACTGCAGGCCACAACCCCAGCGACAAACGTCCAAGATGGCAGTGATTGGCCATGCCGGGTTGCTGTCAATCACCATCGGTGGAGCTGGAGACCTGGGAGGAGGACACAAAGGGCTGGAACAGACGGGCTTCACCTGCGACACATGAAAGGTCGGGCAGATGCAGAGGGAGGGGGGGAGAGTCAGGAGCACAGACACAGGGTTAACAATCCGGCTGATGGGAAAGGGCCCAATGAACCGTTGTGAAGTCTTCCTATTCTCAGCCTTCAGGTTAATGTGTTTGGTGGACAACCATACCTGCTGGCCCTCCCGGTAGGCGGGAGCCGGGACCCTGCACCGGTTGGCCACCGAGGTGTTACGTTCCGCCGTCCGCTGAATTGCTGCCCTGGTCGTCTTCCCGATCCGCCAGCAACACCTCATGTGGGCGCGAACAGAAGAAACAGCGATGTCTCCCTCCTCCTCAGGGAACAGCGGGGGATTATAACCCAACGAGGCTTCAAAGGGGGATATGCCGATGGCTGTTGATACAGCAGTGTTATGTGCATATTCAATCCAGGGGAGGTGCGTGCTCCATGATGATGGATTCGAGGTCACGACGCACCGCAGCGCCACTTCCACCTCCTGGTTGGCTCGCTCGCACTGCCCGTTGGATTGTGGATGGTATCCAGATGACAGACTTGCCGTGGCTCCCAACGCAGCGCAGAAAGACCTCCAGACCCTGGAGACGAACTGGGGTCCTCGATCAGAAACGATGTCCCAAGGGATGCCATGCAGCCTAACCACGTGCTGGACCAGGAGGTCGGCCATCTCCTTAGCCGTGGGCAGCCCCCACAGAGGGATGAAATGGGCAGCCTTGGAGAATCTGTCAACCAGCGTGAGGATAGTAGTGAACTGATTGGACGTGGGAAGACCGGTGACAAAGTCCAATGCCACGTGTGACCATGGCCTGCCTGGGATGGGAAGGGGATGAAGCAGCCCGGCAGGTGGAGAAGAGGATGTCTTGCCAGCCGCACACTGAGGACAGGCTCGGATGTAGTCCCCCACGTCCTTCTGGAGAGACGGCCACCAAAACGTCCTCTGCAGGAGAGCCACCGTGCGCGCCCTTCCCGAGTGGCACGCAAACTTGGACGCATGACCCCACTGAATGACCTCCCCCTGGACGGCCGAAGGGACAAACAACCTCCCCGCTGCCCCCACCCCCCGGGTTGGCCTCGTCAGACTGTGCCCTCAGGACCTTGTCCTTAATACCCCAGGAGACGGCGCCCACGACACATGATGAGGGGAGAATGGGATGTTCGGCCATCTCCGCCATCTCCGGGGCAAACTGACGAGACAGGGCGTCCGGTTTAGTATTCTTCGACCCAGGGCAGTAGGTAATGGTGAAGTTGAAACGTCCGAAGAAGAGAGACCAGCGGGCCTGTCGAGCGTTCAGACGCTTAGCTGTCCGGAGGTACTCCAGATTTTTGTGGTCAGTCCAGATGATGAACGGCTGAGAAGCGCCCCCCAACCACTGACGCCACTCCTCCAAAGCGAGGTTGACCGCCAGCAGTTCCCTGTCGCCGATGTCATAGTTGCGCTCCGCTGGGCATAAGCGATGGGAGAAGTACGCGCAGGGGCGTATCTTGCCGTCCGCCGGGGAGCGCTGGGACAAGAAGGCCCCGACCCCCGAGTCTGAGGCATCTATTTCCACTAGGCATTGGAGAGTGGGGTCCACCTGCATCAGTATAGGCAAGGAAGAGAACTTGTCCTTCAGGAGGGAAAAAGCCACGTCCGCCTCCTCTGTCCATCGAAAGGGCACCTTGGTGGATGTTAGGTTGGTCAGTGGTAGGGCAATGCGGCTGTAGTTCTGCATGAAATGGCAGTAGAAATTAGTGAACCTCAGGAACTGTAGAAGCTGCTTCCTAGACGAGGGGGTGGGCCACTCCACCACCGCCTTCACCTTAGCTGGGTCAGGGATGATCTCCTTGTGGGCGATGATGAAGCCAAGGAAGGAGGTCCGAGAAACATGGAACTCGCACTTCTCCGCCTTTACAAAGAGGCGGCCCACCCCCCACCTAGACCCACCCCCTTCCTAGACGAGGGGGTGGGCCACTCCACCACCGCCTTCACCTTAGCTGGGTCAGGGATGATCTCCTTGTGGGCGATGATGAAGCCAAGGAAGGAGGTCCAAGAAACATGGAACTCGCACTTCTCCGCCTTTACAAAGAGCTTATTTTCCAGCAGTCGCTGCAGAACCTGCCTGATGTGCACGCGATGTTCCTCCATGGACTGTGAAAAGATGAGAATGTCATCCAGGTATACAAACACAAATGTGCCCAAAAAGTCTCTCAGAACATCATTAATTAGACGCTGGAAGACGGCCGGGGCATTGGTCAGCCCGAACGGCATGACCAAGTATTTAAAATGCCCACTAGGGGTCTGAAAGGCCGTCTTCCACTCATCCCCCTCCCGTATCCGCACCAGATGATAGGTGTTGCGCAAGTCTAGCTTTGTGAAGCAACAGGCCCCCTGGAGGGAATAAAACGCAGAGTTGATGAGAGGGAGAGTGTATTTGTCTTTGATGGTTATATTATTGAGTTCACGAAAGTCAATGCATGGCCTAGGAGAACCATCGTTCTGTCTGACAAAAAAAAAAAAAATGCCCCCACCGCCGATGAAGATGGTCTTATTATGCCCAAACTCAGGGACTCCTTGATATAAGTGTCCATAGCCGCACGCTCCGGAGCAGACAGGTTGTACAGTCTGCTAGATGGCAGCGGAGCACCAGCCCGGAGGTTAATCGCACAATCATACGGGCGGTGAGGGGGAAAGGAAAGGGACTGGGATTTGCTGAAAACGGCCCCTAAATCGTGACACTCAGATGGCACTTTAGACAGGTCGGGAGGAGGAGAGGCAGGTGCACCCAGAGGCACGGCAGGCGAGCATGCAGCAGACTGCAAACAGGCACTCAGGCAAAATGAACTCCAGGAAACCACACACCCCGAACGCCAGTCAATAGAGGGGTTGTGTAGGCGAAGCCAGGGACAGCCAAGGATGACCGGAGTGGACGACACTGGTAAAACATACAGCCTCAACTCTTCCCGATGGTTGCCTGATATAATGACTGACACTGAGGCGGTCCGATGAGTGACTGTGGCCAACAGAGCCTTAGACAAAGCTCTGAGTCTGAGTGGGGTCTCTAATGGCTGCGTGGGAAGCCCCAACCGGGTTGCCAGGCTCCCTGAAATAAAGCTCTGCTCGGCCCCTGAATCAATGAGTGCATGTGTGTTTATCTCCTTATGTCCATAATTGAAATGAATGGGGATTAAGAAACAGGTGAGGGGATTACTGCGGGGTAAGTCCGTGAGTCCCCCTACTGTGACGCACGGACTCCCCCTTTTGGCCGTTTGGGAAAGGACTCGAGCTCATGCTCCTCGCTCCAACAATAAATGCACAACCCCAACTCCCAGCGGCGCTGTCTCTCCGCGGATGACAGTTTAAACCCACCCATAACCATAGGTTCCTGATCTTCCGGGGAATCAGCAGATGGGAACCTCAGGAGAGCAGGGGGGGCTGTGGGGAGCGGCGAGCCAGACCACCTGAGCGACTGGAAGTCCTCTGTTCAGCCGCCCGCTCCCTTAGTCTGTTATCGATATTGATAGCCAAGGAGATTAGCTCATGCAGCGTAGAGGGCTTCTCCAAACGGACCAGCTCATCCTGTAGGCTAGGGCTTAGGCTTCTGACAAAAATACTACATAAAGAGGCATCCTCCCACCCAACCTCCATGGCCACGACCTGGAAGTCCACGGCGTAGTCGGCGACGGCTTTAGACCCCTGCCGGAGATTTAACAACCGAAAGGTAAGCACGTCTTCGCGGTCCGAGTGGCCGAACACCTCCTGAAACTCATTCACAAACTGAGTGTATGTTAGCAAAGCATAATTAGCCCTAGCCATCACCGCATATGCCCAAGCCAGAGCCCGTCCCTTTAACAAATTAATCATATAACCTATGCGACTCTTGTCAGTGGGAAAATCCCCGGGTACCCATTGGAATATGATGTCGCATTGCATGAGAAACCCCCTGGCCTCCCCCAATTTACCACTAAAACGGGTGGGAGTTGGGATGGGAGTAAGCCGACAAGCAGGGCCCAGAGTAGGCTGACTAATGATGGGGCTAGCGGTGGAACTAGCGGGAGCAGAGGAGCTAACAGAGGCTGCTGGGAAACCCTGTGGGCTAACCAAACGATCTAGCCTGTCAGTTATGCGGGCTAACTGTGTTAGCATCACCTGCTGTTGATAGGCTAACTGATCTACCCGAGTCTCTAAGTTGTTCATCTTGCGCGCTACCGCACTGTCTGCTGGGTCACTCTGGCGGAGTCGTACTGATATGGTTCTAGTGACCCACAAAGCAGATACGACCCAAGGCAGATACAATTAACCGTTTTATTGATATAGTGGACGTGAGTGGGTGCGTGTATGCAGGGTTGTGTAAGTGTAGTGTAAGCAGGCGAATCAGCTGGGGCAAGCAGAGCACCATACGACCTGGCAACCCTGGGAAGAGACAGAGGGCGTCAGTTACAGTTTTAGGCCCGGAAGGCACTTTTGATGGAATAGTGCTTACTGTCTGAGATGGTGGAGAATAGCCCAGGTTAGCGCTGAAGCTGCAGCCAGGAGGATAGTGCCCACAGGTGGCTGGAGAGCTGAATGCTGGTGTGGGAGGCAGATAAATCCGCCGCCAGGGAGAGAGGGGTCCGCCACCACGGATCTCCGCCTGTGCACAGGGGAAGCTGACAGGGTGAGAAGGAATAGTGGTGGTTTACTTGGAAGTTGGTTGGTCCGGAAGGCACAGGCCCGGACAGAGAGTAGTGATGGCTTGGAAGCCGACGTGGAAGCACACAATGAGGCTGGGAAGCTCGATGGTTGGCGTAGCAGATTTCTGGGTAGAGAAACAGATGACTCCGCGCCGAGCACTGGACCTGATGGTATAAATAGGCAGAGGAAGATGGCAGGAAGGTGCGCACACAGGCGTAACAGATTGGCGGCCATGACAGAAAGAAAGAAAGAGAAAGAGAGAAAGAAACTTTATCTATTTTGTATAAATATTTTGTCATAATTTTAATGTCTAAAAATTTTCCAAAGATGCAAAACTTTGAGAAAAAGCCACAAAATTACAATGAAAAAAACCCAAAACATTACCAACATAAATAGTCATGTGAAAAAAATTTGGACACCCCTTTAAATATTTAGTTCTTGGATAATGAGGGATGGACTTCCGGGAAGATGGCGGAGAGACATAACACTTAAACAAAGAGCTCTCCCTAGCCGGATTAAAAATCATCGGTAAATGGCCAACTCGACATAAACGAATCAATAAACTAAGGGATGAAAACACGAAGGAACCGGGCACAAGGACAAAAACAGGGTAAAATTGAAGAATTCCTCTCCAACAACGCAGGAAAAACCGCTGTACGCAAAGCCCAAAAAAACGAGATGTCCACAGCAGAGAAAATGGAGGACACCAGACTCGACAACATGAACGCTGGCATCGCCAGTTTGGGTGAAGAGTTGAGAGAATTCAAGCGACAGCTACAACAGGATTTAGCGGCTCTTAAGGAGGAACTGAAAAAAGAAATTAAGGAGGAAATCATGGACCTCCGAAGAGAAATGGAGCGTAAATTAACGGAAAACATGGAGGAGCTGCGCTCCCAGCGGGCGTGTATGACAGAAGCGCAGACCCGAATTTCGGAACTAGAAGATTGGAAAAGCGAGGCAAACGAACAACTACAGACCCTGACGACGCAAACGCAGAGGATGCAGGAGAAAATAAACGACTTGGAGAGCAGATCCCGACGAAGCAATATGCGCATCTTTGGAATTCCGGAGGGCATTGAAGGCAACTCGATGACAAAATTCATGGATCAGTTCTTAAAAAAAGAACTGGAAATACCCGGAGAAACGGATCTGCAGATTCAACGGGCGCACAGAACACCGGCACAGAACCCGAAAACAAACTCTCCACCCAGGTCAGTTGTGGTAAACTTTGTGAAATATGACATAAAGGAAAGAATCCTGACGCAAGCATGGAAAAAAAAGATACGAATCGGCAACAAACAGGTATTTTTTGACCATGACTACCCGACAGAAATCGTGCAGCAGCGGAAGAAATATGCCAATATTAAAAAAACGCTGAAAGAGAAAAAAATTAGATTCCAAACGCCGCTAACGAAAATGAGGATTCATTGGGAGGAAGGCACAAGAACCTACAACACGGCCGAAGAGGCAGCGCGGGATATGATGGAGCGGGGCCTTGAGGTGAGCGTGCTCACCTCAAGGCCTTGAGGAGACGGCTGGAGCAGCGGCGGCCCTGAACGCACCACGACAGACGGAGTGGAGACGAGTGAACGGCGGAAGAAGGGGGAGAGACGTAGAGCAGCGGGCCCAGGACAAGCTACAAGGCTCTCAACTGAAAGCCTAGATCATAACAAAGATTAAGAAAGGCACAGAAGAAATGAAGGCCAAGAAGACAAGGTAAAAGAGAAACAGACGGCTAGGAGAGGTTTAAGTGATATTTGTTGGACATTTCTAGACTTATGACTATTACTTTGATAGTAATTAGAAGTCTAGGGAGGGCCCTTCACTCTGTGAAGACAAACCCCCCACCCACCAACAGGGACCAGTGGGCAGAAGAAAGGCCCAAAGTACGGAGGTCGAGTTTTTTTAATGTGTTTTTATATAAATATGTGTTATTTTTGTTGTTAAAGGGGCTAGGAGCACAAGTTAAAAAAATGGAAAAACATGAATATGGGTAAAAATCTTAAGATAATGACACTAAACGTGAATGGTCTGAACTCACCTGTTAAAAGGGAAAGAATAATAAGAAAATTCAAGAAGGAAAAAGCTGAAATTATATTTATGCAAGAGACACATTTGAACAAGGCAGAACATGTGAAACTAAAGAGATTTGGCTATAAGAACTCCTACTACAGTTCATTTAAGGGAGGAGCAAAAAGGGGGGTTATGATACTAATCTCAAACAAAATACAATTTGAAAGTGAACAGGAAATCCAGGATAAAGAAGGCAGGTATGTAATAATAAAGGGAAGAATAGATGGTATGCAGATCACATTAGTGAACATCTATGCCCCACCAGAAAGTGACAAGGGTTTTTTTCAACATCTGTTTGATCTCATAGCAACACACAGTGAAGGAGTCCTAATTTGTGGAGGAGACTTAAATGCTGTCATGGATCATGAAGTTGACACAACAAGTGTTAAGAAGACAAAAAAACATGTAACAAAGTTCATAAGAACCTCACTGGCAGAAATGGGTATGGTAGACATATGGAGGGACCTACACCCACTCGAAAAAGACTATACACATTATTCAGCAGCCCATAAAGTACACTCTAGAATAGATTACTTCCTTATGAATGAAGGTGACAGACACAGGGTGAGAAATTGTTGGATTGGAGGGGCAGAAATATCAGATCATAATCCTATATACATGGAAATATATTTAAACAATAGAAAACGACAAACAACATGGAAACTTAACGTAGGACTGTTAAATGATGAGAAAATGAAAGAAAGAATAAAAATAAACATAAACGAATATATCCAAGAGAATGACAATGAAGAAGTGGACCCAACAATACTATGGGACGCACTAAAAGCCGTGTTAAGGGGTAAATTAATTGTTGAAACAGGAAAAGCAAATAAGACTAAACTGGAAGCGTATGAACAAAGATGTGAGAGACTGAGGGAATTAGAACGTAAACATCAAAGCACAAATGATCCAAAAATATATCAAGAAATTAAAGAAGAAAAAACAAAGATAAAAGAAACACAAATGGATGAAATTGAAAGGAAAAATAGATATCTAAAGCAAAAATATTATGAAACGGGGCCAAAAGCCACAAAACTGCTGGCAAAACGGTTAAGAAAACAACAAACAATGAATAATGTATACAAGATTAAAGACCCCACCACAAATAAAACCACAGTTAACCCAGAAAACATCGAAGAAATTTTCCATAATTTCTACCAAGAACTATACTCGCAACCTGAAGAAACAAATACTAAAGATATCAAAAAATTTCTAGACACATTGGACTTGCCATCAATAGGAAATCAACAAAATGAAAAACTAACAGCAGAAATAACAACACAAGAGATCAGAGATGTGATTAAGTCACTTAAAAACGGTAAATCACCAGGTAGTGATGGATACCCATCTGAGTTTTATAAACTGTTTATAGAAGAACTCACGCCACAACTCCTAAAGTCATTTAATTGGACGCTGAACAACAACAAAATACCTCCAACATGGAACGAAGCAATCATTTCAGTTATTTTAAAACCAGGGAAAGATAAAGAACAATGCGGAAACTATAGACCAATCTCTTTATTAAATGTAGATTATAAAATAGACACAACAATTATATGTAAACGAATAAAGACATTCTTGACGGAATTGATAGAAGATGATCAAACTGGATTCATAGAGGGACGCCAAACACATGACAATATCAGGAGAACAATACATATAATTAACCAAATACATAAAGAAAAGAAAAGCGCAGTAATAATGAGTTTAGACGCAGAAAAAGCATTTGACAGGGTTAACTGGAAATTCCTATATAGTGTACTGGAGCGCTTTGGATTTAACGAAAAATCAGTACAATGCATAAGGACGCTATATCAAGAACCTGTGGCAAGAATCAAGATAAACGGTAGCTTAACAGACAAAGTAAATATACAAAGATCAACTAGGCAGGGATGCTGCTTATCGCCCACCTTGTTTGCTCTGTTCATAGAACCATTGGCTCAAGCGATACGACAAAATAAGAAATTAAAAGGTGTAACAATAAAGGGGGCGGAACACAAGATTGGGCTATTTGCAGACGATATTATAGTTTACCTTGAACAACCAGATAAATCAATAATGGAAATGATGAACTTGATAGAAAATTTTGGAAAATTATCAGGATACAAGATAAACATAACAAAAACACAAATACTGACATTCCACTATAACCCTCTAAACCAGATAACTGATAAGATCAAACTAAACTGGAAGCAAAAAGAAATAAAATACTTTGGAGTGAACATACCTAAAGACCTAAGCAAAATATATAAAGCAAACTATGATAGGTTGGAACAAGAAATAAAAAAAGATATTGATAGATGGTCAATCTTAAATATGGATCTGAATTCAAAAATTGAGACAGTCAAAATCAGCATACAACCTAGATTACTTTACCTCTTCCAGGCTATACCAACAGAGATTCCAGATGCCCAATTCTCAAAGTGGGACAGGATGATATCGAGATTTGTTTGGGGAGGTAAAAAACCAAGAGTGAAATATAAAACCCTCCAATTACCAAAAGAGAAAGGAGGCATGGGCCTACCGAGTCTAAAGGAATATTACTACTCAGCACAAATAAGACGATAATTACACCACAGATTCAAGGAAAATATTCAAATACCCAATCTTTATGCTGGAGGGGATGTGGGGCTCAAAATGCAGACCACTCACATATGTTTTGGAAATGCTACAAAATATCATCATTTTGGAAATCTATGCATGTGACAATACAGAGGATATTAGGATATAATATACCAATGAACTGTAACCTGATGTACTTATGTGATCTTAAAAAAGACAGTGTTATACAGGCTGAGGACAGATATCTAGTTAAAATCTTGTTGATTGCATGTAAAAAAACTATCACAAAAAAATGGCGATCAGAAGTTCTTCCTGACCAAGAACAATGGGCTGACATTGTTGAGGACATACGTATGATGGAAAAACTAACATATCGACGAAGAATGCAAGAAGGAATATGGGAGAAAAAATGGCGGAAATGGACACACTACAAAGTGCAACAACGAGGCAGAAATTGAAAGAATAACCAAAGACACTGAAAAAACCAGAAGAATTAAGAGATGGAAACTAAAAACTTGATGCTCCAACATTTGTCCCCCCCCCTTTTATTTTTTATTTTTTATTTTTATTTTGTTTATTTTTTTTTATTTTTCCCTACCCTAACCCCTTTGTTTTTTAAATGTAGAATGTGATCTGAATGCATTATATATGATGAAAAATGAATAAAAATCTAAGTTACAAAAAAAAAAAAAAATATTTAGTTCTTTATGAAGAAATGTTTACGTATCTACAGTGGGGTAAAAAAGTATTTAGTCAGCCACCAATTGTGCAAGTTCTCCCACTTAAAAGATGAGAGAGGTCTCCAATTTTCATCATAGGTATACCTCAACTATGAGAGATAAAATGAGAAAAAAAAATCCAGAAAATCACAATGAAGGATTTTTAATGAATTAATTGGTAAATTCCTCGGTAAAATAAGTATTTGGTCAAAAACAAAAGTTCATCTCAATACTTTGTTATATACCCTTTGTTAGCAATGACAGAGGTCAAACGTTTTCTGTAAGTTTTCACAAGGTTTTCACACACTGTTGCTGGTATTTTGGCCCATTCCTCCATGCAGATCTCCTCTAGAGCAGTGATGTTTTGGGGCTGTCGCTGGGCAACACGGTCTTTCAACTCACTCCAAAGATTTTCTATGGGGTTGAGATCTGGAGACTGGCTAGGCCACTCCAGGACCTTGAAATGTTTCTTACGAAGCCACTCCTTCGTTGCCCGGGCGGTGTGTTTGGGATCATTGTCATGCTGAAAGACCCAGCCACGTTTCATCTTCAGTGCCCTTGCTGGTGGAAGGAGGTTTTCACTCAAAATCTCACAATACATGGCCCCATTCATTCTATCCTTTACATGGATCAGTCGTCCTGGTCCCTTTGCAGAAAAACAGCCCCAAAGTATGATGTTTCCACCCCCATGCTTCACAGTAGGTATGGTGTTCTTTCTCCTCCAAACACGACAAGTTGAGTTTTTACCAAAAAGTTCTATTTTGGTTTCATCTGACCATATGACATTCTCCCAATCCTCTTCTGGATCATCCAAATGCTCTCTAGCAAACTTCAGACGGGCCTGGACATGTACTGGCTTAAGCAGGGGAACACGTCTGACACTGCAGGATTTGAGTCCCTGGCAGCGTAGTGTGTTTCTGATGTAGCCTTTGTTACTTTGGTCCCAGCTCTCTGCAGGTCATTCACTAGGTCCCCCCATGTGGTTCTTGGATTTTTGCTCACCGTTCTCGTGATAATTTTGACCCCACGGGGTGAGATCTTGCGTGGAGCCCCAGATCGAGGGAGATTATCAGTGGCTTGTATGTCTTCCATTTTCTAGTAATTGCTCCCACAGTTGATTTCTTCACACCAAGCTGCTTACCTATTGCAGATTCGGTCTTCCCAGCCTGGTGCAGGTCTACAATTTTGTTTCTGGTGTCCTTTGACAGCTCTTTGGTCTTGGCCATAGTGGAGTTTGGAGTCTGATTGTTTGAGGTTGTGGACAGGTGTCTTTTATACTGATAACGAGTTCAAGCTGGTGCCATTAATACAGGTAACGAGTGGAGGACAGAGGAGCCTCTTAAAGAAGAAGTTACAGGTCTGTGAGAGCCAGAAATCTTGCTTGTTTGTAGGTGACCAAATATTTATTTTCCACCATAATCTGCAAATAAATTCTTTAAAAATCAGACAATGTGATTTTCTGGATTTTTTTTTTCTTATTTTGTCTCTCATAGTTGAGGTTTACCTATGATGAAAATTGGAGACCTCTCTCATCTTTTAAGATAAGATAAGATAAGATAAGCCTTTATTAGTCCCACAACGGGGAAATTCCAGGATTGCAACAGCACAGGGATAGCAACACTCAGAGCAACAATCAGAAGGCAAGAAAAAAAAAAAAAAAAAAAAAAACAAGCAAGCAAGAGCAGCTAATATACATATGTACATATTACTATAAAATATACTGTATATATATACACACACACACAGAGACACACAGTGCAGAGCATTGTAGCTGGATGGAATAAATATATGAATATATGAACACACAGTGCAGAGCATTGTAGCTAGATGGAATAAATATGTAAATATATAAACACCCACAGTACGGAGCATTGCAGCTAGGTGGAATAAATATGCAAGTATATAAACACACACAGTGCGGAGCAATGTAGCTAGATGGAATAATATGTAGATATATAAAAACACAGTGCGGAGCATTGTAGCTAGATGGAATAAATATATAGATATATAAATATAAACACACCCAGTGCTGAGCATTGTAGCTAGATGGAATAAATATATAGATATATAAATATAAACACACCCAGTGCAGAGCATTGTAGCTAGATGGAATAAATATGTAAATATATAAACACACACAGTGCAGAGCATTGTTGCTAGGTGGGATGAAACAGCATAACCGTCTATTTAGTTATCCTACATGGTATGATTATGTGCCCATACATATTCTCACCCTCCATAGCGACCGGTATGTTCCTAGTTGTATGCCGGAGAGGACCATTGTGTAAGTCTATTGCATCTTTTGCATTCAAAAAAAAAAACTATTAGTTTGTTACGTCTTTTTGCTATCTCTGCGAGCAGCCCTGCTTAGGTTGTACAGTCTGACAGCCGTTGGTAGGAAGGACCTACGAAACCTCTCGGTTGTGCACCTGGGATGATGTAGTCTGCTGCTAAATGAGCTCCTCAGTGCATCCAGTATGTCCTGCATAGGGTGGAACTCGGACTCCAGCAGAGATGACAGTTTAGCCACCGTCCTTCTCTCTCCTATCTCCTCCATCGGATCAAGGCGTTGCCCCAGGACAGAGCTAGCTTTCTTAATCAGTTTGTTCAGTCTCTTCCTATCGGCTGCAGTAATGCCACTGCCCCAGCAGACCACTCCAAAAGTGATGGCTGATGCCACCACCGTGTCATAGAATGACTTCAGCAGCGCCCCTTGTACACCAAAAGACCTGAGTCTCCTCAGCAGGAACAGCCTGCGCTGTCCCTTCTTGTAGAGTGCGTCAGTATTGTGTGACCAGTCTAGTTTATTGTTCAGATGAATACCCAGGTACTTGTAGGATGTCACCATCTCGATGTCTGTTCCCTGTATATTTACTGGTGCTGTGAGGGGCTGCCCATGCCTGCGGCAGTCCACCACCAGCTCCTTAGTTTTCCTCGCGTTGATCTGGAGGCAGTTCCGATGGCACCAGTCCACAAAGTCCTGGATAAGCCCTCTGTACTCAGCTTCATCTCCGCTGGAGATGAGACCAACGATCGCAGAGTCATCAGAGAACTTCTGTAGATGGCAATGTGTTGTGTTGTGTGAGAAGTCCGCAGTATAAAGAGTGAACAGGAAGGGAGCCAGCACCGTTCCCTGGGGGGCCCCCGTGCTACTGATGATCGTGTCGGAAACACAGTCCCGGGTTCTCACAAACTGAGGCCGGTTCGTGAGGTAGTCCAGGATCCATGATGACAGGTGCTGGTCCACCCCTGCGCGCAGCAGCTTGTCCTTCAGGATCATCGGTTGGATGGTGTTGAAAGCACTGGAGAAGTCAAAGAACATGATCCTCACCATATTCCCGGGCTTCTCCAGGTGGGACAGAGAACGGTGAAGGAGGAAGATCACCGCATCCTCCACCCCAATGCCATGCTGGTAGGCGAACTGGAGTGGATCCATCGCTGGTTCCACCAGGGGGCGGAGATGAGCAAGGAGCAGTCTCTCCAGGGTCTTCATCAAGTGGGACGTCAAGGCCACCGGTCTGAAGCTGTTCAGGTCTTTGGGGTGGGAAGTTTTTGGTACAGGTACCACACAAGATGTTTTCCACAGCTGTGGTACCCTCCCCAGTTTCAGGCTCATGTTGAAGATATACGTCACAATCCCACACAGCTGGTCTGCACAGGACTTGAGGAGCTTTGCGCTGATGCCGTCCGGTCCCGACGCCTTCCTCGCCTTGATCTTCCTCAGCTCCGTCCTCACCTGGGTCTTGGTCAGGGTCAGGATGGGGGGCTGTGTGTTGGGAGTGGGGGGGGTGTCGGTGGAGTGGGGAGTGGGTAGCAGGACTTGATTTCTTAGAGGCAGCAGTGGTTGTTGTGCAGACAGGGGGGAGGGCGGTTGGTCAAATCTATTGAAAAACAGATTCAGATTGTTCGCCCACTCCCTGCCCCCCGTGGCCTGGGGGGAGGTATTCTGGAGCCCCGAGATGGTTTTGAGGTTTCTCCAGACCCCGCTGATGTCGCTCTGTTGCAGCTTGTCCTCCATCTTCTTCCTGAAGCTGTCCTTGCCTTCTCTGATCTTTCTCCTCAGCTCCCTCTGTACGGACTTCAGCATCTCCCTGTTCCCCGACCTGAAGATCCTCTTCTTCTCTCTCAGAAGTGTTTTTATCTCAGGGTTGATCCAGGGTTTGTTGTTTGAGTGACGCCGTATGGTCTTGGTGGGAACGGATTTGTCCACACAGAAGCTGAGGTAGCCCGTGAAGGTGTGAATGAGGCCATCGATGTCCTCACCATGTGGATCGCAGAGCTGCTTCCAGGCAGTGGCTTCAAAACAGTCCTTTAGAGTGTCCATTGTCTCCTCAGACCATAACTCCACAGTGTGCATGGCCGGAGGTTGTCTGTGCACTAGGGGTTTGTACACCGGTCGGAGATGAACCAAGTTGTGATCCGATCTCCCAAGTGGGGGGAGTTGTGATGAGGTGTACGCCTCCTTAGTGTTTGCGTAGAACAAATCCAGTGTTTTATTGTCTCTAGTGTGGCATGTGACATACTGGGTGAAAGTGGGCAGAATGGGAGACAGTGAAACGTGGTTGAAATCGCCTGAGATGAGGAGAAGAGCATCTGGGTGTTCTGTCTGCAGCCTGCTGGTTACTGAATGGATGACGTCACGCGCTGTCCCAGCGTTCGCCGTCGGATTTGCATAAACAACAATGCAGATCACGTGTGAGTGTTCTCTCGGGAGATATGTAGGCCTCATGCTAACAGCTAACAACTCAATGTCTTTGCTGCAGTGTCGTTGTTTAACAGTGATATGTCCCGGTCTGCACCAGTTGTTGTTAACATACATTATCACTCCACCGCCCCTAGTTTTTGTAACTTAGATTTTTATTCATTTTTCATCATATATAATGCATTCAGATCACATTCTACATTTAAAAAACAAAGGGGTTAGGGTAGGGAAAAATAAAAAAAAATAAACAAAATAAAAATAAAAAATAAAAAATAAAAGGGGGGGGGGACAAATGTTGGAGCATCAAGTTTTTAGTTTCCATCTCTTAATTCTTCTGTTTTTTTCAGTGTCTTTGGTTATTCTTTCAATTTCTGCCTCGTTGTTGCACTTTGTAGTGTGTCCATTTCCGCCATTTTTTCTCCCATATTCCTTCTTGCATTCTTCGTCGATATGTTAGTTTTTCCATCATACGTATGTCCTCAACAATGTCAGTCCATTGTTCTTGGTCAGGAAGAACTTCTGATCGCCATTTTTTTGTGATAGTTTTTTTACATGCAATCAACAAGATTTTAACTAGATATCTGTCCTCAGCCTGTATAACACTGTCTTTTTTAAGATCACATAAGTACATCAGGTTACAGTTCATTGGTATATTATATCCTAATATCCTCTGTATTGTCACATGCATAGATTTCCAAAATGATGATATTTTGTAGCATTTCCAAAACATATGTGAGTGGTCTGCATTTTGAGCCCCACATCCCCTCCAGCATAAAGATTGGGTATTTGAATATTTTCCTTGAATCTGTGGTGTAATGAAAAAGCGAATCAGGTTTTTCCATCCAAATTCCCTCCATGCCCTTGAATTTGTTGATGTGTGTTGTGTTTTCCATATTTCCTGCCAGCTTTCTTCTGTTATGTTTAAATTGAGCTCTTTCTCCCATTTCTCCTTTATATAGTTACTTGTATGATTGTTTGTCATAAGTTTCTGATATAGTTTTGAAATAATTCTTATTTTATTTCCTGCATATGAGCTTAAAATAAGTTGTATAATCTCGTTCACATCTGTTTGGAGGTTATGCCTAATCTTCTTCATATAGTAATCTCTCATCTGCAGATATCTGAAAAATTCCGATCTTTCCAATTTAAATTTTCTCCTGATATTTACAAAGCTCCCGAGATCTTTTTTTCCGATATTGCCCCATGCTGTGATTCCCTTGTTCACCAGATTTTTGTATCCCCTATCTTGTTTTGCCGGTTCAAACTGACTGTCAAATGCTACCCATTTCAATAGTTTTATGTCTTCCCTTATATTATATTTTTGTACTATTTTATACCACAGTTCTAAAGTAAATTTAGTGATTGGGTCTATTTGTTTGATTTGCTTATATGCATCTTTATCCCCTATTATGCTTTGTACTGGGAGTCCCTCAATTTCCTTTTCCATTTCTTTCCATTTTGCCTCATATCCCTCGTCGCACCAACATATGATATATCTTATTTGTGCTGAGTAGTAATATTCCTTTAGACTCGGTAGGCCCATGCCTCCTTTCTCTTTTGGTAATTGGAGGGTTTTATATTTCACTCTTGGTTTTTTACCTCCCCAAACAAATCTCGATATCATCCTGTCCCACTTTGAGAATTGGGCATCTGGAATCTCTGTTGGTATAGCCTGGAAGAGGTAAAGTAATCTAGGTTGTATGCTGATTTTGACTGTCTCAATTTTTGAATTCAGATCCATATTTAAGATTGACCATCTATCAATATCTTTTTTTATTTCTTGTTCCAACCTATCATAGTTTGCTTTATATATTTTGCTTAGGTCTTTAGGTATGTTCACTCCAAAGTATTTTATTTCTTTTTGCTTCCAGTTTAGTTTGATCTTATCAGTTATCTGGTTTAGAGGGTTATAGTGGAATGTCAGTATTTGTGTTTTTGTTATGTTTATCTTGTATCCTGATAATTTTCCAAAATTTTCTATCAAGTTCATCATTTCCATTATTGATTTATCTGGTTGTTCAAGGTAAACTATAATATCGTCTGCAAATAGCCCAATCTTGTGTTCCGCCCCCTTTATTGTTACACCTTTTAATTTCTTATTTTGTCGTATCGCTTGAGCCAATGGTTCTATGAACAGAGCAAACAAGGTGGGCGATAAGCAGCATCCCTGCCTAGTTGATCTTTGTATATTTACTTTGTCTGTTAAGCTACCGTTTATCTTGATTCTTGCCACAGGTTCTTGATATAGCGTCCTTATGCATTGTACTGATTTTTCGTTAAATCCAAAGCGCTCCAGTACACTATATAGGAATTTCCAGTTAACCCTGTCAAATGCTTTTTCTGCGTCTAAACTCATTATTACTGCGCTTTTCTTTTCTTTATGTATTTGGTTAATTATATGTATTGTTCTCCTGATATTGTCATGTGTTTGGCGTCCCTCTATGAATCCAGTTTGATCATCTTCTATCAATTCCGTCAAGAATGTCTTTATTCGTTTACATATAATTGTTGTGTCTATTTTATAATCTACATTTAATAAAGAGATTGGTCTATAGTTTCCGCATTGTTCTTTATCTTTCCCTGGTTTTAAAATAACTGAAATGATTGCTTCGTTCCATGTTGGAGGTATTTTGTTGTTGTTCAGCGTCCAATTAAATGACTTTAGGAGTTGTGGCGTGAGTTCTTCTATAAACAGTTTATAAAACTCAGATGGGTATCCATCACTACCTGGTGATTTACCGTTTTTAAGTGACTTAATCACATCTCTGATCTCTTGTGTTGTTATTTCTGCTGTTAGTTTTTCATTTTGTTGATTTCCTATTGATGGCAAGTCCAATGTGTCTAGAAATTTTTTGATATCTTTAGTATTTGTTTCTTCAGGTTGCGAGTATAGTTCTTGGTAGAAATTATGGAAAATTTCTTCGATGTTTTCTGGGTTAACTGTGGTTTTATTTGTGGTGGGGTCTTTAATCTTGTATACATTATTCATTGTTTGTTGTTTTCTTAACCGTTTTGCCAGCAGTTTTGTGGCTTTTGGCCCCGTTTCATAATATTTTTGCTTTAGATATCTATTTTTCCTTTCAATTTCATCCATTTGTGTTTCTTTTATCTTTGTTTTTTCTTCTTTAATTTCTTGATATATTTTTGGATCATTTGTGCTTTGATGTTTACGTTCTAATTCCCTCAGTCTCTCACATCTTTGTTCATACGCTTCCAGTTTAGTCTTATTTGCTTTTCCTGTTTCAACAATTAATTTACCCCTTAACACGGCTTTTAGTGCGTCCCATAGTATTGTTGGGTCCACTTCTTCATTGTCATTCTCTTGGATATATTCGTTTATGTTTATTTTTATTCTTTCTTTCATTTTCTCATCATTTAACAGTCCTACGTTAAGTTTCCATGTTGTTTGTCGTTTTCTATTGTTTAAATATATTTCCATGTATATAGGATTATGATCTGATATTTCTGCCCCTCCAATCCAACAATTTCTCACCCTGTGTCTGTCACCTTCATTCATAAGGAAGTAATCTATTCTAGAGTGTACTTTATGGGCTGCTGAATAATGTGTATAGTCTTTTTCGAGTGGGTGTAGGTCCCTCCATATGTCTACCATACCCATTTCTGCCAGTGAGGTTCTTATGAACTTTGTTATATGTTTTTTTGTCTTCTTAACACTTGTTGTGTCAACTTCATGATCCATGACAGCATTTAAGTCTCCTCCACAAATTAGGACTCCTTCACTGTGTGTTGCTATGAGATCAAACAGATGTTGAAAAAAACCCTTGTCACTTTCTGGTGGGGCATAGATGTTCACTAATGTGATCTGCATACCATCTATTCTTCCCTTTATTATTACATACCTGCCTTCTTTATCCTGGATTTCCTGTTCACTTTCAAACTGTATTTTGTTTGAGATTAGTATCATAACCCCCCTTTTTGCTCCTCCCTTAAATGAACTGTAGTAGGAGTTCTTATAGCCAAATCTCTTTAGTTTCACATGTTCTGCCTTGCTCAAATGTGTCTCTTGCATAAATATAATTTCAGCTTTTTCCTTCTTGAATTTTCTTATTATTCTTTCCCTTTTAACAGGTGAGTTCAGACCATTCACGTTTAGTGTCATTATCTTAAGATTTTTACCCATATTCATGTTTTTCCATTTTTTTAACTTGTGCTCCTAGCCCCTTTAACAACAAAAATAACACATATTTATATAAAAACACATTAAAAAAACTCGACCTCCGTACTTTGGGCCTTTCTTCTGCCCACTGGTCCCTGTTGGTGGGTGGGGGGTTTGTCTTCACAGAGTGAAGGGCCCTCCCTAGACTTCTAATTACTATCAAAGTAATAGTCATAAGTCTAGAAATGTCCAACAAATATCACTTAAACCTCTCCTAGCCGTCTGTTTCTCTTTTACCTTGTCTTCTTGGCCTTCATTTCTTCTGTGCCTTTCTTAATCTTTGTTATGATCTAGGCTTTCAGTTGAAAGCCTTGTAGCTTGTCCTGGGCCCGCTGCTCTACGTCTCTCCCCCTTCTTCCGCCGTTCACTCGTCTCCACTCCGTCTGTCGTGGTGCGTTCAGGGCCGCCGCTGCTCCAGCCGTCTCCTTCGGCACGCTCACCTCAAGGCCCCGCTCCATCATATCCCGCGCTGCCTCTTCGGCCGTGTTGTAGGTTCTTGTGCCTTCCTCCCAATGAATCCTCATTTTCGTTAGCGGCGTTTGGAATCTAATTTTTTTCTCTTTCAGCGTTTTTTTAATATTGGCATATTTCTTCCGCTGCTGCACGATTTCTGTCGGGTAGTCATGGTCAAAAAATACCTGTTTGTTGCCGATTCGTATCTTTTTTTTCCATGCTTGCGTCAGGATTCTTTCCTTTATGTCATATTTCACAAAGTTTACCACAACTGACCTGGGTGGAGAGTTTGTTTTCGGGTTCTGTGCCGGTGTTCTGTGCGCCCGTTGAATCTGCAGATCCGTTTCTCCGGGTATTTCCAGTTCTTTTTTTAAGAACTGATCCATGAATTTTGTCATCGAGTTGCCTTCAATGCCCTCCGGAATTCCAAAGATGCGCATATTGCTTCGTCGGGATCTGCTCTCCAAGTCGTTTATTTTCTCCTGCATCCTCTGCGTTTGCGTCGTCAGGGTCTGTAGTTGTTCGTTTGCCTCGCTTTTCCAATCTTCTAGTTCCGAAATTCGGGTCTGCGCTTCTGTCATACACGCCCGCTGGGAGCGCAGCTCCTCCATGTTTTCCGTTAATTTACGCTCCATTTCTCTTCGGAGGTCCATGATTTCCTCCTTAATTTCTTTTTTCAGTTCCTCCTTAAGAGCCGCTAAATCCTGTTGTAGCTGTCGCTTGAATTCTCTCAACTCTTCACCCAAACTGGCGATGCCAGCGTTCATGTTGTCGAGTCTGGTGTCCTCCATTTTCTCTGCCGTGGACATCTCGTTTTTTTGGGCTTTGCGTACAGCGGTTTTTCCTGCGTTGTTGGAGAGGAATTCTTCAATTTTACCCTGTTTTTGTCCTTGTGCCCGGTTCCTTCGTGTTTTCATCCCTTAGTTTATTGATTCGTTTATGTCGAGTTGGCCATTTACCGATGATTTTTAATCCGGCTAGGGAGAGCTCTTTGTTTAAGTGTTATGTCTCTCCGCCATCTTCCCGGAAGTCCCCCACCGCCCCTAGTTTTGCCACTCTCTGGTGTTCGGTCAGCTCGTATCATGTGAAAACCCTCCAGCTCAATGTTAGCATCTGCTGCTAGTTCAGTTAGCCACGTCTCAGTAAACAAAAGGAGAGAGCACTCCCGGTAAGTGCTATCATAACGGGAGATAGCCGCTAGCTCATCTAACTTTCCCAGTATCGACCGTACATTTCCCATGACAACAGATGGAAGGGAGGGTCTGTACCTTATATTTTTTGTCCTCCGCCTTACTCCAGCCCGGCAGCCGCGGCGTTTTCGCCTCAGTTCTCTCGGTATGTCGAGTTTTTCCAGTGGGACCGGGTGGCGGTTAAATGCTAACAGCTCTTCCCTGTTGTATCGTATCCTGCTATAAACAGTGGCTCCGTCCACCGGCTCAGGAGACATTTGGGACGATCTGTGTGTCCGTGATATAAGTGGGTGAAAAAAAAAAAGTGATCAAAAGAGAGAGGAAGGGAAAAAAAAAAAAAACTCGGAATCGAGCCGCTGTTGCAAAAGGCAGCCGACTGGTGTGGCGCCGAGAGGAGAGAAGTGGGAGAACTTGCACAATTGGTGGCTGACTAAATACTTTTTTGCCCCACTGTATGTCTAACCTTGTTTTTGTTTTTATTTGCATGTTTTAAACATTTATTTTAGCCATTGTAAGTGGGAATGAATGTGGGGGTGTCCTAAAAAAGATGGGGGGTGTCCTAATTTATTCCTCACTATTTGTTTAGAATTACATTTTACAGAAAATTTGAAAAAAGTCTTTAATTCATTTTTAATTGTTTAGTTGTATTACGTCCCAAAAAGCCAGTTTAGAAAGCTTGGGGTCAGACCGCCAAGGTCTCTGGCTTTGACCGCCACCTGATCCACATAGCACCGGACCCCCATGATCCCTCCTGCAGGTGGTGAGCCCACTGGAGGGCGGACCCATGTAACTCCTTCGGGCTGAGCCCAGCCAGGTCCCATGGGTGGAAACTCGGCCACCAGGCACTAGCCACTGAGCCCCTCCCCCAGGCCTGGCTCCAGGGTGGAGCCCCGGTAACCCCATACCAGGTGGGGTACACTGAATCCTTATTCTAGTATTTATCATGAGAGTCTGTTGGATCGTTCTTAGTCTGACCCTTCACCCAGGACCAGTTTGTCTTGGGTGACCCTACCAGAGGCAAATTGCCCCAGACAACATAGCTCCTGGGATCACTGGGGCACGCAGACCCCCCCCCCCCCCACCACCACCACCACCACCACGATAAGGTGACGATCCATGATATAATATATTTTATACAGTATATAGCATATAATTTAATGAAATAAAATTCTAGTATATCAAGATCTATTCAACATGTTCTGAAGTTACTTGACTGGAAACTTGCAAATTCGTCAAGTCCCCTTCAGCTGCTGGTCCCCGGAGATAACTGCGGATCATGCCGTCAATGAAGGCCATTTCCAAGGACAGTTTGTGCAGTGTATACATCCATGCAGATTTTGCGCTGTTTTCTACTCAGATCTCAACCCACTGAGCATCTGCTGAACGTGTTTACTCGACCGTGGTAAAGCCAGAAACAACGATTGTACGTCACTTCCGGCTGGCGATGGCTGCTTCCCATTGGTTTTAACCGAACGGTTTTCATGGGATAAAATTATTCAGTATACTGACTCTAGGGGGGTATTTTTACTGAATAAACACATTTTTGGTTTATAAGTAATGTCTAAAGCATGATTAATGTTGTATAATGACCACCACTGGTTTCCTTTAATAATCACAACTTTTCTCATTCCAATTTTTAGGGATGCTGGGTTTAAATTTTGGGGTGCTACAGCACCTCTAAAAAGGCCTAACACTGCCCATGATGAATATTGAGAATACTTAATGAATTATCTTGCAAAAAGACATTAACTTCAAAAAATTACTTTATTGAAATAGTTTTTCTATGCAATATTTCTATTTAACTTGTTCTAGTTTACAAAGTAAAAACTCTAAAAAAAAAATCAATAAAAAAAATCATTCATTTTTGTTATTGGTATTTCAGTCAAATATTAGTTTTGTTTTATTAATTTTGAGTCCAGCCCTGTTCTGTGCACATGAGGTTCTAGAGATGTGAATCTTCAGTGGTCTCATGATTAGATTACGATTCAGGCATTAACGATTCGAATGTAAAATGATTCATGATGCATTTTGATGTATCTATGTTGCATCTTCATTTAAAAAATATATGTATTTTTCACCATTTATTATTGTAATTTATGAAAGGAAAAAGAGACAATAAAATAGAAATAAAAACAAAGTTTACAAAAATACAAAAACCAAGTTGAAATAAAAGCTTAAAGGAGGTCATTGATTGAAAAATGGTGCGTTTGTAGGTTTTAACTGTCTGAAATGAGTCTACTGGTCACCTAATTATCCAAAAATTTTCAAAACAGTCAATTCTCTTAAAACAAACAAACAAATAAAAAAAACAGCCTTTATCTCCCTTTTCTCTCCCAGAAACGTTTTTGACTTTTTTGTGGAAATCGTATATGACACATTTTGAAAAAGCCAACCCTCCGCCATCCTTGAGACCAGTGCACTGCTCTATTATTGGCCTGCCTAGCTGTCTGTCATGTATATGGAAGTGGCGCTAAAGGTAGCCTTGTGGGTGACCCCCACAGCCTTCGGGTCAAGCAGAGCGCTCAGCTGGAGCAATTAGCATAACAGTGAGATGCATGGACTGATATCAATAGGCAGCCTCTCCTTCCTGCCAGTAATCCTGCTATTGATATGTGTGACTCTCATGTAAATGTCCCATGCATTCCTGCTGTACTGTGATGCTAATGTGCCATGCATGCATTGTCTAGCTGGGTATATAAGTGAACTGAATATCGCTTGCTCTCTCTCTTACTACACGCATTGCCTGTTTGCTGACTAGAGACTGAGGGCTCGCTCCAACGCGCTTACACAGCGCTGGAGTGAGTCCTGTGATGGAGGATGAATAAAACACCCTTTTAAACTTCAGATTGCCGTGTCCTGCCTGCACTTATTCCGTGCCTCCAACTGGGTTCTCTTATTGCATCCGCCACATCTGGTGACCCCGAATACAAGAACACGCTGACGACAAACGAACGCAGCCCCCGGCGGTGACTCCCGACGACGAATGAACGCAGCTGCCTGACGCAAATGGACTGCCCTCCCTTCTGCCACACGGGAGACCTCGACGCAGAGCCAACACCAGGCGAACTCCCCGGAGATCATCCACGACCGGGAAGGCTGCAGAAAGTGTCGTGGTGCGACCCTCGCCTGAGATCGGGACATCCACGCTGGGACCGGCAGAGGGACAAAGAGCGTCTATTCCCTCTCACCGCTCCTCCGCATCCACACGAGCATGCACGCACCTCGTCCTCTCTCCACGACGGCGACCTCCAGGGTCGAACGGAGAATGCAGCGCGTGGACCAGAACGCACCATGACCCGGCACGAGCGAACGACAGCAACAGCCAAGACAGGGAGGACCATCGGCGCCGATGACGCTGATCTCCAGCAAGCTCCCTGACCCTGACTCGCCTCGACAACGGACCTGCCATGCACCGAACCCCCGCACGCACACTGGGGGGTTACGAGGACAGCGCACCACGCACAAGACAATACCAGCTTTACAGACCGCCATCGTCCTCCGCCGCTGCACACGCCCGAGAAACACGGCCGACCGCCATCCTCGGAACCTTCGGGGCTGCTCACGCACCTGAAGCACACACGCAGCCCGCACACAGGATTTTGTATGGGTCTCAGCCACGGCGCACAATGGGAATTCAGCCATCAGCTGTCCCCGAGGGCTTTAGGGCTGCGCGTGCACCTAAAGCCAACACGCCAAGTCCCTCACACAGCTCCAGCTCCTGTTTTTTCTTCATGGCTGCTACACGTCCTTGCAGTACTGAACCGCGAGAGGAGTCAGAGACAAATTTTTCTTCTCACAGCCGCTGTGGATCTCCGCCACGTTCAACGGGACAGCCCCTCAACACCGTGGATACACATGCAATTTTTGCGCAGCCCAGACAACTTCGCCGTCCCGGGCCGGCACTTGCTACCCCCACCCTCCTCCCTCCCCCTCCTCCGGCACAGATCTTTTCCCGCAGCTCGCTCCCAAAGCCGGACGATCGACGCCTCAGCCCCCAGCTGAGCCCTCTGGGGGGGGGGGGGGTGACCCCCACAGCCTTCGGGTCAAGCAGAGCGCTCAGCTGGAGCAATTAGCAGAACAGTGAGATGCATGGACTGATATCAATAGGCAGCCTCTCCTTCCTGCCAGTAATCCTGCTATTGATATGTGTGACTCTCATGTAAATGTCCCATGCATTCCTGCTGTACTGTGATGCTAATGTGCCATGCATGCATTGTCTAGCTGGGTATATAAGTGAACTGAATATCGCTTGCTCTCTCTCTTACTGCACGCATTGCCTGTTTGCTGACTAGAGACTGAGGGCTCGCTCCAGCACGCTTACACAGTGCTGGAGTGAGTCCTGTGATGGAGGATGAATAAAACACCCTTTTAAACTTCAGTTTGCCGTGTCCTGCCTGCACTTATTCCGTGCCTCCGTCGGGTACACTTATTTGATCCTCCACAGCCTATTAGCCCCTGAGCTATTAGCCCCCAAGCTAACACTGGTAACAGGAAGCTCGAACCAAGCGTGGCTTATATTGTTATTTTCTTCAGAGCTTAGTCACCCGAATAACCATCCCTGTTACCACCTGGTTCACAGGTCCGTGGTCCACAATATGCCTCACATCACTCTGGCCTGTCTCCTGGTGGTTTTGTGGCGAGTCGCCGGCTTACCAGTCATGAGGAGCTGAGAGCCAGCAGCCCCAGGCAGCTGTTTCAACTTCTTCACCATCCTCCGGGCATACTCTTACGGGTAGCGTGGGGGAGCTGCTTCGTGATGGGGCAGATCCCCCTGGCTCCCCGTGGGAGAGGAGTGGAGTACTGCGGAGCGAGACATTGTCCTTTGAGATCTTATGGCTCGGCCACCGGCCTCGGTTTGCGGCAATCAGTGGAGCTCGCTGTGCTGGTGATTTAATGTGGCATCTTGGCGGGGTTGTTAGGTGGGCTGGGATGACGCGAGATGCACAAATGACTGTGGATTGGTGACCCAGCACTGCTCATCCAAGCTGGAAGGAGCCAGTGGCAGAACACTGGCTAGAAGCTACTCAGCTACTGGCTAACTGACAAAACAGGGAGGGTGGAGTTGAACAGCTGAAGTCTGTTTCTTAAAGTGATAGGCTATAAATCAGAGCATTTGAAGAAAGCCAAGAAAAATAAAAAACAAATTTGCTTCAATAATTAAAAAATTAAAGAAACAGCTGGGGCAGCTTGGTGGAGCAGTGATTAGCGCTGTGGCAGCCCAGTAAGAAGGTCACGGGATTGATTCCACCCCTGACCATCATGGGTTCGATCCACCCCAGACCATTGGTGACCCTTGTGTGTGGAGTTTGCATGTTCTCCCCATGTCTATGTGGGTTTACTCCAGGAACTCCGGTTTCCTCCCACAGGCCAGAAACATGTAAGCTAGGTTAACTGGAGACTCTAAAGTGGCCCTTGGTGTGAATGTGTGTGTGAATGGTGAAGGGAATGGCACCGTACTGTGGCTACCTCATCCATCCAGATGGATGCCCTGGATTTCCATCTGGGGATTAATAAAGTATACAAAATACAAAAAAAAAGTGAACAAAATATGTCACAAGCACTTCATTAAGACGTGAGTGAGCTGTTAAAATGTGGAAAAAGTGCAATGATCCCTTTAAAATAAAAATATGAGACCATTAAAAAGCAGTTGATTTGAAACAACAGGAAGCCTGATTAAACACAAATATTTTTTGCTGCTTTTTAACACACACACACACATGCATATATATATATATATATATATATATATATATATATATATATATATACTGTATATATATATATATATATATATGTATATATACTACATTAGGGATGCTGGGGGAAAAAATGATCAACATAAGAGTCTAGATTCTCATTTTAAACGATCTAGAACCGATTCACAAAAATTAAGAATTGATTTTATTATCATTATTATTATCATCATCATTATCATATATATATTTTTTGTGGTGGCGCCGGGGTCCCGTCACGTGACACATATTGCTGCTTCGTGATTTGCAATTAAGATAAGATAAGATAAACCTTTATTAGCCCCCCATCAAAGTCTGTCCAGTAGTTTTGGAGGATTCTTGCTCACACACTGTGAGAATATGAGTCTTGGTGGAGGTATGCATTCTCAGACCATCACCAAAATCTCATGGGTTCCTCTCTAGCCCAAGGGCCACCTCTGGTGAAATTTTCATCAAAATCCATCCAGTAGTTTTTTGCTTTTTTTTCCGTAAGCCTGGACGGACAAACAGACAAACCACCCCAACTTACATAACCTCCTTGACGGAAGTAAAAACGGAGCAGCAAGCAAGAAATTCGAGACAGGTCCGTCTGCGGCTCGCAGAGCCCGTCAACACCCCTCTCAGCAAGTTACGCCCCCATGTTATGTCACTCCACAAAATGGCTGGCCGTAGCTGACCGGGCAAATATGGCTGAGCCAGCACTGGGCTGATCACACACAAATTCAGGTGTTGTAGCCGTGTTGACCACACATCTATGTGGCCACACATTTCGAAAGATGAATGTAAAAGAATCTAAAAATGACAGAGTTTAGTCCATAGACGGAAAAATAAAGTTTATGGTCTCCTCTTTCGATGACGTTTGGTTGCGTAGCCACGCGCTACTCCGTTGCCTAGCAACCCTGACAGCACAGCCGAAGGTTTTTTTCTAACATTTTTTGACGGCGATGAAAGAGCAGTGTTCTATTCATTAAATAAAAACCAAATCTTGTTATTGACTAAAAGTAGACAAAAACTATTAATAATGAACAGACTAAAATAACATTACAAACATAAAATCATCACAATAAATCTGGACTCAAACTAGATGTCAAAAGTAAAATGCATTTATGGTCATTTTAGTTTAATTTCTAGCTTTAATGGATGAAAAAAAAGATATAGTTTTAGTTGACGAAATACACACTGGATGGAAGCTTATTTTTGTTTGTTTGTTTTAAATTATTGCATTTACTTGACCTTTTACTGGAGAAGCTTCACCAGGTAAAGGACCATGACCAGATAATCAGCCAGAGCTTAAAGAAGTGGAAAAAGTTGTCACTCCTCCTGCTGAACAACACACACTGCACCACTTTAACAAACTCCCAGCAAATTCTGAACTGAGAAAAAAATAAAAATAATAATAATAAAATCTTGACAACTTGTAACAGCACTTTATTTTGTTTTATAAGTTTAATTCTTTTTTAAGTCTGAAGAATTTAGATACTTAAGTTTATATTTGTGCTGTTTGAAATTAATGCTACTTATCTTATGCATCAATTGCATTCAGTTCTTATTGAATTTGTTCACTGCATTAAGTTACTGTATAGGTAACTGTACATTGACTGCATACAGTCAGGCAGCACTACTATTTAAATGGATGTTTAAAGTATTTGTGATAGAATTTATTTTGTTTTTAAATGAACAGCCTATATTTCTAGAATGCTGGAGGGTGACCAAACCAACACACTGTGTGAGAGCTGTTAGGAATTGTGATATGCCGAAAAGAAAAAATTTCAAAATTTATTTCACTTGTGTACAGTTTCATTTTTGAAACTCACAAGTTTTCAATAAATTACTAACCTAAGCCTACTTTTTTATTTTACAGTATTTTATTGCAAATCAGTTAATGGAATTTTTAAAAATATAACACCCCCCCCCAAAAAAAAACAATAACAAAAAAAACATCAACACACCACACTCTGCTTCCAAGATTAACTCAGCATTTTTTGCAGTACAGTGGATTTTTTCCCCCTGAGATTGGGGGGGGGGGGGGGTAGGGGGTTGTACCAAGCTGAGAGCCCAATGCAAATCAAAAATTGATTCAGAACTGAATCAAGACCCCAAAAATCGGAATTGAATTGAATGACTTCTAAAGATTCACAGCCCTAACATTAATATATATATATATATATATATATATATATACTGTATATATATATATAAACTGAAACAGTTGTAGAGATGTGTAATTCAAATGTATACAGTATGAGCACACATCATATCTTTCTCACACACACAATAGATCTGATAGTTTATGGAACTAACTTTTAGTTTCAGCAGCAGTCACTGTATGATTACACATTTCTATTTATTTCATACGTGGCATGATTATATACAAATCAGTGTTGATAGTCCACAGTTACCTGGAGAATAAATTAGTTTTAAATGTGATTGGAGGGATAGAAGGGAGGAGGTGGTGAAGGGTGAGACTGTGCTGCAGATAGGGAATGGCGTGTCCCGCCTGTAGGGGGTGCCCATTTGCTACAAATAAGATGAAAACAATAACTATGAATTTTTTCCCCCATTCTCATGGCGCCCCCTAGTGGATGCCCCCCTGGGCAACCGCCCATGTGGCCCATATCTGAATCCGCTACTGATCATCTTAAATGCTTAATCCTTTTCTGATAATGGGAGGCTGGAGCTTATCCCAGCATCTTTGTACAAGAAGGGTACACCCTGGACAGATGTGAAGTAAAATACACAATGTCCCCTTTGTTTTTGGGAACTTTTTAGCTTTAGCTGAGTGAATAAGTTAGTGCCACATAAACAGCTACAGCCTTAAAGTACAGTATAGTCATGGTTTACTTTGGAGTTTTATTAGTACTTACTAAACAACTGCACACGTGAACTAGCATTATTTACAAACAAGACTAAAAATGAACTTGAAATTATTTAAATGCAAGTGCAAATTCAATTTATTTTCAAAATCTACAAACTTTTAGCAATCAGGCTTATTAAGAGCTTTAAAAATACCATTGCTTTCAGCTGTTTGGAAAAAACTAATTAGAAAAACATAGTTCAAGTCAATGAAAGTTGTTGAATTTTGGAGAATAAATAATTCACAATGGAGGTTGAATAATTTCAGGTGCAGCTGTTGAAAATTAGTGTAATAAACACACTGAAAAAGAATAAATGCCAATATTAAAATAATATACAATTTTATTGTCACAGAGAAATCTAGCCTATATCTAGAATTGAAAGGATGGTGAGGAAATACAAATAACAAGAAATATAATGTATAATACATATGTTATTTTAGATTGCAAAGACTCATAGACCTAGACAGTAATCAGTTCTGCAATTTTTGCATGCAGGACTTGCACATCTGTGTTTTTCCAGTCATGCAATAGTTTGTTGCACTAATAACATTTGTGGAATATATGTATATTTTTATTTGGTTTGAGCTAGACCACATATTTCTTAGCTGAGAGCTTTACAAATTTTGTCTTAAATGCTGGTATTGAAAAGAAGCTCTGCTCTTTAATTATGGCATTTTTGATGACTAGAGGCCTTATCGACTAATGTCAAGTTTGGGCACAAAGGATGGAACTGTCTTTTCCTGATATCTCTGATTGATTTCAATACATTTGTGACACTAAAGAAAAGGAATACATTAATGTTAAATATTACATTTTATAAAATGCAACTATTCTTCCTCAACATGGACATGTTTCTTTTTATCTCTTTTATTAGTCAATATTTGGTTGCTTTTTTTCTATTTTCATGTTTGTAACACTGGGTTCAGATCTGGTGCATGTTATGGATTGGTTTGAAAAATATACTGTATTAACAAATCTGAATTAGCATCAGTTATTCATATTTTTCACTCATAAAAAAATATTTTTGTGCATCACATGCCCATATTCTGGAGCATCTTTAATGCAGACCAAGGATGTGATCTCATCATTAAAGGACAGCGCCATGTTTGTTCCTTTATTAAATGCGCCCCCTGCTGGTGAACCAATGAGCGGTCAAAAGATGTAGAGGATAATTTCAAAACCTGGCTACATGCGAGCATTAATGCACCACACAGGTACATCTCAGTAAATTAGAATATCATGTAGATGTTGATTTATTTGAGCAGTTCAATTCAAAAAGTGAAACTCATATATTATATAGATCCATTGTTACACACAGAGTGACACTGTTACAGCTCATGAAAACCCAAAAATCTGTTTGTCAAAAAATTAGAATATTACACAAGATCAATTTAATCATAAAAATATTGATTTTTCGTAGAAATGACCTAAACACAGTGGACACCAACAGATGACACGGCTCCTCAAATCCTCACCGACTGTGGAAACGTCACACTGGACCTCAACCAACTTGATTTTTTGTCTCTACTCTTCGTCCAAACTCTGGGACCATGACTTCCACAGATGGGACTTGGCACCTGATTTGGGGAGCCATGTCATCTGCTGGTGTAGGCCCAGCATTTTAACAAGGTCATCGCAGCCATCTACCAGGAACTTACATCTACTGACAAGCTTTACAGAAATGCTGATTTCATTTTTTAGCAGGACTTGGCACCTGCCATCACTGCCAAAAGTACCAATACCTGGTTTATTGACTGTGGTATCAGTGTTTAATTGACCAGCAAACTCACCTGGTCAAAACCCCAGAGAATCTATGGAGTATTGTTGACAGGAAGATGAGACATCAGACCCAACAATACAGACAAGCTGCAGGCCGCTATCAAAGCAACCTGGGCCTCCAAAACAGCTCAGCAGTACCACAGGATCGTCTCCATGCCACTTTGAAGCATTAATTCACGTCAAAGGAGCCCCGATCAAGTATTGAGTGCATGTATGGACGTACTTTTCAGTTGGCCATTTCTATTAAAAATCCATTTTTAAAAAAATTAATCTTATGCAATACTCATATTTCACGAGAAACTGAATTTGGGGTTTTCATTAGCTGTACACCATAATCATCACAATTTAAAGAAATAAATGGTTGAAGTATGTCAGTGTGTAATGAATTTATGAGTTTCACTTTGTGAATTGAATTACTGAAATAAATTACCTTTTTAATGATATTCTATTTATTGAGATGTACAAGTAAATAGAAATCATGAGTAATACATCAGCTGACATGTTTAAATACTTTATCTTTGCAATATCCTTCCATAACCAGCTATATGCTTCATTAGGCTCCAGAAGCTACATTATATATGAACTACTGTCACTATATTTCCTATTGAATAATGTGTAAAATTAAGTGACCATTGTGTCGCTTCAAAAAGACAGGAAATTTATTAACAAATAGTCTTAAGTAAATGACAACGTTTGGACAAAGCATTCAGCCACATTTATTTCGTGAGCATCCTTGAACACAAAACAGTGAGTTTGAAAATAGAGTTTAATACATTATGTCTTCTTAAAAGCAGGTAAGAACATACAAGGTATTCTGGCCAAATCTCACAACTCCACAACACATTTTGCTCATACTAAAAACATCAGAAATAGAGAACCTGGTTATCCAAACCAAATGTGGGTAAAAACTGTAGATACATAAAGGAAAAGAAATATCACTGTTGTACACCTATGCCCAATATAGGGGCGCCAACTTCTTAATTGGGAAGTCAAAGGAAAAAAAAAATCTAGCTTAATGAAAATGCGTGTGTTGTAGCACTACTGATCATAGCTCAGCTAGCAATTTCCCTCACAAAGAACCGAGTGACAGACATTAAACCGGGAGGACACTGCCACATTTATGGTTTTTGGTCCAAAATAAACTGAGGGTGTGACATGCAAGCAGGATGTGCCCGCCAGTTTTGTCAAATCTTAATAGGAACCGATGAAGTCACTTGGTAAATCATCTCAGCAGTTTTCTCTGGTCCATCTTCAACAATGTAACAATCATCATCTCTCTCTACTTCATCACTCCCACTAGCCACCTTTCCAGCAGCCATGGCTTGGATCTTTATGCTATCAGAAGGCGGAACCCCCGGTTTTCGCTCACCATTCATCTGAGCAGCGATTGGGCCTCCGACTGGCGCCGGGCTCTTGACTTTGTAAAACTGTTTGGCGCCACGAATGTGCCGTGCCATAAACTCCCTTGCTTTGATACACTTGTGTCTCTGAAGAAGCTGAGGGCTGAGAAAGGATATATAACACACTCGGCATGTGAACTCATTTTGAGCCGAAGATGACCCTGCCGGTTTGTTCAGTGTGCCTAATGCAGAGTTTATGTTTTTCTGCAACTGCACAGGACTGCTTCTACTGGGTGTGCTCGGATTAAGATGCTGTGATGGAAAGAATTGTCCTCCGTTGAACTGCAACGGTGGAACACCATTGATAATTTGATTCTTTGCATTGTATGTGTTCTGATTTTTCAGGGCGGAAGCGATATTGAACGCCAGGGTACCCTTTGCATTGTTGTTCTGTTTTCTCATTGGCACCGAGGAAGCAGGACGAGACCCCTGTGCCATTAACATCGGTCTCATATTTATACTGGATTTTTTCGGAGACTTGTAACTCAGTGGTTTCGCTGTGATTACCTTGAATTTGGCCGTACTGTTGGGCAAGTGACAAGCGTGGAAGCGAGGTACTAATTTCTTGCTGGAGAGCAGCATGCCACAACCTACACAGCCAGAAATTTTATCTGCAACATGCAAGTTGAAGTGGGCAACCAGATCAACCTTTGACACAAAACTCTGATCACATTTCCCACATGTGTATGGCTTTTTCTTTTTGTATTCAGGCATGGTTTGCAACAACACCACTGGATGATAAAGTGTCCAGAGATCAACTGTGGGAGCACCTGCAAGCACATTCTGCATGCCTGCTCCTGGGAGGGCAGGATTTGGGAGCAAAGACGCCTGTGGCGAAGAGGAGTACAACCCAGGCACTTTTGAAGCCAGAGCGGACTGCTTAGGAAACTGGGGCTTATAACCTGATGTAGTGGGTGCCTGCAGCTTCGGCTCTGCTGCCAATGTAATTGCTGGCACTCGGTTTGGTTTAGGTGCCTCCCAGACTACCTCACCAGTGTGTAACCTCTTCAGTTTTTCCTCTTCTTCCAGGCGCTTTTCGATTCTGCGCTTCTTTATCGTTTCATGATCAATCAAATGGGTCCCTGGTTGATGCGTGGTACTGTGGTCATGCATTGTTTTGTAGTCAGTGAACTCTGTTCCACAGGAGCAGATGAAACCTGCAGAAGGGCACACGTGTTCTTCCAGGAATGTCCGACTCGAAAATATCTGTTCACAGCTGAAGCAAATCTGCGCACCGTTCATCAAGTCTGTGACCAAACTCCGGTCTGAGTCACCCTCGTCTTTACCTTCCAAGTTCAGGCTGTGAAGGTATTCACTGGGGATGTGGAGGTTGGCGTCCATGTTCAGGCCGTGGATGTATTCAGTGCTGATACGGAGCCCTTAACAGCACCTGCCAGTGAGGAGGAGAAGGCAACATTTATGAATCAATTGTGCCATTAACGAAATATAAAATGAACAGGATGATTAATTGTGACAGAAAAGTTAAAAGGATGTCGACAGGTATTGGTGAAATGTAAGATTTTTGGGGCCTCTTAAGAAAAGAAATATATTCACAAAAAGGCACTGACTGCATGTTACATTATACATTAAGATCAAGCCAAACATTTCCTCGCGATGTGAGCATGTACGTTGATATGGGCTTCCTCAACATATAGCTTGACCACCAGTGATAAGAGGATGCTTACATATTTACTTGTATTTTATCCACGGAATACAACGCTGGTTACCTAATGCAGCATAGCACTTTGTAGTTCATGTAAACCGGTTTAAAACAAACAACCCAAGAGACTTAAAAACCCGAATTATGACGTTACAACGATATATTGTGGAAATGGGGTGGACTTAGCAAAACGTATCGGACGTTATGACCTCAAAATAATGTTTTGTTCTTTCAACGGAAGGGCTACACTTCCTTGACAGACTAACGATGCAAGCAGCTGAACTACACATGAAAAGCAGCTGCACGTTCAACTACAGCTTGAAATGTAAAAAATAAAAGGCTTCTTTCAAATGTGGAGTAATTTCCCCTATTACTAAAAGTCTAAATTTGACGAGTTTATTGGGGGGGAAAAAGAACACACATACACGACACAGGTTGCAATGTGGATGTACTTTTCAACGAAATATTACTATAGTAAATTAAGCCAGCAAGTGATCTGTAAGTGATCAATACGAACAATGCTCCGCTAGTCGCTTCACATCGATTTACCATTATTTCGTAGAGCGCGCTAGCCGTGCCACTAGCCTAGCATGCTAACGTTCGCTTCAGCACGCTTAAATAAAGCAACATCACTTTACCTTCACCTTTAAAGCAGTATGCCACCGTATCAGTAGATCGAGACGTTCTTCGAATCAACTTGAAACAGTATGTCCATGTTAATTTTTCCAAGTCATCCACAGCTGCACTCACTGGCCGGTGTCTAGCAGGACTAGTTAGCGCTTAGCTTCTGTACCACACCGAAACAAGAGGGAAAAGGAGGAAAAAAAACTTTCTTCCTCCCGATTTTTCTTTAAAGGGGAAAACAAATATGGCGCTTTACCGCCACCGAACGGAAGGGAGTGTAAGCCAGGCATCAATCCACCTGATCACTGACTTAGACCACAGAATTTGAGCGGAAAAGGAAAATAATGCAATATTGTCCAGAGTCTCGCGCAGTTTAAATAAAACTATTAGTAACATGACTGAGGGTAGTTAAGAACAACTTACAAGGTTCTTTTAAAACCGGGTGAAGAGTCACAGGAAGCAATCAAAGGGGAAACTTTAGAATGAGGATGTTCAAAGGAATTTATTTACAATAAAAAAAAAATGTACAGATGCCCGTTATGTATGGAATTACTGTTGTGTATGAGAATGTGTGTATGTGAAGCCGTGCCCACCCACCGGGTGATGCCAGGCGGGCACGGCCCACTCTGTCTATACACCCCTGTTCTGCAATCAAGTTGAGCGAGTTGGCTGCATGAAGGCTCGCCTCCTGCGCCGTCATTTCTCACATGTAACAATTACCTCCGTAATGACAAGGCCAGGTGCACAGTTGAACTCAGCTTTATTAACGAGGTGATCACACACAATACAGCCACCAGGCAGGGGCATCGGCAAAGACGGCGTAACATGGATGCCCGCTGGTATTTATGGGGCGGTGCAGTGGTGGAAGAGGAAGTGGCCGCCACGACACTGCACTTCACAATAAAACATAAAATGCAACTCCCCCTCCCCCATAGAAAGTCCAAAAACACACACAATCAAGACCCTCCTCAATTTAGGACCCAAAACACACGAAGAAAACAAAAACTGAAATCACTAAATGGCCAATCACATTCACACAACAAAACCTAATACTAGGGAGGACGGGTGGACTGCCATCCTACCCCACACGGCAAGATGGATTATTCTGCCACCTGTAAAATAAATAACAGTCCATTAATAACTTAAAATTACTGCTATGTTCCTATATTAATAAAACCCCAGAACAATAACTTAAAAAAAAACAAACATACAAACATATGAACATTAGAACTATTTTTTTTTTTCAAAACTACACTACTGTCCTTCTGGCAGAAAGGGGTAGAACTGGCTGGTGGGGGGCCCAGGGCAGCCCCTCAGTAGACCCGCCCCGGACGCGGCATGCCACCAAGATCGCAGCTGACCTCATAGACAAGAGCGCCTCTTCTCTTCGCCATCAACCACCTCTCTTGTCTGGACCCGCCATCTGAAGCCTCCTCCCGGGCACGCTGCAGCTCGTTGGCGTGCCTTCACGAGCCATCCGACAGCTGGAAGTAGGCTGCTCCTCGCTCAGCCATGATGCGCAGCCACTCTTGGCGTTTCTCTGGATGTTGTTTGGCCCACATCCGCCGTGGATGTCCCTCCCCTCGAGCCCAGACCAGGTCCATAACTCTCAGAGGAGCTCTGCTTGGCCTGCAGTGTTGCTGATCGGCATGGGGTCCCTCCATGCCTGTTGGTCTGGCCCCGACTCCTTGTAACACTGCTGCCGTGGTTGCCGTTGTAGCTCCAGATCCTTCAGCCCATTATGGTTGGGTTCCGGAGGAAACTGAGGCTAGCTCGTCAGCGGACCACACTGCCATGCTCTGTACCCTCTTCCACGGTACCCCAAGCACCAGCACTGAGACTTTCCTGCATTGAACCTGAGTGAGGCGAGTCCTGCTTGACTGCTGTGGTGCCCAGTAAATCTTCGTCCCACACAGTGTCGTCCTCCACCACCGGAACTGGACAGTTCCACTGGCCACAACCAGTCCACTCTTCCCCAGCATCATCTTTAATAGCAAACCCCAGTCCATAAAACAGGTCACAGCCCATGATGTTGTCGCCTCGGGCAGTCATGTGGAACGTGAAGTCAGCCATCACCGCCGACTTGTACCAAGCCATTAACTCCAGTGTTCCAACCGTGTGCAGTCTGCCACCTCCATAACTGTAGAGCGGTGCTGGGTTACTTATTCTGTAGTGGGGAAAAAATTTCCTCACCATGGCCCAATTCAATAACGATCCTTCTGCCCCTGTGTTGACCAGCAGTGGCACCTCCTCACCATCCAGCGTCACCTTGCAGAACGTGAACCCATTGGTACTTGGAGACACCACATGGACAGTTGTCGAGGCGGGTGAAGTTGTTTTTCTCTGTGGGCTCTCTAGCTTGGACATACGACACACCCTGGCATAATGGTTCAAGCGTCCACACTTGCTACAGCGCTTCCCTCTAGCCGGGCATCCTCTAGCCTTGTATTGGTACTTCGCGGACCCACAACCCATACACAAGGGTTTTCTCGGGGCAGACCTTCGGCTGATAGTATTGGTTTCCGCGTTGTTGTCGGTCGCACTATCCTCACTGTCTGGGTCTGCTACTAATGCTGCGGTGGCAGGCCCCAGCTGCCACTGTGATTGGCTCCACTTTAGCTCCGATGCTAGCTTGTCTGCGGTCTTCACTTGGAGAGCTAACTTGACAGCCTCGGATAACGTCAGGTCACTCGGCACCGAGAGTAGCCTAGCTCGTAAAGCACTGCTGGTTATGTGCTCTGCCAGCTGGTCACGTACCATCTCTTCCTCCAGTGGCCCAAAATGACACTCTCTTAGCTAGCACCCTCAGGTTGGTGACAAACTGAGGGACAGGTCATCCGTCCTTTGGTGTCGCTGCTGAAACCTAATCCTCCGGACGGTCATGCTGTCTGAGATGCTGAAATGGCACCCTAGCAAATCGACCATGTCCTCATACGAGTCTTAAGCCCCTAGTGTACGCAGGATACGCTGGCTCTCAAACCCCAAATTATGCACCAGAAGGCATGTGCCCTCAGTTTATCCAGCTTACCCAGGTCGCGCACCACGATGTAGTTTTGAAAAGAGGCAAACCATCTTGGCCAGGGCACAAGCAGCTCACACGGGAGCTTCAGGAAGGGCTGAAGCGATGAAACACACACCTCCATGTTTATTCTTGTCACCAAAATGTTATGTATGGAATTACCCTCTCTTACACCCTCATGAAACCTGTACAGGGGAAGACACTTGCCAGCAGTATATCCATATTTCTCAATGTCATCAACAAGGTCATCACTATGGGGTGCTGCCATCTGGAAACCAGATACTCACAGCGAAGGCAGAGCTCCTCACTCGCTGTCCTTCACCTGCAGCACCCCAACTGCTCCACACAGAAGTGTCTTCCCCCAAATGCCGATATCATGGTGGTCCTGGGCCATTACTGCTCCTCCTCCTCCTCACTCATGCCCGCCTTCTGCCACCTCCTCTGAGAGCAACAGCCTCCTCTCATCCGGCAGGGCTCTCGCTTCCTGGCAAAAAGCTCTCCTCTGGACTGCCAGAGCACCTTTTATATCATGTGCAGCCACAGGTGCTGCACATTAAATATATGTTGTATCTTTTATACAATGTTATTTAAATCAATCAGTCCCCAATTAACACAGGTGCTGCTGATCAGTAATTAGGGGAAGCAGACAACATTACCAACTAAAAGCACACGGTTAAAATATAAAAACCACAAAACTGCAAAATTATAAATAAACATGCAACATAAATTTATAAACTACATAAAATCCAAAAAACAAAAAAAATTTCCACCCCATGACATATACAGCACATATTCTCTGTTAATTTTAATCATGTAATTCCTTTAGTATTCACTCCATTTTCTCATTAACTACAGAATAACAAGTTCAAAAATTGTTGAATTTCCAAAATTGATTAAAAAAATCTTTTTACATCTCTTAACTGAATGGTGGTCCCAATTTAATATCAGATTTTATTTTTTTTAAAACCATCTAAATAATGGCCATTATTTTAACTTTTGTTTAACTTATGGATGTTTCTGATTTACCAAACGGTCAGTTGTATTTCACACAACAAAGACTCCTCTCCATTGTTCACCTTATTGTGGTGGAGAGGTTTGTGCCCCAACGATCCCAGGAGCTATGTTGTCAGGGGCAACTTGCCCCTGGTAGGGTCTCCCAAGACAAACTAGTCCTGGGTGGATCCCCATGAAAGGGTTACAGCAAGGATCCAGTGTGCCCAAAGGAGACACATGGGTCAGCCCTCCAGTGAGCTCACCACCTGCAGGAGGTTCCATAGAGATCATGGTGCTATGTGAACTGGGTGTAGCAGTCTGGGTTTCTCTGCTTGGACTGCTGCCCTCATAACTCGGACCCCTGAATAAGCAGTAGATGATGGCTGGATGGTGAGAAAGACCCACAAATGTGATCAATTACTTCATATCAGAAATTAATGCTGAGATTTCTGCTGATCATTTTAATTACATAACAAAGATTGTATGGTTTTATATATACAGTATATACTGTATATATATATATACACTACTGACAAAAAGTTAGGGATATTCGTCTTTTGATTGAAATTTCAGGATGCACCTAAAATGCACTATAACCTTTACAGGTGAACTTAATTTGACCTTCTCTAACCTTTTGAATGCACATGTCCAATTGTTCAATGTTTCAATACTTTTTGCATAACTTGCTGTTCTCTAACAAGGTGCTTAACAGCAAAATTCACAACAGGTGTTTGATCCATGAATCGATCAATAAATTTTCTGGTTCAATTAGAATTGGTATTTAAACAGTCCTCTTCATCATGCTGATCACATTTTGACATCATGAGACCAAGACGACACCTAACAATTGATCAACAATACCTCACCACTGCAAGGCTTCAAACAGGATGTTCTCAGAGGGAAGTGGCCACTGAGCTTAGAGTGTCACAATGTCATCAGCAAGTTGCAACAGAGATGCAGAGAGACTGGAAGAGTCACAGAAGGGCATAGAAGTGGATGTCCTTTGGCCACATCCCACACTGATGACCGCTTCATTGTGAACAGTGCCCTGCAGAACCGGATGATGAATGCCACTCAACTCCAGGCACATTTAAGGGAGGTGAGAGGCACCCAAGTGTCACGTCAGACCATTCAAAGCTGTTTAGATCAGCGTGGTCTGCGTGCTAGATGACCTGCAAGGGTATCTGACCACACCACCAGGCACAGGTGTCATTATTTGCATGGGCCGGGAGCATTTACGCTAGACAAGGGACCAGTGGGCCTCACTACTGTTCTCTGATGAAAGTCGATTCACGCTGAGCAGAAATGACAGCCGCCAATGATGTTGGAGATGTCAAGGAGAGAGCTATGCATTAGCCACCGTTGTTACCATGTCTGGTAACATGTCTGGACAGGTGTGTCAAGTCAATACAGAACTGTCCTACACCTTGTGAATGGTACAGTGACAAGCCAATACTACCTGAATAACATCATTAATCCAGTCATTGTGCCCCTGCATGAACAACACAGGCCTAATTTCATCTTTATGGACGGCAATGCTCCAACTCATCGAGGTCACATCATTAGGGAATGGCTGCTGGAGGCTGGGGTACCTCAAATGGAGTGGCCTGCACTTTCTCCAGACCTGAATTCCATAGAAAACCCATGGAATCAGCGGAGTCGCCGTGCAGAGGCTTGTAACCCTGCACCCCACAACCTCAATGACCTGAGGGCCGCCCTTCAGGAAGAGTGGAATGCCATGCCTCAGCAGAAGACAAGTTGACTTGTGAACAGCATGAGACGTCATTGTCAAGCTGTAATTGATGCTCAAGGGCACATGACAAGTTATTGTGACTTTGACATTTTTTGTTGTGGTATACCCACCACTGTTGTTGGTTTTTGTTTCAGTAAATTGTTTGAGATGAGGAAATCACCATGGCATGCTTCTACTTAAATGCCCTACTTTCATGTTATTATATCAATGCAGCATGAACTTTTTACATTTTCCATAAATTTCACCCGAAAGCCAATTATCCCTAACTTTTTGTGAGTAGTGTATATACAGTATGTAACTTCATATTGATAGCATTCAAATGCAAGTTTGCATCATCAGTAAATGTGTCAGTCACATCAGCCAAATTAAAGGGCCATCCACACCCAAGTAAGAAAGGTAATTATAAAATTAGCTTTAAAGTGAAGAATAAATTTTCTTAACACATCTGTAACACATTTTTGATGACTTACAAGACATTATCAAGAGCTAGATTGCTCTTATGTGTCATGTCTGTTTTTGTTCTGAAAGTTCAGTTAAGCTTCCCCCTTAGAAAAGGGCAAGTTTAGATGGAGCGTTTTTGATGCAACTCTAACAGGTGAACCAATCAGGACTAAGCACTGGCTGTTCAAATTTGCCAGCTTGCAGACTTCTGTGTTCTGGTGGTCATGATGTGGGTGGGCCTAATTAGTCCGGGGGGGGGGGGGGGAGTATTCCAGAAATCAGGTTTAGTGGCTTTCCTGAGTAAGTTAACTCAGAGTTGGTGGTTACTCTGAGTTTTCGGTTCCAAAAAGTCAGAGTATGTTTGTAACTATGGTAACAAAGGCTGTGAACATAACTTGCTCCTGACTAGGCTATGTTCATGTTATGTTCGGGGTATGTTTACAATATTTAAATTTAAGAGGAACCACATCCACAAACAGAAGTGTGAGTGCAGAGAATCAGATAACCTGTCACTCAAAATCACCTTTAATAAAACAAACCACCACTAATTTGTTTTAACGTGCCGGTATGGGACCTTGGGGGAGTCAGATTATTTAGCATCTCAGACAGAGACAGTGAATAAGCATAGGAGAACAATGCCCAGGGAGTTCCTGGTAGGATGGCAGGAAGGAGTCAAGGACATAGGGGGTTGAATGCAGTGTAATGTAAATGTCATGCTGTGTGTTCAGAAGTGCAATGAAACTTGTGAAGAGTGATTGGAGTAAAAGCAGAGAGCTTGTGGAAATGATTCAGTCTGTTCTGTGCTTGAGAGATGTGAAGTGTGTAATAAACCGTCTGCCATGAATCTGCCTCTTATTTGACACACTCCACACTGGTGACCCAAGACGTATTATGGAACACGAGGCAAGAACCCCGGAGCCGGCCCGGTCGGGAAGCCCCAGCAACGCGTGTGCGGTTTCAGTCAAGCTACCAGACTTCTGGCAGCACAACTCGTGCTCTTGGTTCCACCACACCGAGGCCCAGTTCACCCTCTGGGGAGTAACGGCAGACGACACCAGATTCTACCATGTGGTTGCAGCGCTTGACGCCCGCACAGCTCAGCAGTTAGCGAGCCTGCTCGATCAGCCGCCAGCCCGCAACAAATACGAGACGCTCAAGGCTGCGCTCACCCGGCGCTACACGCTCTCGGAATGTGAGAGAGCGGAGAGGCTCCTGAGACGGACCGAGTTAGGAGATGGTTCGGCCATCGACCTGATGGAGAAGATGCTGGCGTTAATAGGCATGGACGACGGGCAGTTTCTGTTCGCCCACCTTTTCCTCCGGAACCTTCCAACAGAGGCGAGAGCGGTTCTGGCCAATTCGCCGTTGCTGGCCGCGCGTGACTACCGTGCGCTAGTCCAGGAGGCAGACAGGATCATCCTCACCACCAGGGCGATCACAGTCAACACGGCAGCGGCGGAGCCCAGCGAGACGACCAGAGGAGGCGAGGAGCCACCGACGGTAGCAGCAGCAGGAGCCAAGGAGCACCAGAGAGACACGCTCTGTTTCTACCACCGCCGCTTCGGAGAGAACGCATGCAGATGTGCGCCACCGTGCCAATTCAAGTGCTCGGGAAAACGCCAAGGCCGGCAGTCGGCAGCAGCTGCGACCCTCGGCGAAGAGAACAAGCTGCTCTACATGACGGACGCGCGCTCGGGGAGGCGTTTCCTTGTGGACACCGGAGCCCAGAGGAGCATCATCCTGCTGACCTACGCTGACCGGCTGGCAGGACCTAGCGGCCCCGGGATGTTGGCAGCAAACGGCTCGGAAATTAAGACCTTTGGTGAGAGGACACTGATCTTATCTCTACACAGCCGTACATACGTGTGGACTTTAGTCATAGCAACACTGAATTACCATATCCTGGGGGCTGATTTTCTGTGTGCTAACAGGCGCCTGGTTAATGCACTGTCCTTTGACTGTCTCCCCTGTACAGCTCGAGCGACCCAGCCAACAGCACAAGCCAACGTCACAGCTCCAGGCGGTAAGTTCCACACACTGCTCACTCAGTTCCCAGCACTCACGGTCCCGACGTTTTCGGCGGCCATCGCTAAACACGGGGTAGCGCACTTTATCACCACCACCGGGCCGCCCGTTTTTGCAAGACCTCGGCGCTTGGACGCAGCTAAACTGGCCATAGCGCGCGAGGAGTTCGCCAACCTGGAAAGGTTGGGCATCATCAGGCGCTCAAACAGCCCATGGGCATCCCCGCTACACATGGTCCCTAAGGCTGAGGGATTGTGGCGACCGTGCGGTGATTTCCGCAGACTGAACAACGCCACAGCGCACGACCGCTACCCGATTCCCCATATTCAGGATTTTTCCGTTCACCTCGCCGGAGCATGCATTTTTTCCAAAATAGACCTGGTCCGCGGTTACCACCAAGTCCCAGTGCGCGCGGAGGACGTACCCAAAACAGCGGTAATAACTCCGTTCGGTTTATTCGAGTTCCTGCACATGCCATTCGGGTTAAAAGGCGCAGCACAGACATTCCAGCGCATGATGGATGCAGTGCTGCGCGATCTCCCATTCGTGTTCGTCTACCTGGACGATATCCTGGTAGCCAGTGTGTCCGAAGGCGAACACGAAACCCACCTCAGGATGGTTTTCCGGAGGTTGGAGGAGCACAAGTTAATAATCAACCCGGCGAAATGCCAGTTCAGCGTGACGGAGATTGAGTTTTTGGGGCACCGCGTCTCTCCAGAAGAAGCGATCCCGTTGCCTGACAAAGTGCGCACCGTGGCGGATTTTCCCCGGCCTCAGACGGTCAGGGCGCTGCAGGAATTTGTGGGGATGGTGAACTTTTATAACCGTTTCCTTCCCCGCACGGCGTGGCTCATGCAACCATTGTACGCCGCGCTCAAGAAACAGAAACCCGCGGATGGGGTCGAATGGACCCCGGAGCGGGAGCAGGCGTTCTCGGAAGTTAAAGCATCCAGACCCGGCGGCCTGGATAGCGCTCACCACCGACGCTTCAGACGTGGCCATAGGGGATGTCGTAGAGCAGCGCTTCGCCGGTTCTTGGCAGCCGCTCGCTTTTTTCAGCAGAACCTTGTGCGACAGCGAACGTAAATACAGCGCGTTCGACAGAGAGTTGCTGGCTCTCCACCTGGCCATACGCCACTTCCAGTTCTGGCTGGAAGGGTGCAGCTTCACCGCGTTCGTGGACCACAAGGCACTAACGTTGGCAATGGCCAAGGTTTCAGAACTGTGGTCGGGCCGGCAGCAGAGACAGCTGGCCGCGATCTCAGAGTTTACTACCGATATTCAGCATGTGTCGGGTAAACTGAATGTGGTGGCGGACTGCCTCTCGCGCGCCGTGGTGGCCCCGGTCTACGTGGGGATAGATTACGCAGCCATGGCCGCGGAGCAGATTAGCGATGCAGACGTGCGTGCGCTCCAGTCTGGACCAACAGGGTTAAGGCTGGAGAGCAGGGTGCTGCAAGATGGCATGCCCCCCCTAATGTGCGATGTCTCCACGGGATGCTCGCATCCGGTGGTCCCGGTCGCGTGGCGCCGCCGCGTGTTTGAGTCGGTTCACACTCTGGCGCACCCAGGAGTGCACGTGTCAGTCAAAATGGTGGGAGAGAAGTTTGTGTGGCCGAGCCTACGCAAACAAGTTAAAGAGTGGGCTGCAGCCTGCATGGCGTGCCAACGAGCCAAGGTACACAGACACACGAAGGCTCCCTTGGAGCCGTTTTGGGTACCGGCTAAGAGGTTCGACCATGTTCACGTGGACCTCGTGGGCCCCCTCCCGCCATCACAGGGGTGCACGCACCTCCTGACAGTGGTGGACCGCACCACGCGCTGGCCAGAAGCAGTCCCGCTGGCAGCAACCATGTCCGCAGACGTAGCAGGCGCTTTTTTGACAGCATGGGTGGCGCGTTTTGGAGTCCTGTCGGTCCCTCAATTTGTTTCCGAACTGTGGTCCGCGATGGCCCGCAGTCTGGGGGTTACAATTCATCGCACAACCGCGTACAACCCACAGGCCAATGGGTTATGCGGGCATTTTCATAGATCACTGAAAGCAGCACTCAGGGCTTCACTGACGGATGCAAATTGGGTGGACAGGTTGCCGTGGGTTTTATTGGGGTTGTGCTCCGCGCCAAAAGAGGATCTGGAAGCTTCCCCGGCAGAGCTGGTTTTTGCGCAGCCCCTACGGCTGCCCGGGGAATTTCTGCCAGATAATCCCGCGCCGGACAGCTCCCTGTCTCAGCTTTTGCAGCGTAACACAAACACAGGCACGTTGCCGGGCCCTGCCCACCACTGTTTTCCACGTGTTTTCGTGCCTAAAACTTTGAAGAGCGCGGAGTTCGTGTTTGTCAGACACGAGGCCCACCGCCCGCCATTGCGCCCACCCTATGATGGACCGTTCAGAGTGTTGGAAACAGGGGATAAGCATTTTTTGCTAGACTTGGGGGGTAGGCGGGAGAAAATTGGCATAGACAGACTCAAACCCGCCTTTGTAGCAGCGGACGAGCAAGTGCTGTTGGCTAGGGTCCCTCAGCGTGGAAGACCCCCACGGAGAGCTCCCCAGGGAAACGATTCACCAGGGCAGCCTCACGGACAGAGCGAGGTCGCCCCCCCTCCCTCGCCACGGCCCACCCGCAGTCAGACACACTCCCAACAGCCCCCCACTGGCACAGCAGCGCCGTGGAGGCGGTAAACCCTAGTTGCAGCAGATATGGGAGGAGACTGAAGCCAAAACGGCATGTGGACTGATGTTCTATTGTTCTATCTAAGATGCTGGGGGGTGGGGGTGGCGGTATGGGACCTTGGGGGAGTCAGATTATTTAGCATCTCAGACAGAGACAGTGAATAAGCATAGGAGAAAAATGCCCAGGGAGTTCCTGGCGAGATAGCAGGAAGGAGTCAAGGACATAGGGGGTTGAACGCAGTGTAATGTAAATGTCATGCTGTGTGTTCAGAAGTGCCATGAAACTTGTAAAGAGTGATTGGGGTAAAAGCAGAGAGCTTGTGGAAATGATTCAGTCTATTCTGTACTTGAGAGATGTGAAGTGTGTAATAAACCGTCTGCCATGAATCTGCCTCTTATTTGACACACTCCACACCTTCTTTATTTCCTGAACAAACATCATTTTCCCCTCTATCTTTACATGCAGATATTTCATCTCCAAATCTATTTTGTGATTTTTTTCTATTTAGATTTTGTACAGATCCTTTGCTGGTAACTGCAATGAAATTCTTACATTTAGTGATCTTAAAAGTAAAATATTCATTTCTGTTTAGTAATAATTTGTCTCCCATTAAGATCAATAAAATCAGTTTCTTACACTGTCAGATTGCTGCACAGATTTTGGAGGAGGATCCAGTACACTGCCCTGTTCAGTCTCTTATGGAACAGAAATAAGTTCTGCTGCAAATCCTCCGCCTTCAAACACCATAGTCACATATTGGATGCTTGGCATATATTGTCCATATAGCTTAGTGGACCCTGTGGACCCTCTATGTCCACTTCTGTCAAAGCTGATGCAGTGTGCTCCTCTTCGGCCTTCTAATTTCATTAACAATCTTACAGCCTATGGCCTAATGAAGGATAATCTGACAAAAAAGGGAAAAAACCCTATATTTAGAATACAAGACAAGGACACCACCTTGGACTGTGACGGTGATAAAATTGTAAAAAAAGTAAAACTAAAAAGGCCACATTCATTCACTGAAAAAAGATGGGCTTGTGAGGGAAGTGGTTTGAATAGAAAAACCCCTTAAAAAGGTTTGTATAAATTAACACAACAGCAGGATTGGCATAGTGATGCCTTCTTGTAATTGCAATATGGGAAAAAAAATAAAATCCATACTGTATAATCTGATTATCTAGGTATGTGGGCAAAGTTAAAAAGCCTTAACAGAGCTTCACAAAATAAACAATGAAGGAACAGTCTGGACATGACAGTGAAAATAATATTATTAAATTTAAATGGTAAAATGGCAAATGGCATTCACTTATATAGCGCTTTCATTCTCATCTCTTGATGACCAAAGCACTTTACAGATCCTGCTATCCACCCATTCACACACTGATGGCAGCATGCTACCTAACATGACCTAAAATGACATACTGAGGCTGGCCAAAAAACTAAAGGAAACTCAAGTTTACCTAAATGAACACCTGACAAAAAAAAACGCTGAATTAGCACGGCAGGCACGGATGCTAAAGAAACATAATAAGATACAGACAACCTGGACAAGAAATTGTAGAATTTGGATTAAACTAAATGGAACACCTGAGCAAGCAAAAAGTATAATGATCAGAGATGCTACTGACTTAGATAAATACAGATGAACACTGACTATGAAACACAGAGTGAGGAAACTCAAACTCTAAAAATATGCCACTATGCTGAACATAAACTACAAGAGATGGAGAATGATATTGATCCTGATAACCACTTTTTCAATAATATTCATAACCACTGTGAATATTACACTGAAAAGCAATTCAAAAGTCAAGTGCAATTAGATGGTAAACTGTCAATAATACACTTCAATAGCAGAAGTCTTAACAAAAACTTCTCACAGATTCAGGACTATTTAAAACAGCTAAACAGAAAATTCACAGCTATAGCAGTCTCTGAAACCTGGCTTAATGAAGACCAGGCTCCCCTGATGGCAATAGAGGGATATCAGATGTTTAACATTAACAGATCTCAAAAAAAGGGTGGTGGTGTTGCACTGTATATTGATGACCTATATAGATGTAAGCTTGTAAATGAAATGTCCTCAGCACTACCAGGGATTCTGGAATGTGTTACTGTTGAGATTGACCTAGACAAAACAAAAAATCTAATCATAAGCTGCATATACAGAACGCCGGGAACTTGCATTGAGACATTCAGAGATAAATTAGTCGAGCTGTACAATAATATTACTAGTAAGAAAATGGTAGCAATTTGTGGAGATTTCAATATTGATCTACTTAATCCACATCAACAAAATGTAGTTACAGAGTTCACGAACTCTATGTACAGCATGAGTCTATATCCCACAATAACACATCCCAGTAGAATCACAGCTCACTCTGCTACACTTATTGACAACCTGTTTGTCAATGTTCTCGACAAGAAAATAGAAAGTGGATTATTGATAAATGATATAAGCGACCACTTGCCAATCTTTGCACTTATCCATGGCCACACGGGGCCCAACCCAGAAAAAATCTTAAAATCGTTCAGACACAAATCACCAAACGCAATCAGTTCTTTTAAAGAGGACTTGCTGAAGCAAGACTGGACAGAAGTCTATGTATCAGATGTAAATGAAGCTTATGACACATTTATAAACATTGTAACCACTCTTTATGAAAAAAACTGCCCATTAGTTAAAAAAAAGCTTAAACACAAATTTACTGACAAACCATGGCTAACCAAAGGACTACAAAAGGCGTGTAAAAAGAAAAATTTATTATATAAAGCTTTCATAAAGAAAAGGTCAAAAGAAGCAGAGCAACGGTATAAAACATACAAAAATAAGTTAACATATATAATAAGATGTAGTAAAAGAGACTATTACAGTAAAGAACTGGAAAAAAACAAAGACAATATTAAAAATACATGGACAATAATCAACAGTATCCTTGGAAATAAAAGCAGAAATACCAGCTACCCAACTAACATTCCAAAAAATAATAAATCGACTCCGAATGTGAATATAGCTTCACCTGCAGATGAATTTAATAATTTTTTTGTTAACATTGGACCTAAACTGGCCCGAGAAATACCCACTACGGTGCCAACAGGTGATTCAATATGCAATAACACTGCTGTAAAAGACACCATCTTCATAAAGAACACAGACGAAAGAGAGGTCATTGAAATTGTTAAATCGTTCAAATGTAGAAGCATGCTCAAATAATGAGGCTGAGTTTCAGTCATAAAACCAGCTTTATTTGACAGAACGCAGCTTCTAGCATTCTCAAAGCAGGAAAGAGAAAGAATCATACTTCAACCCCCTTTTATACATTTCCAGCATCAGAATTCAAGCCACATGGTGTCTTCAGTCAACATACAGTTACAAAGCATCCCTTTGAAGCTTCACCATTGTCTCTCATTTCTTGATGAACCGGAATACCCTCCGGGGCGTCTTCTGTGGGACAAAGAGACAAATCTCACACTTCCTTGTTACCTCCTGTAGATTGAGTCCTTAGTCCTTGCAGACGTGACACCCCGCAATACACATTCAGTCCTGTCTCTGTGGCAGCGTGAGCCCACAATGTGTGTCGGCCACACTACCCCCCCCCACACGTCTAGTAAGGCAAAATCTAAATGGCATAACAAAAAGAAAAACACAAAGCACTCCCTACATCGCTAATCAATCCACCAACTGCCTAGGTTTTAATCTTCTGCCGAATCTGCTGCAACCTGGCTTGGCTGCACCTGCAACATCTCTCTGCACCTGTGGATTAAAGCCGTTAGCACCTCTCTGTGAAGACTTTGGAGAATGTCCCCTCGGCGGCCTGCCCCGGCGGGGGGGGCCTCGCGAGCTGCACCTCCTCCTCAGCCAGAACAAAAGCGGGTTTGAGTCTGTTAATGCAAATCAGCTCCCGTCTGCCCCCTAAATCTAGCAGAAAATGCTTCTGCCCGGTCTCCAGCACTCGAAACGGTCCGTCGTAAAACGGCCGCAAACTTGGACGCTGGGCGTCATGTTTAACAAAAACAAACTCTGCATTTTTTAAAGCTTTGGGCACAAAAACGTGTGGGAAACTGTGATGGATTGGGCCAGGAAGTGTGTTTGCTCCTGAGCCGCTCTGCCACGGCTGAGCGGGGGGGCCACTAGGTGCGGGATTATCAGGAAGAAATTCCCCGGGCAAACGAAGCGGTTGGGCGAAAACTAATTCAGCCGGGGAAGCGTGCAAATCTTCCTTAGGTGCAGAACGCAACCCTAATAAAACCCATGGAAGTTTGTCTACCCAATTTGTATCCGTTAGCGACGCTCTGAGGGCTGCTTTCAATGACCTGTGGAAGCGTTCGCATAAACCATTAGCCTGGGGGTTATACGCGGTGGTGCGATGAATCTTCACCCCCAAGCTGCGGGCCGTCGATGACCACAGCTCGGAAATAAATTGGGGACCTCTGTCGGACGTTATGTCCGACGGTACACCAAAACGCGCAACCCATGCTGCTAAAAATGCTCGCGCAACTTCTTCCGCTGTGGTTGATGCCAGAGGAACCGCCTCTGGCCAGCGCGTGGTGCGGTCTACCATCGTCAAAAGGTGTGTGTGCCCGTGTGATAACGGAAGCGGCCCGACCAGGTCAATATGCACATGATCAAAACGCTTAGCGGGGATGTGGAAAGGTTCTAACGGGGCCTTAGTGTGTCTGTGTATTTTAGCTCGCTGACACGCTACGCAGGCTGCTGCCCATTCCTTGACCTGTTTGCGCAACCCGGGCCAAACAAATTTCTCCCCCACCAACTTAATCGATGCGCGCACCCCCGGGTGCGCGAGAGAATGGACCAAGTCAAAAACACGGCGACGCCACGCGGTTGGCACCACAGGGCGGGGCCGTCCCGTGGAGACATCGCAGATTAGCGGGGGCATACCGTTTTGTTGCACCCTGTGCTCCAGCCTTAACCCTGTTGGTCCAGACTGGAGCGCGCGCACGTCCGCGTCGTTAACCTGCTCCGCAGCCATGGCTGCATAATCTAACCCAACACAGACTGGGGCTGCGCGCGCTCCCGCGTCGCTGCCCGGGCCCGCGGCCATGGCTACAGAGTCTGCCCCTATGGGGCTTGGCGGTGCTACTGCACGCGAGAGGCAGTCTGCCACAACATTGTGTTTACCCGCGACATGCTGAATATCAGTAGTGAACTCCGATATTGCGGCTAGTTGCCTTTGTTGCCGGCCTGACCAGGGTTCTGAAATTTTGGCCATTGCAAACGTTAGCGGTTTATGATCCACAAAAGCGGTGAAACGTCGCCCCTCTAACCAGAACTGAAAATGACGGATGGCCAAGTGTAGGGCCAAAAGCTCCCTGTCAAACGCGCTGTATTTCCGTTCACTATCGCGCAAGGTCCTGCTGAAAAACGCGAGGGGTTGCCAGGTACCTGCCACAAACTGTTCAACTACCGCCCCCACCGCTACATCGGAAGCGTCAGTGGTGAGCGCCATGCGGGCCGTTGGAACTGGGTGCGCTAACAAAACTGCGTTTGCCAGGGCTGATTTGACCTGGGCAAAAGCGCGCTCCCGCTCCGGAGACCATTCAACTTTATTTGCGGGCTTTTGTTTTTTTAACGCGGTGTACAATGGCTGCATGAGTCGTGCTGCGCTTGGGAGGAAACGGTTGTAAAAATTAACCATCCCTAGAAACTCCTGAAGCGCCTTGACCGTTTGAGGTTGCGGAAAATCCGTTATGGCACGCACTTTATTTGGAAGGGGAACTGCTCCCTCTGCCGAAACGCGATGTCCCAAAAAATCAATCTGCGCCACCCCAAACTGGCACTTCGCTGGGTTAACTATTAACCCGTGCTCTGCCAACCTCTGGAAAACTGCTGTGAGGTGTTTTTCATGTTCGCCTTCGGACGCGCTGGCTACCAAAATATCGTCCAAATAAACGAACACGAAAGGCAGGTCGCGTAAAACTGCATCCATCATGCGTTGGAAAGTCTGCGCGGCCCCCTTGAGGCCAAAAGGCATGCGCAAGAACTCAAAAAGGCCGAAAGGCGTTATGACCGCTGTTTTGGGTACATCCTGCGCGCGCACTGGCACCTGGTGATAGCCGCGCACCAAGTCTATTTTAGAAAAAATGCGCGCCCCCGCCAAATGGACAGAAAAATCCTGAATGTGCGGAATCGGGTAGCGGTCATGAGCTGAAACGTTGTTCAACCTGCGGAAATCACCGCAAGGTCGCCACGAGCCGTCAGCTTTTGGGACCATGTGTAACGGCGAAGCCCAAGAGCTCTTGGAACGTCTAACAATGCCCAGTTTTTCCAGATTAGTGAACTCCTCGCGCGCGATGGCCAGTTTAGCTGGGTCCAAGCGCCGAGCCTTTGCAAACACGGGAGGGCCTGTGGTCGTTATGAAATGTTCTACCCCATGTTTGGCCACCGTTGCTGAAAACGTGGGGACTGTGAGTGCTGGAAACTGAGCAAGCAGAGTGTGAAACTTACCACCCGCAGCTGAGACGCTGGCATGTGCAGTTGGCGGGGCCACCCGAGCTGTGCAGGGAATAGAATGAAAGGACAGTGCATTAATCAGACGTCTATTAGCAAGGTCAACCAATAAACCATGTGAGCACAAAAAATCAGCCCCTAACATGTTGAAACTGACTGCTGCTACAATAAATGTCCACTCAAATGAACGGCCCTGTAAGGACAGAAGCATGGTCCTCTCACCAAACGTTTTAATCGTGGAGCCGTTCGCTGCTGACACTGACACCCAGGGGGCTTTAGAAGGTGACAGCCGTTCCGCGTAGGTGGGTGTGACGAAACTCAGCTGAGAGCCCGTGTCCACGAGGAACTGTTTCCCCGAGCGTGCATCCGTCAGGTAAAGCAGCCTGTTCTCGTTGCCGAGGGTCGCAGCTGCTACCGGCCCTCGGTCTTGGCGTTTCCCTGGCGCTTAAAATTGCACGGTGGGACGCACCTGTGCGCTCTCTCTGCAAAACGGCGGTGGTAGAAGCACGAGCCGTTCTCCGCTCCGCGTCGTCTGGCTCCTGTCGCCGCCGTCGTTGGTGCGTCTGGCGCCGCGGCCGCTGTACCCGCACTGTGTCCGGACGCCGTTCCTGGACTGGCCGCCGCGGCCGAGACCGCGTTCCGCTTGTGGGCGTCGACCAACCTCTGCGCCTCCTTGCTCAACCCATGGTAGTCTCGCTTGGCCAATCGGGGTGACTCTGCCAGGGCCACTCTCACTGCTGGTGGTAGGGTTCGAAGGAAAAGGTGGGCGAAAATGAATTCGCCATCCTCAGAGGCTTTGAGCTGCAGCATCTTCACCATCAGGTCCGCAGGTCTATCGTTTTCGGCCTCCGTCAGCGCCAGGAGCCCCTCTGCTCGTTGTTGGACTGAGGGGGTGAAATGGCTGATCAGCGCGTCCTTCAATGCGCTGTACTTGTCGCTGTCTGGTGGATGATTAACCAGATCTTCCACTCTCTGGACCGTGTTGCTGTCCAGCTTCGCTACCACGTGGTAGAATCTTGTGTCATCGTTGGAGATTCTCCGGAGGTTGAACTGCGCCTCGATTGCGCTAAACCATGAGCGCGGGCTGTGCTGCCAGAAATCGGGCAGCCGGATCGTGGAGGCGGCCATCAGGCTGGCTTCCACAGAGCCCCGCTCGGGAGAATTCTGTCTGCTCATTCTCCGTCGTAGGTCACCAGTGTAGAAGCATGCTCAAATAATGAGGCTGAGTTTCAGTCATAAAACCAGCTTTATTTGACAGAACGCAGCTTCTAGCATTCTCAAAGCAGGAAAGAGAAAGAATCATACTTCAACCCCCTTTTATACATTTCCAGCATCAGAATTCAAGCCACATGGTGTCTTCAGTCAACATACAGTTACAAAGCATCCCTTTGAAGCTTCACCATTGTCTCTCATTTCTTGATGAACCGGAATACCCTCCGGGGCGTCTTCTGTGGGACAAAGACAAATCTCACACTTCCTTGTTACCTCCTGTAGATTCGAGTCCTTAGTCCTTGCAGACGTGACACCCCGCAATACACATTCAGTCCTGTCTCTGTGGCAGCGTGAGCCCACAATGTGTGTCGGCCACACAAAAGTAAAACATCTGCTGACTGCGATGGTATTGATATGCTACTAGTCAAAACTGTTATCGAATGCATAGTGAAACCACTGACGTATATCTGTAACCTGTCTCTCCAATCAGGTATATTTCCCAATGCAATGAAAATAGCTAAAGTAATTCCGATTTACAAGACAGGCGACAGAGGGGAACTCTCCAACTCCAGACCAATTTCACTATTACCGCAATTTTCCAAGATACTTGAAAAAATATTCTATGAGAGAATTGACAACTTCATACTGAAGAATGATTTATTGTGTGAGCAGCAATATGGGTTCAGACACAAAAGGACAACAGCATATGCCTTAATGGAATTTACAGAAAAAATATCAACAGCCATTGAAAATAAAGAGTATTCAGTTGGAGTATTCCTGGATCTTAAAAAAGCATTTGATACAGTAGATCACAATCTATTATTAAAGAAACTACAAAATTGTGGTATTAGAGGGGTAGCACTGTCCTGGTTAAGAAGTTACTTAAAGAATAGATATCAGTTTGTATGTGTTAACAACAAAAACTCAGAGCTACTGAAGGTCACCTGTGGAGTCCCACAGGGTTCAGTTTTGGGACCATTATTATTCAATATGTATATAAATGATATATGTAAAGTTTCAGAAAAAATGGACTTAATATTGTTTGCTGATGACACTAACCTGCTATGCAGTGGAAACAATTTGGAACAACTTCTGGATACACTCGGAAAGGAATTAGGAAAGCTGAAACTGTGGTTTGATTCAAACAAATTAACGCTCAATTTAAGCAAGACAAAATTTATAGTCTTTAACAACCATCACAACTACCCAGTACCCAAACTCAGTGTAAATGGTGTAGAGATTGAAAGGGTATCCGAAACTAAATTCCTTGGAGTAATAATTGATAACAAACTGTGTTGGAAGCCACATATTAATTATATAAAAGGTAAAGTATCCAAATCAATTGCAATATTACACAGAGTGAAAAATTTGCTGAATCAACCCACACTATACACCTTGTATCATTCATTAATACTCCCATACATGACATATTGTAATGAAGTATGGGGAAATACATATAAAACAAACATATATCCACTCTTTATGCTTCAAAAGAGAGCCATTAGAATAATCAACAAAGCAGCTTACAGGGAACCAACAAACCCACTTTTTCTTAAACAAAAAACTCTCAAGTTGAAAGATCTGATCGACTTTAAAACCGCAATAATAATGTTCAAAGTGAAGAATCTATCACTGCCCGCAAATATCCAAAAGTTGTTCCAAACAAGGGAGAAACGATATCACTTCAGAGGAACATGTATATTTCAAAAGCCTACAGTGAGAACAACTACCAAGCAACACTGTATTTCAGTGCAAGGTGTCAGATTATGGAACGATTTTGGACCTGAATTAAAATCATGTACAAAGCTTGGACAATTTAAACAAAAACTAAAGGAAGAAATACTCCAAACATATTTACAAGACGACATGTAAACTCACATAAGGATTGACATTTCCAGCCTGTGTTGTGTTATAGCTTAGTTTTTCTTTTTTCTCTGTGACACTATGTCTTAGATTTGTTTTTGAATAGTAACCGCTTAACTTAGACTAGCTCAGTTTTCTTTTTCTCTCAGTCATATTTTGTCTTAGCCTTGTTTTAAATTGTAATCGCTCTTGTCTTGTTTTCTCTTTTTCTCCTTTGAATTCTTGGATGGAATATGGGTGGGCAATATAAGCTGCGGCTTCAGCCATCACCCATTTCGGATAACTCACGTGGAATTGTATAGTAGAAGGAGTCTTTGTCTAATTTGACCTTGTTGTTATATTATACAGTTTCTTTTAACCTGTAATGTACTATCCGAAATAAATAAATTCATTCATAACATGGCGCTTCCAGACACACCAGGAGCAATTTAAATCAGAATATAAGAAAAAAATGATTGACCAATATAACAAAGAAGTCATGTAACTGAAATATGATTATAGTTTAAAGAGACTAATTATCTGTACTGCTTATAGTTATGACAACTGTTATATTGTCAATTGAGTGTATATAGGTAGATAGGTTTTGATATACAAGATACATATAACTTTACATAATGTATATATGATATTTGATGTGGAATTAAATGAGGATGCATTTTTTTCCCTTTTTGTGCTGTAATAACCTTGAGTGGAAGGGGCAGAACTAGATATTCTGTCCCTTCTCGAACATTGTACTTTTTTTTTTTTTTTTAAAACTGCGTATTTAATGTTTTGTTGTTTGAGAAAAATACAAAAAATTAAAAGAATGGAGTCATCAGACTTTATTACATTTTACCAGGGCAGTACCCAAATATTCCCTTACCTGAATATCTGTTCGTGACAGTGGGATTCATTTTTAAAATTTGGTATTTGCTCCTTCACCGGCTCAATTTTAATAATGCTAATTCTGATTTACAAATTTCCAAAAAGGGTCACAAAATTACATGAATAAATTTAGAAATATATAAAGAAAAAAATTCAAATTTATGACAAAAATTGCAAATTTATGAACAAAGCATTTACATAGAAATATGCAAAAATATCTTTGGGAAAATTATTTCAAATTGGATATTTACTATAAATATATACTATAAAAATAGCTAAATTACAAGAAAAAGGCTCAAATTTACACAAAAAACTGAAAATGTATGAAAAAAGGTACAAATTTACATGAAAAAAATCTTTATAGATCAAAAGCCATTATATTTGTATGTAATGATAAAGGTTGTAAAACAATCTACTGCCTTGAATACTCATTTTTTTAATGGAAAATGAATTTGACCCAAAGGGCATCCAAGTGGGAGCTCGAACGCACAGCCTCTCACATCAGAGTCCGGTGCTCTACTTATATCACTAAAAGGCTTGACCACTTTGCAAGTCAAATCAAGAAAGCTAGCTCTGTCCTGGGGCAGCGCCTTGACCCGGTGGAGGAGATGGGAGAGAGGAGGATGGTGGCTAAACTGTCATCTCTGATGGAGGCCGAGTTCCACCCTATGCAGGACATACTGAATGCACTGAGGAGCTCATTTAGCAGCAGACTACATCATCCTAGGTGCACAACCGAGAGGTTTCGCAGGTCCTTCCTACCAACGGCTGTCAGACTGTACAACCAAAGTAGGGCTGCTCGCAGAGAGCAAAAAGACGTGACAACCTAATAGTTTTTGAATGCAAAAGACGCAATAGACTTACACAATGGTCCCCTCTGGCATACAACTAGGAAAATACCGGTCGCTATGGAGGGTGAGAATATGTATGGGTACATAATCATACCATGTAGGATAACTAAGTAGACGGTTGTGCTGTTTCATCCCATCTAGCTACAATGCTCCGCACTGGGTGTGTTTATATATCTACATATTATTCCATCTAGCTACAATGCTCCGCACTGTGTCTCTCTCTATATATTTATATTGATATGTACATGTGTATACTAGCTGCTTTTTTTTTTTTTCTTGCCTTCTGATTGTTGCTCTGAGTGTTGCTATCCCTGTGCTGTTGCAATCCTGGAATTTGCCCATTGTGGGACTAATAAAGGCTTATCTTAAATAGAAATACTCAAGACTTGCATAGATTGTCCACTGGTAAAGAATGCATGAAATTCACTTCATGCAGCAGCAGTTCTTAGCAGCTCAGCTTTGGTTGATGTCACTGCTTTTTCTTCATTGATTTTTTCCCCACTCCTCATCCTTCTCTTCCTCAGAGAAATAACTGTCCCCACTGCTTGTGGTCTCTGTGCTCAACACATGTTGTCTTAGTAGGTTTGCTGTGAATGCACACGTCTCAAGGTCAATCAACTGAGTTCATCAAACAGATTCATAACTGGAGTTCTGGAACCAGAAACTCGAGTAAGTTCTGGCAGGTTCACTTAACCCTGACTTCAGGATTTATTTCAGGCTATGTTAACCCTGCTTTCTGGAATACCCCCTGGTGTTTGAAAAAGGACTTTTTTTTTTTTTTTTAAAACGCGCAACTAAGAAAATGAAAAACGTTTTTTTGTGGGGGGGACAGCATAAGATACCATTATAGATAGTGGAATTTTTTTATTTTTTTTTTTTAAGGGGATTTATATCCACTGGAGTGTCTTAAAAAAAAAAATTGCTCTAACTCAAGTGAATGGCAGAATACACTCTGCAACAATAACCGCAAGTGTGGACTCTGCCATCTATTTGAGTTGGAACAATTTTTAAAACCAATTTTATAGTTGGCTTCATTGTGCTTTGTGTGGATGGCCCTAAAAAAAAAAAAAAATTCTCTATGCAGTCTAGGGCTGCAACTAACGATTATTTTGGTAGTCAACTAATGATCATTTTTTTCAATTAGTTGACTAATCGCAGTCATTTCTGTCATGTCCGCCAGCTCAGCTTCCTGCTGACACAGCTCCTGTTCGGGGCTCCAGGTCATGTTTTACCTCACCTGTTTAAGCCTACACACCTGTGAAAATCATTGTCAGTCTCTGCCTGAATATAATGTAGCCTATTATAAAAAGTTCCCAGAGCTAAATAAAATGACCCATCAAACATGAGCTGGAAAGTTGAACTTGACAGCTTAATCCTAAGTGTTTCTGGCAACAGTAATATTCAACTCCATTAAAGTTTAAAAAAAAAACAAAAAAAACCCATTTGAAACCTTGCGGGTCTATAAGTTTAATTAGGCATCAGATGAAAATTAAAACTTCTTCCAGTCCGAAATATAAGCGCCAACATTACTTGTTAACCTTACCAGTGCAGTCCACTGACAGGTAGCTGAAGACGGACGAACAGCGAGGAGGGAATAGATGCATAGCTGTAGTGCAGCTGTGAAAGGACAACAGTGCTTTTACAGTCTACATTTAACTGGTTTCATTTATTAATTTTTGGTAAAATCCACACTTTGTAAACTTTTGTCCTTCTCCGTGATTTTCACTCCATGTCACCATGATGCGCTCCTCTTCTTCACTTTTACAGTTAAATTGAACATTCCCACAGTATGCATATAAACTAACGATTTGTCAATGTTACTGACGTCGACTAATCGTTTCAGCCCTAATGCAGTCTCATCCCGATACCTACAGTAGTTAAGCCAAAAACCTCTAGGCTAGAGTTGCATCAGGGAAGTTAGTTGTTGTGGCTTCTCATCCCAGGATGGCATACTTGTGCAGCACTTCTGAAAACACTGAAATTGAAAAGAACATGAAAATACACCTTTGCCAGTTTAAGAATTTATAGAATTAAAATTTAAAACCAATCCCCAACAAGATTTAGCTGAAAAAGAAGTTACTTCAGTATGTCTGACTTATTGAATATTAAGGTAAAATACATTTCCTCAAAAACACAAAAGGTTATCAAACCACTTTAACAGGTAAAATATTTTCATTAAATTATTTTTCTCAGCTTGTGTCAAGTTGCCACAAGTATACAAATACAAACGAGTATGATGAACATTACCAATTCACAAATACAAACTGACATTACCAATTAAAATGTTTAAATTAAATGAGCTAAAGACATAGGAGAGAGCTGTGGTTTTATTAACAGTGGTTAAGATGAACGAGAGAATTAACCTTTACCACATCGTGATCCAACTAGTATCTAATCACAAGATTTAATTTAATGTGTTCTTAATACAAAGCAAACAACCCTTTCTATTAGCCTATATACATTCTGCCCAAAACATTTAAGACATTTGATGCTTTACAACAAAATGAAACAAGCTTCACGTTTCACATATTGGCACATTTATTCACAATGAGCACAAGAAGCTACATTTCTAACTCAAATCATTTACGCTTATCAAATCTTTGTTTACAAGCTCATTAACACCAGGTAAAGTAATAAAAAAACAACAACAACAACAGAACTGGTAACTAAAAATATACAGTATGCCAAAACAAAAAAACAGAGGCTTCTACAATCTTCAATTTCAACATACAAAACCTGTACACTCCCAAAGCATGTCCTGTGAATAGCGATGTCCTGATCTGATCAGATTTGAAGTATTGGGAGCCCGATCAAGGATTTTGTGACTCGACTGGTATCCGGGTCACTGGGTTCATCTCCATTCAGGTCTCTCTCTCTCTTTTTTTTTTTTTTTTTTTTTTTTTTTTTAACGTCAGCCTTGGCATAACACGGCAGTTGTATAGAGCTGCAGCGGGAAAGGTGTGGCCAACATGTATGCCATTTGAATAGTGAAGTGTCAAGCATATATATGGCATTGATTTTTAAAATAACTTCAATGTACTTAATTGTTTGTAGTTTGTTATAATGCGTTGTAGGAAAATGTATCAGACTGTGATTCTGTATCGGCTGATCCTCAATCTTAAATGACTGAAGACAAAATCTTGATTGAGACATCCCTAAGAACGTGAAAACTTCACCTAGGAAATATGTAATAAAGACTGTAATAAAACTGCCTTCATTTTAAATGAATCACTCAGGTCCCCCCCCCCCCCCGTTGCAAAAGTTTTAGGAAGTCAACTGTTGCTCCGTTTGTGGCATTATGCCCCCAGCCATAATGCGATGAATCCTCCTGCGGTGGTTTTTAAGAGACTTAAGGTTTGGGTATGTTCCCTGGCAGATGTCACATCGGTACGATTCAGAGTGTTTGTGAGTGAGCAGGTGTTTCTGCAAACTGTCCACTGTGCCAAACCAGCGAAGGCAAACTGGGCAACGGACGGGCTTGATGGCAGGCTTGCAAGCGCCACTTCTCTGGTGGAATATCAGACTGATTGTGTTCGGAAAGTCTGAGTTGCAGTGAGAACAATGAATGGATTTGGGTAGATTTGAGAGTTGATTTGCAACACGTCCACCTTTGCATCGATTCCAAGATATGTGCCTTCGAAGTGAACAGCGACTTGCAAATGTATTCCCACACCGTGTGCACACAATCCGTGTTGGTTTCTTTGTTACACTTGGAAGTGGCACTGGTGGTGGTTGCCTTTTGAGGGGCTGATTCACTTGCTGCTGATGCTGCTGAAATCGAAGCAATACAGGTTGAGCTCGTTGTGGCTGTATTCCCTTCATCAGCTGGTGATGAGGGTGCATATGGATCTGCAGATGAACTTCATAATCTGCCCAGGAATTAACAGTCTCCCCACAGGTTGGACATGTATATGATTCCTGTGCATGCTTCTGCATATGCTCCAGCAGAAGCTTTGAGGAAGTAAATCCAGCACCACACTCGCATGTTACCCTCCGAGGAAGTACAGATGGCAGTGACATAATTCCCCAGTTACCTCCATCATCCCTTTGTGTTTGACTTGGTGGATCTGCTGCTGCATTTCCAGACAAACCACTCTGCTCCGCATTACCCATTGCTTGTTGAAGCTGACATCTCTTTCTATGAACCATCATATTATCTTTCCGGTTGAAGTTCCTCCCACAGACAGAACAGGCAAACATGGGTTTGACGTTGGGGGCATTTGGTGTGATGGTACCCTGACTTGCACTTTGACCCACAATTCCAAAGCCACGTGGCCTAAAGCCACACAGTCGTAGATGGCGCCTCAAAGTTGATGCCCGACTGTAGGTTTTCTGACACCTGTTACAAGGATAGCGTCTGACACCATCCCTGACAAAATAGCGTAAAGTATTGGGTGCCATCTGTGGCTGGTCACTGGATTCTGAATTCTCCCTGGCGTTTTTATCATCCGCAGAACTGAGCATTTCCATTTCGTCATCTAAAGGCATTGTCCACTGCTCTTCATTACTGTCATTACCAAGTGCCTTGGCATCCCAGCTGTTTTTGTCTTCTTGGTTTGAAGACACCCCAGACAGGGAAGAATCCTTGTACTCTTCTGCCACTGAAGATTTGACAGTGAATGGTAAGAAGTTTTTTGCTGGATTAGTCCAGGCCAACGGTGAAACTACAGACTGCTCTGAACTTTGAGAGGTCACCTCTACTTTGATACGGCCAGTCATTTCAGTGCCCACAGCAACACTTTTGGCATTCTGTGACCCAGATGAAGGACTATTTATGTCACTTTTATCCTTTGCCTTCAGTGAGAAAAACTTCTGAATTGAGGGAGTGGCCTGTTGAGAAGGAGCTGCTCTTGGACCCTGACACTTGTGCATTTTGAGATTCCACCTCCGTGCATAGCTGTTCTTGCACAAAGGACAAAAGAAAACTTTTTTTGAATTGCCAAGACTATGGAATGGCACAACTTTTTGGGCAAATGGAAATTTGCTTCTTAAAGGCTGAACAGCCTTTCCTCCTAGCTGAGGGCATACATGACTCTCTGGCAAAGGCAGTCGTCCAATGATGAGCTGTTTGCAACGACGACAACATTTAATTCGCTCTTTTTTGTGCAGGAAATGGTGCTCTGTTAATTTGTCCACATTTTGAAACACCCTACGACATCGCCCACACTGGAACATTCCATATGTACCGTTCCCACTGGGATCCAGGAGCTTTTGACGGGTCTCAAGAACTACAACAGGAGATAAAGTCTTGGTTAAGGAGACAACCCTCTTTCTACTAGACTCCAGAATTTTGCTAATGGATGGGGCTTTTGTTTTTATACCAGGCTTTGCAAGCAGTCGTCTCAACTGGGCCATTGAAAGATCATTAATGGGTGATGCCTGATTTTTTGCTGCTGGTGTTACATCAACAGGTACAATTTCTTGCTTGGGGATACATACCATTTCATTCTGATTCTCACCCTCAGGTGGAGTAAAGCGTTTCATGTAAGCTGATGCTAACAACTTCATCAGGTTGTTACCTTTTGGCAAATTCTCACCCTTTGGACTGCTGCAGTCAGAATGGGTTTCATCTTGAAAATTCACATCATCTGCTACCTCTGAGATTTGCTCTGCAGTGGGTGACATGTTCTCAAGTTCTTTCTCATCATCATCATCTTGAGGGGGTGCACACTGGCCTTGAGGAGTGGTTACTATGGCAATACCATCTTCCGGCCTTCTGTCTGCTTTCTCTGCTGTTACAGGGGTTAATTCAACATCTGAGGACTTGGAAGTGGAGGGGTGACTTAGAACCAAACTAGACTCAGTTACAGAGGTGAATGGTGTATGCTGAGTGGGGAAAACATTAGGACTATCTGTGTCAGTGGGGAGAACAAAATTACTTGGGGGCTGCAGTAGTTGTATTTGGGGGACATGTGACTGTTTATGCTCTAGCATTAGGGCAAAGTCCTGAAATTCCTCTCCACAATCACAGATATAAAAGGAAGGAGCAGGGCTTTCAGGCATGCCAGTCTGTGGATCAGAGAGTTCATTAGATAAGTCTGTACTTGCCAAGACAGTTTCATTTTGGCTGATGCTAGGTTGTGTTGGAGGCAGGGATGAAACCTTGGATGGTGGACTTGCATGGGTTGCCTGATGAACTAGCAAGGAGGCCAGTCCAGTGAAGGTGGCTGAACATGCCATACATCGATAGACTTTGGAAGCATTTCCTTGTAGCCCAAGCATCATGGTAGCGGCACTGCAGAGCAGCTGTTCTGGTCAAGCACAATAGATTCCTGTAAATCACAAACATGGAGAAAATTTTAAATTAAGAAACATGACATTATAAATGATGAAAAAAAAAAAAAACCACACAAAAGCAGGGGAGTAAACCCACAAAAATTCCTTTACAAAAAACAGTGTAAAGGAAGTTAAACCCATTGATACACTCACTATTGAATGTGTCAAAAAGAATAACTGTATAGCTAAAAATCTAATGCCATCTTATTAATCAGCTGATAATACTTCATATTACAAGTCATTTTCCCCGATAAAGCTTTTATTTCAAAACTCCATGAGAGAAGTCCACATTTTGCAAATGATATAAGAACTAAGATACAGGTACATTAAACAGCACAGATATAAAATTGAGACCCATTATGCATACTTTAAAAATCTCTTAAGCAAACTTTCACACAAAGAATAAAAAGCTGGACAGGAAGGACTGCATATTGTATAACGTTTCATCATTCCTGTCTGCTGTTTTGCCTCCCTGTGACCGATTGTTAGTTAACATGCCATTCCTCACTTTCTAAAACTCATCTAGAGGACCTACTGAAAATGCGACGATAAATGTTGCGTTTGTTCCATGTTTGCCAAATTGTGTTTGTCTATAATGTATATGAGGAACACCACAAAGCTTGAGTACACAAAGGACATAAACCTTTTAACTGCCCAGATTAAATGGAGGGTTGCGTGCCCCCAGTGGCACAGCGCAGCAACTGCACCGGTCAACTTATTGACATCCCCCGGCTATACTGAGAATTTGTACTAATCTGTATTGATCTGACAGTTTAGAAGGTGGCAGACATGCGCCGAAGGAATCATGGCTGACATGGAATACAGCAAAGAAGATATCCTCAATATTATTATTCCTTTTTCTGCTTTGAGCTCACAGCACCAATGTGGATGCCTTCATGATCGGTCATCGCGGCAGCGATGATGACTGAAACTGCATGAAACGGGGAAAATAGCCGCATAATACAAATTAAATTCACGTGGGATAATCATAGGAGTTTGTAGATGTGGAAGCAGGTGTAAATTACTAAGTAAACACGATACATTGACCACAATGGACGAAAAACTGAGCTCACATTACCAAGATGGCGGCACCCGCGAGCGGCTGGATTCCCACAGGAAAAATGCACCAAACAGAAAAAATAGCCACGTAATACAAATTAAATTCACGTGGGATAATCATAAGGGTTTGTAGATGTGGAAGCGGGTGTAAATTACTAAGAAAACGCAAAACATCGGTAACGATGGCCGAAAACGGACCGGTCATGTGGGCAAGCGAGCCCCCCCATCCGGCAACAGGTAAGAGAAATATGTTTTGACATTTTATTGATTTTCTGGTTCATATACTTTGAAGATTAAATAAAATCATACCCCTGTAGACAAATCGGCATAAAAAAAGACCATTTTTTGTATAAATGTGTCCAAAGTCCACTTTTGACTGAGTTATGCAATTTATATAGCTGCCGCAACATTATGCAACTTAGATGTGTAAATTTATTCCTATCTGAAACTTTGGATCATATTCTACATCTTTCTATTTGACAGTAAGCCATTATCTCTTGCAACTTTCAAGTTATAGCCTTGGAAATCTGAACTATTTTGACAATTTTTTTTGTAACCACTCTTGACCACTAGGGGGGCCTTGACCACCCTTTAAGCGTTCCTGTCGCCAAACAGCACCTGGGGCAGTTAAAAGGTTAAGAACTTGCAAATGTTGAGTGTTGCAGTAACTGAAATAGCATTGTCCCCTACATTCACTGCACCAGTCCCTGTGATGGACTGGCAATCTGTCTAGGGCAGGGGTCACCAACGCGGTGCCCGCGGGCACCATGTCACCCGCAGGGACCACATGAGTCGCCCGCAGGCCTGTTCTAAAAATAGCACAACTCGCAAGTGAGCTGCGTCTAAGATGTAATTTTTTCTGCCGCTATTTTTTAAAATCACACTTGCATTTATATAGATTTTAAAATGACAATGTCTTAAAAATAAAAAAAAATGAAAATATGTTTATTACATGTAAAGTTAATGTGAACTCTGACCTAGTTCAAAGGTCAGTATTGTGCGCATGACAAAACCTTCGCGCTTGTGGAGAGTAAGCTAGCGGGCAGAGTGAAGATGTGAGTGGAGTGCAGTTTCCTACACAGTTCTTTTTCCAAAAAAAAAAAAAAAAAGAGAAAATTTATCATTTTCAAAGTGAGCGGGAAGAAGAGTTCTTTTTTACTACCGTGAAAGGAAGCTGCGTGTGTTTAATTTGCGGGGCGACTGTGGCCCACTGCTGCCCACTCTTTTTTTTTTTTGGACGAAAGGTAGATTTCTTCTGCAGTCCGGTGACAAGCCACCAGCTACCGGTTGCTGTGTGCGCAAGCGCCCCTTAACTCCCTGACCTGCATGTTTTTGGCATGTGGAAGGAAACCGGAGAAATCTCGGAGTAAACCCACGCAAACACGGAGTGAACATGCAAACTCCACACAGATCACTGTTGGCCGGGGGCAGGGATCGAACCCACGATCCCCCGGCCGAGGGTAAATTGTGCTGCCGCGGTGCCACCGTGCATATAAGCACTCTCAGTGCTGTTTAGCTTCTTCTCAAGCATGATTCTTGGCAAGAACTGTATGGATATAATTCCAGTGAAGAAGAACACACAAAAGTGTGTTTATTAAATGTAACAGATTTTGAGCAGAATTGCAGCAGATTTGTTCAGTTAAAAATGTGATAAGATTTATTTAATATGAAAGTTGATTTTTCTTAAATGTTGCATAACTTTTTCAAACATGGTTCAACATAGTTCATGAATTAACAGAGTTTAGTTTTTTATGGTTAAAAGGGACTGGTGAAAACTGGACATTTTTTTAATGTAGAAGTGATCATCTGAACAATTGCTGAGATTAATAAAAATAAAGTGTTGAATATTGATCTTGTCTGTTACCCACTCTAAGTTATTGATGTGTCAAGCTGGTGCCCTTCACATGACTCGATACCCATGAAGTAGCTCTTGATTTCAAAAAGGTTAGTGACCCCTGGTCTAGGGTGCACCCCGCCTTTCGCCAAAACAAGGAGGGATGGGCTTAAGCACCCTGTGACCTGAAAGGATTAAGCCATTAATAAATGAACAGGGGTTAGGTAAGGCAAGTTTATTTGTATAGCACATTTTGTGTACAAGACAATTCAAAGTGCTTTACATAAACATTAGCAAGTTGCAAAAGGAATACAAATTTAAAAGAAAACTAAAAAGCAAACTAAAGTGATGGGAAAATTCTATGCGACACTGAGTTATATGAATTTTAATGTATATGAATTTTTCATATATATATATATATCTTAATGTGTATACTGACTCAGGAAATCCTGTTACCATATTTGGAGTTGCTGAATAGTGGAAAAAAACAGATTGAAGGATGCTGATCTTACTTAGGTTATCAACTGGGAATGTCCAGTTCTATCACTGTGACTGCGTCCAGCCTCATCACTAATGTCAACTGGTTTCCTGCATGTAGTCAGCAGATACAGCGGGCTAAAAAAGTATTTAGTCAGCCATCAATTGTGCAAGTTCTCCCACTTAAAAGATGAGGTCTCCAATTTTCATCATAGGTATACCTCAACTAAGAGACAAAATGAGGAAAAAAAAAATCCAGAAAATCACATTTAAGGATTTTTAAAGAATTTATTCGCAAATTATGGTGGAAAATAAGTACTTGGTCTGTAACAAAAGTTCATCTCAATACTTTGTTATATACACTTTGTTGGCAGAGGTCAAACGTTTTCTGTAAGTCTTCACAAGGTTTTCACACACTGTTGCTGGTATTTTGGCCCATTCCTCCATGCAGATCTCCTCTAGAGCAGTGATGTTTTGGGGCTGTCGCTGGGCAACACGGACTTTCAACTCCCTCCAAAGATTTTCTATGGGGCTGAGATCACGTTTCATCTTCAATGCCCCTGCTGATGGAAGGAGGTTTTCACTCAAAATCTCACGATACGGTGCTGGCAATGGAGTAGGTGTGTGCGTTGCTGGCTCCTGCTATATTTTTTTTTTTCCAGTCTTACTTTTTAAACCCTACTTTGCTGTAAGCTGTCAACGTTTTGGACATTTAATACGTGCAGAATCTGTTTTGAGTTGAGAAATATGTCCAAAACAAGAAAGCAGACTGAAAAGGAGGCAGCAGTGAACAATGCTAACAACAGCTTAGCTGAGGATGCTAATATAAGCCTTAACCCTGCACTTGTTGCCTTGCTTGAGCAACACAGAATGTCCATAGCTGCTGACTTTAAAGCTTCATTTGAACTTATTAATGGTAAGCTGGACAAGATTCAAGCAGATGTGACGAACCAGGAGCAACACACTGGCGACCTTGAAAGCAACGCGGAGGACGTCAGCCAGCGCCTAGCGGCGCTTGAAGTTACGTGAGAGTCAATGCAGGAGGAGAACAAGCTTTTGAAAATCAAACCTTCTGACCTGGAGGGAAGAAGCAGGAGGCTGAATATTCGTCTGGTGGGTCTGCCGGAGTCCTTTGATGTGGATCCACGGCCGTCTGAATTTTTTTCTCGGCTGTTGGTGGACGTCTTTGGCACACAAACTTTGCCATCTCCCCCAGAGCTGGATAAAGCCCACCGCAGCCTCACGCTCAAGCCGGGTCCGAACGGGAAGCCGCGTGCTGTCATCATTTGTTTCCACTGGTTTCGGACCAAAGACTTGGTGATGAGAGAAGACGCCGTGGGACTTTGGAGTATCGTGGACAAACTTCAGTTCTACGAGGATTATAACGCCGAAGTTCAGAAGCAACGAGCCGAATATAAGGAGGTCATGTCCGAATTGTAAAAGAGAGGTTTTCGTCCTCTTCTCTTCCCCGCCAGGCTCCAGATAACTCTTCCAGACGGCAAAAACCAGTGGCTGGCGTCCGTCTCGGAGGCCACCCGCTTCATGCAAACCATGGAGAGAAACCAACGATTTTCGCCCTGAACTGGACATTCCTGGGTTGACCAACTACCACACTGGACTACTTGATTACTACTTGATTAAAGCTGCACTGACTGGACATTGATGCATTTTTAGATGTTCAAAAACAAGGTAAAATTGACTCCCTATACGTTGTTGTTTACTTAATTTTTTTTTTTTTTTGGGGGGGGGGGGGTAAAATGTTCATACTATGCAGGATTGAAGCCAGTTGTATGGGAGTATTTTGTTAGGATGAGAATAGAGCAGGAGATGGAGTGGTTGCTGTTTTTTGCAACCGGCTGGAGTGTTGTTATAGGTTTGGTTGTTGAATTTATTTTTTTTTTGTTATGGATTTATTTACACTCCCTTACCCCCCCCCCTTTTTTTTTAAATTACCCATACCTCACCCTATTCTTTTTTGGGCTACAGAACACAATATATAAATTTTACTCTTTGAATGAATAGTAATCTTACTTTGGTAAGCTGGAATGTGAAGGGGTTGAACCATCCAATTAAACGAAAGAGTCATGTCACGTCTAAAGCAACTTAAGCCTGGAGTACTGTTTTTGCAGGAAACCCATTTGCAGGATTCCGACCACTTGCGCTTGTCAAAATGTTGGTCAGGACAATTTTTTCATTCAAATTTTAAAGCTAAGGCCAGGGGCGCCGCTATTCTTATTGATCGAAATATCCCATTTATTCCCTCTAATGCTGTATTAGATAAAAATGGACGATTTGTAATAGTATCAGGTAAACTTGGCAATAAACATGTCACCTTGGCTAATCTGTATGCGCTGAATTTTGATGATGTACACTTTTTTCGCAACCTTTTTTTTTTCGCAACTTCTAGATTTAAATACTAATTCTTTGGGGGTGACTTTAATTTGTGTATGGATCCGATCTTAGACCGCTCATCCTCAAAACCTGCTAGTCTTAATAAATCTGCAACTTATGTTAAGTCTTTTCTTGAGGAATATAGCCTTACAGACCCTTGGCGTTTTTTACATCCTAACGGCAGGGACTATTCTTTTTTCTCTCACGTATACCATACTTATACCAGAATAGATTATTTTTTTGTTGACAATTTATTAATTAATAACCTTTGCTCTTGCAGTTATGATAGCATCTCGGTTTCTGATCATGCCCCTCTTGTACTTAAAATGATCCTCCATGGATGTGACTCCATGAGAAAGCATTGGAGATTGGATCCATTATTACTGACAGATGAAAAATTGGTTGCGAATATTTCTTCTAAAATTAATTTTTTTTTGAAAGAAAATAAAACTCCTGGTATGCCAAACAAAACGATATGGGAGGCCATGAAGGCATTTCTTAGGGGGGAATTTATCTCATTGGCAGCATTTAAAAGACGATTCATAATACAGGAACAGAAGGCTATTTTAGATCAAATCTTGGACATTGACAGACAATATGCTCAATCTCCATCACCCGCTCTGTACAAGGGACGTATGACATTACAAACTAAACTTAATTTACTTTCCACTCGACAAATTGAAGGTTGTTTAATAAGGAACAAGAGTGAATTTTATGAACATGGCGAAAAAACCAGTAAACTTCTAGCTAATCAACTGCGTGGTATTAGAGCTAAGCAAATTATTACTGGAGTTAGGACAGATCAAGGAGAGGTGACATCTGACCAACAAGTGATTAATGATATTTTCAGGTCATTTTATTCCAAATTATATACCTCAGAATATACAACAAACTTAAAGGATTTGAATTTTTTTTTTTGATTCTATTGATATCCCTTCGATTTCCTCAGAATCTCGGCAAATTCTAGAAGCTCCCATCCCAAAAGAAGAAATTCAGCTGGCAATATCATCCATGCAATCAGGAAAATCTCCAGGACCTGATGGGTTTTCCGCTGATTTTTTAAAAAAATTCTCTGACGACCTTGCCCCTTTCCTTTGTCAAGTTTCTACAGAGTCGCTTGACTCCGGTACACTTCTTCCTTCATGTTATCAGGCCTGTATCACTGTGTTGCTTAAAAATGATAAGGATCCTGTTGATTGTGCTTCTTACAGGCCTATTTCCTTGTTAAATACTGATGTTAAAATTTTGTCAAAGTTGTTAGCTTCAAGGTTGGAAAAGATTCTTCCTTTTATAATTTCACAGGACCAAACCGGTTTCATTAAAAATCGCCATTCTTTTTTTAACTTGCGGCGGTTGTTTATTATTTATACTCCTCACCACAACATACCTGAATGTCTTATTAGTTTGGACGCTGAAAAAGCATTCAATAAGGTTGAGTGGAAGTATTTGTTTTTTACTTTGGAGAGGTTCGGTTTTGGTCCTTCCTTCTGTTCCTGGATTAAACTTCTCTATGCTAGTCCTTTAGCTTCAGTGTTAACTAACCATCACTATTCTGACTATTTTAGACTTTACCGTGGTACGAGGCAAGGCTGTCCTTTGAGCCCGTTGCTCTTTGCCTTGGCAATTGAGCCGTTAGCTATTGCAATCCGTGGGAGCCAGGACTTTCTAGGCATTCGTAGGGGTGGCATCAAGCATAGGGTTTCACTCTATGCCGATGATCTTTTACTATTTCTCTCCAACCCACTTACTTCATTACCCGCTATACTCAACATTTTGGATAGTTTTAGTAGGTTTTCTGGTTATAAAATTAATCTTAATAAGAGTGAATTGTTTCCGATTAATGAAAAGATTCGAGTTCAGGATCTTGAAAATTTTCCTTTCAAGGTTATTATTGATCATTTTAATTATCTTGGGATATGTGCCACTAAACAACTTAATAACTTGTTTAAAAATAATTTTCTCCCCTTATTTGACCAGTGCAAGCTAATACTTTCCAAATGGTCCCCATTATCCTTGTCCTTAATTGGCAGAATCAATTCTGTAAAAATGATGTTACTAAGTTTTTATATTTGTTTCAATGTCTCCCCATTTTTATTCCTAAATCCTTTTTTAAGTCTTTGGACTCTCTGATTACCTCATTTATTTGGAATGGTAAACATCCGAGATTGAGGAAAGTTTTTCTTCAAAGACCCAAATCAGTGGGTGGCATGGCTCTGCCTAACTTTCAATATTACTACTGGGCAGCAAATATCAGGTGCATGTTATATTGGAAACATTTCTATCTGGAACCCAAATCACCCATTTGGATCCTTATGGAGTCACATGTGGACAATCAAACCTCCCTACCGGCAATTTTAGGTTCACCACTTCCCCTTGCTTTGTCTACACTGGGTAATAATAAAGTAGTTCGTCAGTCTCTTAGAATTTGATCTCAATTCAGGAAAAATTTTGGTCTTCAGTTTTTCTCCATTAGAAGTCCAATTGCCGCAAATCATTTATTTACCCCATCAACTATTGATAGTGCATTTCATATATGGCACAGAAAAGGTTTAAAATCTTTTGCGGATTTATATTTTGATGGTCAATTTGCAAGTTTTTCTCAACTTTCCACTAAATTCGACATCACTTCTACACATTTTTTCCGCTTTCTCCAGGTCAGACATTATGTGCAAACCATGACAAAACAATTCCCTCAAAAACCTTCTGATAATCCTCAAGATGATTTTTTATTAGTTAAACCAACTTCTAAGGGGGTAATATCAGTTTTATATAATTTAATTTCAAATTTACAATCTTCTTTGGCCGCTATTAAATTGAATTGGAACAAGATCTTAATTTTATTTTTACTGATGAACTGTGGGACTATTCTTGGCCAGGTTCACATGGCATCAATGTGTGCTCATCATGCCCTTATTCAATTTAAGATTGTACACTGGGTGCACCTGTCCAAGGTTAAGTTAGCACGTATTTACTCGGATATAGACCCAACTTGTGAAAAGTGTGGTAGCGCTCCCGGCACTTTGCTTCACATGTATTGGTCCTGCCCTTCATTGATGAATTTTTGGCATTCTGTTTTTATCACTATGTCTGAAGTCCTGCAATATCAAATTAAACCTGATCCATTATGCGCCATTTTTGGTGTGGCTCCAGAACTTGTCTTGCCAAATTCCAAATTAAAAGTATTCAAATTTTCATTATTATTGGCCAGATGTGCTGTATTACTGAAGTGGAAAGACTCTTCGCCCCTTCACATTTACAGTGGATTAAAAGATATAATGTCCTGTTTGGATTTAGGAAAAAATCAGATATACAGTTCGTAGCTCTGAAAACAAATTCTATAAATTATGGCGCCCGTTTCTTGATTTCTTTGAAAGACCCACGATTATAGTTTCTGAGTAGCTCATATCCCCCCTTTACCCCACCCCCACCTCACACACACAATTTTTCTTTTTGTATTTTTTATTATTGTTTATTTAAAGGTTTTTGTGTTTTGAAGCATCCACATTTGTTAGTTTTAAATTCTAGTTTTGCACTGTTTGGTTAAAACAAACATGAAAATTTCTAATACTTTGTATTGTATTGATACTTCAATTAATAATAATAAGACCTTTGAAAGAAAGAAAATCTCAATACATGGCCCCATTCATTCTTTCCTTTACACGGATCAGTCGTCCTGGTTCCTTTGCAGAAAAACAGCCCCAAAGCATGATGTTTCCACTCCCATGCTTCACAGTAGGTATGGTGTTCTTTCTCCTCCAAACACGACAACTTGAGTTTTTATCAAAAAGTTCTATTTTGGTTTCATCTGACCATATGACATTCTCCCAATCCTCTTCTGGATCATCCAAATGCTCTCTAGCAAACTTCAGACGGGCCTGGACATGTACTGGCTTAAGCAGGGGGACACGTCTGGCACTGCAGGATTTGAGTCCCTGGCGGCGCAGTGTGTTACTGATGGTAGCCTTTGTTACTTTGGTCCCAGCTCTCTGCAGGTCATTCACTAGGTCCCCCCGTGTGGTTCTGGGATTTTTGCTCACCGTTCTCGTGATCATTTTGACCCCACGGGGTGAGATCTTGCGTGGAGCCCCAGATGGAGGGAGATTATCAGTGGTCTTGTATGTCTTCCATTTTCTAATAATTGCTCCCACAGTTGATTTCTTCACACCAAGCTGCTTACCTATTGCAGATTCATTCTTCCCAGCCTGGTGCAGGTCTACAATTTTGTTTCTGGTGTCCTTTGACAGCTCTTTGGTCTTGGCCATAGTGGAGTTTGGAGTCTGACTGTTTGAGGTTGTGGACAGGTGTCTTTTATACTGATAACGAGTTCAAGCTGGTGCCATTAATACAGGTAACAGTGTGGAGGACAGAGGAGCCTGTTGAAAAAGTTACAGGTCTGTGAGAGCGAGAAATCTTGCTTGTTTGTAGGTGACCAAATACTTATTTTCCACCATAATTTGCAAATAATTTCTTTAAAAATCAATGTGATTTTCTGGATTTTTTTTTTTCCCCCTCATTTTGTCTCTCATAGTTGAGGTATACCGATGATGAAAATTGGAGACCTCTCTCATCTTTTAAGTGGGAGAACTTGCACAATTGGTGGCTGACTAAATACTTTTTTGCCCCACTGTACAATCTGTCGTGAATGAACTATCAAGAAGTGACCTCACCCCAACGGCTCTTTGGAAAAAAAAAAAAAAATATATATATATAGCCAGAATCACTCAGTTAAGCCAATGCACTGCAGCAGTCTGTGAAAGCTGTACTCTGTGTTGTCTTCCGCTGAGCAGTGCATATTAAATTTGCTGAAACTTTGATCCTGCCTGACTTTTGATAAGGAATTTTTCCAACATATTTGCTGCACAAATCAGGGACCCCAAGACCCTTCCTCCCCAGTGGCAGGATCCCTCCAGGTCCGTGCACAGTAACTGCAAGACCTCCCACATCAGCTCCAACTAAGACAGTTTGTTCAAAGTGAGGCAATGAAGGACCTTTCCGGAGGTGACGGGGTCTACCCAAAGCAAAGGATTGAAGTGAGTAAATTTAATTACTAATGCTTTAAAAACATTTTGTCCCGGTTCGAGTCCGTGGTCGATCTTAAACAACAAAAAAAAAAAAACACGTAAAGATTTGAGAGATAAGTGTTAATTACCGTAGGTCTGGGTCCGTTTGGTAAAGCTTGACTGTGCTGAAACTTTGATCCTGCCTGATATTTGATAAGGAATTTTTCCAACCTAAAGAGAAACAAAAACAAGCTAAAATAGAATACAACAAAAATAAAATTTACAGTACACTGTAGGAGATTAACAATTGTTCTACTGAAAGCCTGCTGCAAATAAAGAGTTTTTGACCTCATTTTAAAGCAGCTGAGAGTGTCGGCAGCCTTGATGCTTTCTCAGAGTTTATTCTTGATGTGAGGGGCATAAAAACTTAATGCTGCCTCATCATGTTTGGTTCCAACTCTGGGCACAGATGGAAGGCCTGACCCAGACGACCTGAGGGGCTCTGGGTGGTTCGTAATGGACGAGCAGATCTGAAATGCATTTTGAATCTAAACCATTCAGAGCTTTATAAACCAACAGGAGTATTTTGAAATCTACTCTTAAGACAGGAAGCCAGTGTAAAGATCTGAGGACTGGAGTTACATGATCCACTTTCTTGGTCTTAGGGAGGACTCGAGCAGCAGCATTCTGAACCAACGGCAGCTGTCTGATGTGAGGACAGCATTACAGTAGTCTAGTTTACTGAAGATGAATACATGGACAAGTTTTTCTAGATCCTGCTGAGACATCAAACCTTTAATCCTCACTATATTCTGTAAGTGATAATAGACTGACTTCAATAATGTCTTAAGGTGGCTGTTAAAATTCAGGCCTGAGTCCAGAACTAGGGGTGGGTTCAAAAGATCAATATATCGATATGGATCGATCCACGTTTGACTGAGCCGATATCGATCCACAAAATCCGCGGATCAATCTTTTAATATTAATATATTTTAATATAATATTTTTACGTTTGTGAACGTCTGCCGAGTATAATCGGGTTGAAACCGGGTCAGTGAGCCAGGAACAACGGCCGAGAACCATAAACAACCGACGTGCTAACGGAGCTAGCAAGCTAACGGATAGTGGTGTTAAAATGGTTCTCATCCGGCATGAGTTTCCTGCCGCGTGTGCACACGCCTTTCGTGTTTACACGAGCGGAGATAATAACGTGCGTCTCTTAATTTAGCAACAAAAGTCACCGTAAATATTGTCCTCAACAGCTTCTGAATATTTTTCACAAATAAAACTTCTGTGTTCCCTGCGGCGCGTGCACACGTCTTTTGTGTTTACATGACGCCGAGTTAATAACGTGCGTCTCTTAATTTAGCAGCAAAAGTCACCGTAAAGACTGTCCTCAACAGCTTCTTAATATTTTTCATAAAGCGGGGATAAATGGACTTTTACTCCGTGTAGCGCTGTGTTGGAACATAAAGTTGACGACTGATAAAGGAAAAATGCGCGGAGGCTGAAACCCGTGAAGCAGAGGGAGACTTGGAGCTGCTGAGACTTCAAGTATAATATCATTTGTTTGTTTTAACGTTTGTGTTGTCAATTAATAATTTATCTGGCATGATGGTGGTTTCTTTTACAAACTATGGACACAGAGAGAACTGTTGGTTAAGCGCTGTGAATAAATGCAGAATTAAGGTATATTTTATGAGATTATGGACTTCTGCCACTTAAGAGATGTGAAGAGAATAAATCACAATAAAATTAATAAAGGCTGCAGTACAACAAGCTATTTTTACTCAGTAGAACTAAATTGAAATGAACAAACCTTCTCAGGAAATGAATTGAAACCCTTTTCAAACATCCATCCATCCATCCATCTTCTACCGCTTAATCCTTTCGGGTCGCGGGGGGGCTGGAGCCTATCCCAGCATCTTTTTGGGCGAGAGGCAGGGTACACCCTGGACAGATCGCCAGTCCATCGCAGGGCCAACACAGAGAGACAGACAACCATTCACTCTCACATCCATACCTAAGGACAATTTAGAATCCCCAGTTTTTGATGCCAATTAACCTAACTTGCATGTTTTTGGCATGTGGGAGGAAACCGGAGTGCCCGGAGTAAACCCACGCAGACACGGGGAGAACATGCAAACTCCACACAGAAGGGTCACCGATGGTCTGGGGGTGGAATCGAACCCACGATGGTCAGGGGTGGAATCGATCCCATGACCTTTTCAAACATTGAAAGTTCATTTGTAGTTAAAATATTAAAAAAAAAATCTAAATTATTAAACCCTACTGTGGTGTGGCGATCTAAAAATATGAATGTTAATTTTACTGTGAAATCTATTCTTTTTATCTGCCTTCAGATGTGTGAAGACTGGAAGCTTCATCCTCACTGAGACCTTCTGAAGGTCAGAGGTCGTCAGTGGAGGAGCATCCCTGCTTCATGTGGATTTCAGCACAGAAGACGACCTTCAAATTCAAGATTCAAGGAGGTGCTGCCATCATTTTCTCCACACTAACATGCATTCAATGCAATTCAGTTGTTGTAATGACAAATTCTTTTCTTTTTTTAAAGTTCTCAGCAAGAACACAATATTGGTCTTTTTTTTATTTTTACAATTTTACTGAGCATTTAATTCTAAATAAATCACTGTTTAACAAGAAATTTTTGGCAATCCTGTACTTTTCTTGTGGTGTTACATAGAATAGCATCACTGTAAACTATGGAAAAAGCAGCTGCTTTAAAATTTGTACTTCCTCACACAACTTTGAGTGCAAAAAAACTCTGTGCCATAACTTTTTGGAAAAGCTCCCACAACAATCACAAAAAGAGCTGACAAAATCCTGGAGGGACTGAAATACAGTGAGATTATGTATGCACGGTTCATGCATTGAATTTGTTTACTTACTCTGGGTGGTGAACTTGACACAACACACCCTTTGCACTAAAGAAAGCACCTGTGAGCACTTTATGAAATGATAAGTTAAATAATAAAAAGTGCATTATTGTAACTGATTTTGGGTCAGTTCTATATGTGATAATTTATGTATTAACAAAGTTAGAAGATTATTGGTACAATTTGCAGCATTAGGTCTCAAAGATTTTTGTTTCATGGGAAGTAAAATGGCTATTAAAATGGTAATTCCCCAGATCGAATCGGGATCGAATCGATTCAGAATCTCAAGAATCGGAATCGAATCGATTCTGGAAATTAGGGATCGTTCCCAGCCCTATCCAGAACCACACCCAGATTTCTGGCTTGGCTGTTTGTTTTTTTTTGTTTTTTTTTAGCATCACTGATTGAAGCAGAGTATTAACTTTGAGTCTTTCTTCTTTGGCTCCAAAAACTTATTTTGGTTTTGTCTTGGTTTAACTGAAGAAAATTCTGGCACACCCACTCTTTAATTTGACCAATGCATTTGATTAGGGTTTTAATTGGACCATAGTCTCACGGTGAGACAGTTATGTAGACTTGTGCATAATCTCCATAATTATGGTAATATATTTTGTTGTTTTTTTTATGATTTGAGTTAGTGGGAGCATACAGATGTTGAAAAGCAGAGGTCCCAAAATGGAACCTTGGGGAACTCCACAGGTTATTTTTGTTTGCTCAGATTTGTAGTTATCTATAGACACACAACAGTCCCAGTCTTACCAGCTAAGTGCTGTACCAGAAAGTCCTACCCCCTTTTTCTGCCGGTCAAGTTGTGGTGACCCAGCACAATGCAGACTGATACTATTCACACTCAGCAGGGATTGCATACGGACAACGAACCCCTGGGGGAACAACCAGAACAATAGACTATTGTTTATACATCCCCGGATTAAGGAGAAGACGTCCAGGTGCCAGGGTCAGGCTAATTATATGTATTGACTGATATGTCTATCAATATGCTAATGTGCCATGCATTCTCTCCGTTTGTGTAACATATACAGTAAAACAGCAGCACAGCGCAACACAACACAGCACTGACAGCACAGTAGCGCACAGCGCTACAAGTGTGTCTCATTATGTTGGGAGGAAAATAAAACTCTGCCACCTTCCAGCTCATCGCATCTCACCTGAACTTATTTTTCCTCCACAAAGTAAGATTTTATGGTTGACCGTGTCAAATGCAGCACTGCGGTCCACCAGAACAAAGACTGAAATGTTGCTACTATCTGTATTGGAGTGGATGTTATTAAGGACCTAAACTAGAGCTGTCTCAGTGCTGTGGCCGAAAACCTGACTGGAAGACATCAAAACAGTTATTTAATATCAGAAAGTTGTACAATTGTTGAAAAACATTCTGTTATTTTTCTAAGAAATGGGAGGTGTGATATGGGCTTATAAGCTGTTCATGAGTTAAGATAAGATAAGATAAGATAAGCCTTTATTAGTCCCACAATGGGGAAATTCCAGGATTGCAACAGCACAGGGATAGCAACACTCAGAGCAACAATCAGAAGGCAAGAAAAAAACAAGCAAGCAAGAGCAGCTAATATACATATGTACATATTACTATAAAATATATATATATACACACACACACAGACACACAGTGCAGAGCATTGTAGCTGGATGGAATAAATATATGAATATATGAACACACAGTGCAGAGCATTGTAGCTAGATGGAATAAATATGTAAATATATAAACACCCACAGTACGGAGCATTGCAGCTAGGTGGAATAAATATGCAAGTATATAAACACACACAGTGCGGAGCAATGTAGCTAGATGGAATAATATGTAGATATATAAATATATAAACACACCCAGTGCTGAGCATTGTAGCTAGATGGAATAAATATGTAAATATATAAACACACACAGTGCAGAGCATTGTTGCTAGATGGAATGAAACAGCATAACCGTCTACTTAGTTATCCTACATGGTATGATTACTGTATGTGCCCATACATATTCTCACCCTCCATAGCGACCGGTAAGTTCCTAGTTGTATGCCGGAGGGGACCATTGTGTAAGTCTATTGCATCTTTTGCATTCAAAAAAACTATTAGTTTGTTACGTCTTTTTGCTATCTCTGCGAGCAGCCCTGCTTAGGTTGTACAGTCTGACAGCCGTTGGTAGGAAGGACCTACGAAACCTCTCGGTTGTGCACCTGGGATGATGTAGTCTGCTGCTAAATGAGCTCCTCAGTGCATTCAGTATGTCCTGCATAGGGTGGAACTCGGACTCCAGCAGAGATGACAGTTTAGCCACCGTCCTTCTCTCTCCTATCTCCTCCATCGGATCAAGGCGCTGCCCCAGGACAGAGCTAGCTTTCTTAATCAGTTTGTTCAGTCTCTTCCTATCGGCTGCAGTAATGCCACTGCCCCAGCAGACCACTCCAAAAGTGATGGCTGATGCCACCACCGTGTCATAGAATGACTTCAGCAGCGCCCCTTGTACACCAAAAGACCTGAGTCTCCTCAGCAGGAACAGCCTGCGCTGTCCCTTCTTGTAGAGTGCATCAGTATTGTGTGACCAGTCTAGTTTATTGTTCAGATGAATACCCAGGTACTTATAGGATGTCACCATCTCGATGTCTGTTCCCTGTATATTTACTGGTACTGTGAGGGGCTGCCCATGCCTGCGGCAGTCCACCACCAGCTCCTTAGTTTTCCTCGCGTTGATCTGGAGGCAGTTCCGATGGCACCAGTCCACGAAGTCCTGGATAAGCCCTCTGTACTCAGCTTCATCTCCATTGGAGATGAGGCCAACGATCGCAGAGTCATCAGAGAACTTCTGTAGATGGCAGTGTGTTGTGTTGTGTGAGAAGTCCGCAGTATAAAGAGTGAACAGGAAGGGAGCCAGCACCGTTCCCTGGGGGGGCCCCCGTGCTACTGATGATCGTGTCGGACACACAGTCCCGGGTTCTCACAAACTGAGGCCGGTTCGTGAGGTAGTCCAGGATCCATGATGACAGGTGCTGGTCCACCCCTGCGCGCAGCAGCTTGTCCTTCAGGATCATTGGTTGGATGGTGTTGAAAGCACTGGAGAAGTCAAAGAACATGATCCTCACCATATTCCCGGGCTTCTCCAGGTGGGACAGAGAACGGTGAAGGAGGAAGATCACCGCATCCTCCACCCCAATGCCATGCTGGTAGGCGAACTGGAGTGGATCCATCGCTGGTTCCAACAGGGGGCGGAGGTGAGCAAGGAGCAGTCTCTCCAGGGTCTTCATCAAGTGGGACGTCAAGGCCACCGGTCTGTAGCTGTTCAGGTCTTTGGGGTGGGAAGTTTTTGGTACAGGTACCACACAAGATGTTTTCCACAGCTGTGGTACCCTCCCCAGTTTCAGGCTCATGTTGAAGATATACGTCACAATCCCACACAGCTGGTCTGCACAGGACTTGAGGAGCTTTGCGCTGATGCCGTCCGGTCCCGGCGCCTTCCTCGCCTTGATCTTCCTCAGCTCCGTCCTCACCTGGGTCCTGGACAGGGTCAGGATGGGGGGCTGTGTGTTGGGAGTGGGGGGGTGTTGGTGGAGTGGGGAGTGGGCAGCAGGACTTGATTTCTTTAGAGGCAGCAGTGGTTGTTGTGCAGTCAGGGGGGAGGGCGGTTGGTCAAATCTATTGAAAAACAGATTCAGGTTGTTCGCCCACTCCCTGCCCCCTGTGGCCTGGGGGGAGGTATTCTGGAGCCCCGAGATGGTTTTGAGGTTTCTCCAGACCCCGCTGATGTCGCTCTGTTGCAGCTTGTCCTCCATCTTCTTCCTGAAGCTGTCCTTGCCTTCTCTGATCTTTCTCCTCAGCTCCCTCTGTACGGACTTCAGCATCTCCCTGTTCCCTGACCTGAAGATCCTCTTCTTCTCTCTCAGAAGTGTTTTTATCTCAGGGTTGATCCAGGGTTTGTTGTTTGAGTGACGCCGTATGGTCTTGGTGGGAACGGATTTGTCCACACAGAAGCTGAGGTAGCCCGTGAAGGTGTGAATGAGGCCATCGATGTCCTCACCATGTGGATCGCAGAGCTGCTTCCAGGCGGTGGCTTCAAAACAGCCCTTTAGGATGTCCATTGTCTCCTCAGACCATAACTCCACAGTGTGCATGGCCGGAGGTTGTCTGTGCACTAGGGGTTTGTACACCGGCCGGAGATTAACCAAGTTGTGATCCGATCTCCCGAGTGGGGGGAGTTGTGATGAGGTGTACGCCTCCTTAGTGTTTGCGTAGAATAAATCCAGTGTTTTATTGTCTCTAGTGTGGCATGTGACATACTGGGTGAACGTGGGTAGAATGGGAGACAGTGAAACATGGTTGAAATCGCCTGAGATGAGGAGAAGAGCATCTGGGTGTTCTGTCTGCAGCCTGCTGGTTACTGAATGGATGACGTCACGTGCTGTCCCAGCGTTCGCCGTCGGATTTGCATAAACAACAATGCAGATCACGTGTGAGTGTTCTCTCGGGAGATATGTAGGCCTCATGCTAACAGCTAGCAACTCAATGTCTTTGCTGCAGTGTCGTTGTTTAACAGTGATATGTCCCGGTCTGCACCAGTTGTTGTTAACATACATTATCACTCCACCGCCCCTAGCCTTGCCACTGTCTGGTGTTCGGTCAGCTCGTATCATGTGAAAACCCTCCAGCTCAATGTTAGCATCTGCTGCTAGTTCAGTTAGCCACGTCTCAGTAAACAAAAGGAGAGAGCACTCCCGGTATGTGCTATCATAACGGGAGATAGCCGCTAGCTCATCTAACTTTCCCAGTATCGACCGTACATTTCCCATGACAACAGATGGAAGGGAGGGTCTGTACCTTATATTTTTTGTCCTCCGCCTTACTCCAGCCCGGCAGCCGCGGCGTTTTCGCCTCAGTTCTCTCGGTATGTCGAGTTTTTCCAATGGGACCGGGTGGCGGTTGAATGCTAGCAGCTGTTCTCTGCTGTATCGTATCCTGCTATAAACAGTGGCTCCGTCCACCGGCTCAGGAGACATTTAGGACAATCTGTGTGTCCGTGATATAAGTGGGGTGAAAAAAAAAAGACGGATCAAAAGAGAGAGGAAGGGAAAAAGACTCGGAATCGAGCCGCTGTTGCAAAAGGCAGCCGACTGGTGTGGCGCCGAGAGAAAAAAAAAAAAAAAAAAAGGTGTCTAGGTTTCTCTTTTTTAGAAGTGGCTTGGTAACAGCTGTTTTTAAGCACTGAGGGAAGACACCTGAATGCAGAGACATTTATGACCTGTAGTAGATCTGAGGTCATACAATATGAAATGTTTTTAAAAAACCCTGTTGGCAGAGTATCAAGGTTGCAGGTAGTGGATTTCAGGTGGCGTATGATGTCATCCAAGTTTTTATGATTGGATGAAATTTTGCCATGGCGTTTACATCTTCTCTACGTGGACACAGAGGAAGCACATGTCCAGCAACTGGCATAGGAGCACTGACTGTCTAATTTTCTGAGTTTTGTCAGTAAAGAAAAGGGCAAAGTCATTGCAGGCACGGCTGGATAGAAGTTCTGGAGCTACTAACAAAGGGGAATTTGTTAGCCTGTCAACAGTTGTGAACAAGGTGCATGCATTTTTGTTGTTTTTAGCAATGATGCCAGAAAAATATGCTTGCCATGCATTTCTCAGCTCCAAATTATAAATGCTCAAACTCTCAGATTTCATAATGAACCTGTAATTTAGTTTTTCAACACTCTTTTAAAGTTAAAGCAAAAAACAAAAAAGCTGAGCCTAAACTTTTTTCCGGGGGCAGGGTCATAGGGATGGACACACACACTACATATATATTGGGGGGGGGGGGAGAGAGAGAGAGAGAGAGAGAGAGAGACTTGACTTTTAAAAAATGCCTTTATTGCACAATTCAAGAAAATGTAAGAGCACTAATCTCATTCCACCAAGTGTCTCACATTGGAAAAAGTGCAAACATAAGTCTTCCCCCCCCACACAACACAGAGTATGCCTTGCAATCCACCTATTCCACATTGCCAGTGGCAGTAGTGTGAGTCTTCCTCGTAGTCCGTGCAAAGACGAGCCAGAGGCCCCAGTTATTAAGCCAGGCCAAGTCCCCTTCCTCCGGCAGCAGAGATAGCGCTGTGCGGCCGCAGCCAGTTCCGTTGCATGTCCCAGAGACATTTTCCTCATCTCAGACGGATTGTAGTCCTTATACCACGCGGGATTTTCAAGCAAGTCATCTTCGCAGCAGGCTCGTCCAGACTGTCGAAAGAACGAAAACATTGGGGCATCCATGCCCTGCAGGTAAAGATCCAGTTCCGTGACAGTCAATTACAGTCAATTAGAAACATCATATAAAAGTCTGATCAAACAATATTCCAAAAAATGTGTAAAACAGGCAGAGGAACGACCGCCATTTATTCCTCTTGTCGGGCGCGCTTGAGCCCTGTTCTCCCTGCTGCTTTACACAGGGCTGTCAGGTGTTTCTTGAGGCGAAAACGTTTCCTTTCGTCCAGGAGGTCAAGACCAATCTGTCTTCTGAGCACATCAACAGACTTAATGAATTTATCAGTGTCACTGAAGTAGTCAGTGACTTTAATGGCCTTGTTATAGGTTTCATCCAGAAAAGCATTTATTTCTTCCAGTGAATACAAACTCGTGTTTGTACTGCATTTTGCCTCAATAGACTCAGTAATCCTCAGCACAACTCAGCTGACTGTTTGGTTCTCCTGGGCCAGTGGATTCATCATGGGCCACATTGTCCTGGACGCCACCCACAGCAGCTGACTGTCGCTGTTCCGTCCCCTGCTGTGAAACGGTAGCAGCCTCCGGAAGCACAGCCGCTGATGTCACAGCGAGATTCTGACGCACCATCAGTTCGGTGCTCCGTCTCCTGCTCCGAAATGGTAGCAGCTTCCGGAGGCACAGCCGCTGATGTCACACAGCGAGATGATTGTGACGCGCCCCGCAACGTCGTCTACAGCAGCGGCGGGAGCGGAGGCCGCGCCGCCGCCCGCAGCTGCGGTGTGAGCAGAAGGTTTGCCGCCGGCACCATCCGCGGCTCCATCAGGGCCCTCCGCCCGCGGCCTGTGCGGACAAGCGAACCGTTTATGGCCCACGTCTCCACATTCAAAACACTTCATCTGTCCTGAGCTCACATACACCATATAGGAGCCGTCCCCGTGTATGACCCGGAAGGACACTTCCAGGGTTGCAGTTGGCGAGTCCAAAAACATGAACACCTGTCGCCTGAGTGATTTCACATGTTTTAACTTGGTCTCCTTGCATCCCAAAGTCAGAGTTGTAAACGGGCCCGCAAACTTCCCAAATCTGCGGAGCTCCGTCGCCAACTGCTCATCAGTGATGAAAGGCGGAATTCCTGAGACGGTGATTCATGTTGATGGGACAGATAAGGGGGACACCTGTACATACGTTTCCCCGATAACAACACCGCTTACAACCAGTGTGTGGACATCCTCTTCAGCAGCCAGAAACACAACTACAGCTCTATTCATTCGGGACGCAAAGCAGATCGCATCATGGCCCACCTGCTCGGCCACGGCCAGAAGCACCTTCCCCACAGTAACGCTGCTGTCCGGGGGAACGATCCTCACCCCCTGGTGGATAGATGGAGGTGGCATTTCCAAGGCTGCCATCCTCCACACAAAACAACAAAAACTGAAAAATGCGGCCAGTAGTAGAAAACTGAAAAAAAGTCCAAACAAACCACGGACTTCCCTATTTCCGCCCTCCTCCTTCGGCCGCCGGGGGGGGGGGGGGGGGGGGGGGGGGGGGGGGGGGGGGGGGGGGGGGGGGGAGAGAGAGAGATGACCCACAACACACTACAGGAACATTTCTCACACTCAGCAAGTCTGCAGGAAGCAGAGGATAATTTGCATACAGACAGAGAGCCCCTGGGGGGCAACCAGAACAATGGACTACTGTTTATGCAACCCCGGATTAAGGAGAGGACGTCCGGGCGCCAGTTGGTCATGCTAATCATATGTATTGACTGATATGTACACTACCGTTCAAAAGTTTGGGGTCACCCAGACAATTATTTTGTGTTTTCCATGAAAAGTCACACTAATTTACCACCATGAGTTGTAAAATGAATAGAAAATATAGTCAAGACATTGGCAAGGTTAGAAATAATGATTTGTATTTGAAATAATAATTTTTTCCTTCAAACTTTGCTTTCGTCAAAGAATCCTCCATTTGCAGCAATTACAGCATTGCAGACCCAACATGATTGCACAAGGGTTTTCTAATCATCCATTAGCCTTCTGACGCAATGAGCAAACACATTGTACCATTAGAACACTAGAGTGATAGTTGCTGAAAATGGGCCTCTATACACCTATGTAGATATTGCACCAAAAACCAGACATTTGCCGCTAGAATAGTCATTTACCACATTAGCAATGTATAGAGTGTATTTCTGATTAGTTTAAAGTTATCTTCATTGAAAAAAAAGTGCTTTTCTTTCAAAAATAAGGAAATTTCTAAGTGACCCCAAACTTTTGAACGGTAGTGTATATCAATACATATCCCCAGGTGGGCTTCTCCCACCTGGAGAAGCCCGGGAATGCGGTGAGGATCATGTTCTTTGACTTCTCCAGTGCTTTCAACACCATCCAACCGATGATCCTGAAGGACAAGCTGCTGTGCGCAGGGGTGGACCAGCACCTGTCATCATGGATCCTGGACTACCTCACTAACCGGCCACAGTTTGTGAGAACCCGGGATTGTGTGTCCAACACGATTATCGGTAGCACGGGGGCCCCCTTTGGCTCCCTTCCTGTTCACCCTTTATACCGCGGACTTCTCACACAACACAACACACTGCCATCTACAGAAGTTCTCTGACGACTCTGTGATCGTCGGTCTCATCTCCAATGGAGATGAAGCTGAGTACAGAGGACTTATCCAGGACTTCGTGGACTGGTGCCATCGGAACTGCCTCCAGATCAACGCGAGGAAAACTAAGGAGCTGGTGGTGGACTGCCGCAGGCAAGGACAACCCCTCACAGCACCAGTAAACATACAGGGAACAGACATTGAGATGGTGACATCCTACAAGTACCTGGGTGTTCATCTGAATAATAAACTAGACTGGTCACACAATACCGACGCACTCTACAAGAAGGGACAGCGCAGGCTGTTCCTACTGAGGAGACTCAGGTCTTTTGGTGTACAAGGGGTGCTGCTGAAGACATTCTACGACACGGTGGTGGCATCAGTCATCACTTTTGGAGTGGTCTGCTGGGGCAGTGGCATTACAGCAGCCGATAGGAAGAGACTGAACAAACTGATCAAGAAAGCTAGCTCTGTCCTGGGGCAGCGCCCTGACCCAGTGGAGGAGATAGGAGAGAGAAGGAAGGTGGCTAAACTGTCATCTCTGCTGGAGTCCCGAGTTCCACTAGGGCTGGGAACGATCCTTAATTTCCAGAATCGATTCGATTCCAATTCTTGAGATTCTGAATAGATTCGATTCCGATTCGATCTGGGGAATTACCATTTTAATAGCCATTTTACTTCCCATGAAACAAAAATCTTTGAGACCTAATGCTGCAAATTGTACCAATAATCTTCTAACTTTGTTAATACATAAATTATCACATATAGAACTGACCCAAAATCAGTTACAATAATGCACTTTTTATTATTTAACTTATTTCATAAAGTGCTCACAGGTGCTTTCTTTAGTGCAAAGGGTGTGTCGTGTCAAGTTCACCACCCAGAGTAAGTAAACAAATTCAATGCATGAACCATGCATACATAATCTCACTGTATTTCAGTCCCTCCAGGATTTTGTCAGCTCTTTTTGTGATTGTTGTGGGAGCTTTTCCAAAAAGCTCCCACAACAATCTCCAGTTTGTTGTGGGAGACAACCTGAATGGGGACGATCATCGACGCCGTCTGTGTTGATTTCAACAGAGTTCCCCGACTCTGACTAAACTCCCAACAGCGGACCTCCCACGCACAGAAGCCCTGCACGCACACCGCAGGATTACGAGGACAGTGCAACTGCCAGCTATGTAGTCACTGCGCCAAGCGCGCGCAGGGACGAACCAGCTCCACAGACTGGTACAGCGTCCTCCGCCACTGCACATGCCCGAGAAACAGGGCCAATCGCCACCCTCGAAACCTTCAGGGCTGCACACGCACCTGAAGCAGACGTGCAGCTCACACACAGGAAATTGTAAAGGTTTCTCAGCCACGGTGCACACCGGGAGTTTAGCCGACTGCTGTCCCGGGTGGCTTTAGGGCTGCGTCTCCACCTAAAGCCTGACCGCCAAGTCCCTCACACAGCTGCAGTTGTTTCACAGTCGCTACGCATCCTCGGGGAATTTGGCCGTTCGCTTTCCCCACATCCTCGCTGGACCGAGCCACGAGAGAAGTCGGAGACTTATCCCCCCCCCCCACGCCCCAGCCACTGTGGATCACTGCCCCTGGTTTATCGGCAAAGTCCCTCACCACCGCGGATCCACACGCAATTTTTGCGTGGCCCAGACACCTTTGACATCCCGGGCTGGCACTCACTCACTCCCACCCCGCTCCCCAGCACCTCACTCCCTAAAGCCGGCCGATCGCCGTCTTGTTCCATTACACACGATGCGAAGCAGCCCCGTGCACCCACGGTCCACGGCCGTTCAACGTGCTGGAACCTGGAGCGGAGCACACTGTCCTTTCCACCCCTCCCCCCCACGGACTGACATGCCATCCGACACTCCTCTACAGCAGGACAGTTCTACCAGAGCTGGAGCCCAAATGACCACGGGGGGGGGGGGGGGTGTCACAGCTCCTGCTGAGTGCTCTGGGGGGAGCCCTGTGATGACCCACAACACTCTACAGGAATATTCCTCACACTCAGCAAGTCTGCAGGAAGCAGAGGACAATTTGCATACGGACAAAGAGCCCATGGGGGACAACCAGAACAATGGACTATAGTTTATGCATCCCCGGATTAAGGAGAGCACGTCCAGGCGCCAGTTGGTTATGCTAATCATATGTATTGACTGATATGTATATCAATATGCTAATGTGCCATGCATTCTCTATTTGCATTACATATAAAAGAGCTGACGATACATGCCTCAGGACCCAGTACAGCACAGGAGCACACAGCGCTACAATGTGTCCGTCTCATGATGTTGGAGGAAATAAAACTCTGCAACCTTTCAGTTTGTCACATCTCGCCTGATCATATTCCTCCACAACACACAAACACACACGTGGACAAAATTGTTGGTACCCCTCTGTTAATGAAAGAAAAACCCACAATGGTCACAGAAATAACTTGAATCTGACAAAAGTGGTAATAAATAAAAATTCTAGGAAATTAACCAGTGAAAATCAGACAATGCTTTTGAATTGTGGTTCTACAGAATTCCATCCATCCATCCATCTTCTACCCGCTTAATCCTTTCGGGTCGCAGGGGGGGGGGGGGGGGCTGGAGCCTATCCCAGCATCTTTTGGGCGAGAGGCAGGGTACACCCTGGACAGATCGCCAGTCCGTCGCAGGGCCAACACAGAGAGACAGACAACCATTCATTCTCACAGTCATACCTAAGGACAATTTAGAATCCCCAGTTTGATGCCAATTAACCTAACTTGCATGTTTTTGGCATGTGGGAGGAAACCGGAGTGCCCGGAGTAAACCCACGCAGACACGGGGAGAACATGCAAAAGCCACACAGAAGGGTCACCGATGGTCTGGGGGTGGGATCGAACCCACGATGGTCAAGGGTGGAATCGATCCCATGACCTTCTTGCTGTGCTGCCACTGTGCTAACCACTGCCCCACCGTGCTGCCCGTTCTACAGAATTACTTTAAAAAAAACAAACTCCTGAAACAGGCCTGGACAAAAATGATGGTACCCCTAGAAAAGATTGAAAATAATGTGACCATAGGGACATGTTCAACCAAGATGTGTCCTCTAACATCACAGGTGTCTACAAACTTGTAATCAGTCAATCGGCCTATTTAAAGAGTGACAAGTAGTCACTGAGCTGTTTGGTGACATGGTGTGTACCACACTAAACATGGACCAGAGGAATCAAAGGAGAGAGTTGTCTCAGGAGATTAGAAAGAAAATTATAGACAAGCATGTTAAAGGTAAAGGCTATAAGACCATCTCCAAGCAGCTTGATGTTCCTGTGACTACAGTTGCACATATTATTCAGAAATTTAAGATCCACAGGACTGTAGCCAACCTCCCTGGACATGGCTGCAGGAGGAAACTTGATGAAAAATGGAAGAGCCGGATAATACAAATGGTAACACAAGAGCCCAGAACAACCTCTAAACATATTCATGGTGAACTCCAAGGTCAAGGTACATCAGTGTCAGATCGCACCATCCATCGTTGTTTGAGCCAAAGTGGACTTCATGGGAGACGACCAAGGAGGACACCACTGTTGAAAACAAATCATAAAAAAGCCAGACTGAAATTTGCCAAACTGCATGTTGACAAGCCACAAAGCTTCTGGGAGAATGTCCTATGGACAGATGAGACAAAACTAGAACTTTTTGGAAAGGCACATCTGCTCTATGTTCACAGATGCAAAAATGAAGCACTGTCCCTACTGTGAAACATGGAGGAGGTTCTGTTATGCTCTGGGGCTGCTTTGCTGCATCTGGCACAGGGTGTCTTGAATCTGTGCAGGGTACAATGAAATCTCAAGACTATCAAGGTATTCTAGAGAGAAATGTGCTGCCCAGTGTCAGACAGCTTGGTCTCAGTCGCAGGTCATGCAACAAGATAATGAACCAAAACACACAGCTAAAAACACCCAAGAATGGCTAAGAGCCAAACATTGGAATATTCTAAAGTGGCCTTCTATGAGCCTTGATCTAAATCCTATTGAACATCTGTGGAAGGTGCTGAAACATGTCGTCTGGAGAAGGCACCCTTCAAACCTGAGACAAGTGGAGCAGTTTGCTCATGAGGAGTGGGCCAAAATACCTGCTGAGAGGTGCAGAAGTCTCATTGACAGTTACAGAAATTGTTTGATTGCAGTGATTGCCTCAAAAGGTTGTGCAACAAAATATCAAGTTAAGGGTACCATCATTTTTGTCCAGGCCTGTTTCATGAATTTGTTTTTTAAAATAATTCTGTTGAACCACAATTCAAAAGCATTGTCTGATTTTCATTGGTTAATTTTCATAGACTTTATTACCACTTTTGTCAGATTCAAGTTATTTCTGTGACCATTGTGGGTTTTTCTTTCATTAGCAGAGGGGTACCAACAATTTTGCACACACACACAGAGTATATCTATATCTCACACACACAGACCAACAGTGAACTTTATATACTAATCTTAAATTGCATGACTTCCATAATTGTTTTGTTTAAAAGAAATGATAGGAAATTAAATACTACAAAACAAAGGCAATATACAAAGCCAGATTAGATGCCTCTCAGATGATGCCGTTACCAAATTTATGCAGATTGTTTCCTCTATGCCATGTGTCAACACAACAGATATAAGCTATAGACAGCTTGCTCCTTCTGTAATTGATAGCATGGTAGATAGTGTTACAGCTTCTCTGCATCAGACTCTAGACTTGGTGGCCCCCTTAAAAAAGAAAAAGTCGAGGGACTTCCGGGAAGATGGCGGAGAGACATAACACTTAAACAAAGAGCTCTCCCTAGCCGGATTAAAAATCATCGGTAAATGGCCAACTCGACATAAACGAATCAATAAACCAAGGGATGAAAACACGAAGGAACCAGGCACAAGGACAAAAACAGGGTAAAATTGAAGAATTCCTCTCCAACAACGCAGGAAAAACCGCTGTACGCAAAGCCCAAAAAAACGAGATGTCCACAGCAGTGAAAATGGAGGACACCAGACTCGACAACATGAACGCTGGCATCGCCAGTTTGGGTGAAGAGTTGAGAGAATTCAAGCGACAGCTACAACAGGATTTAGCGGCTCTTAAGGAGGAACTGAAAAAAGAAATTGGGGAGGAAATCATGGACCTCCGAAGAGAAATGGAGCGTAAATTAACGGAAAACATGGAGGAGCTGCGCTCCCAGCGGGCGTGTATGACAGAAGCGCAGACCCGAATTTCGGAACTAGAAGATTGGAAAAGCGAGGCAAACGAACAACTACAGACCCTGACGACGCAAACGCAGAGGATGCAGGAGAAAATAAACGACTTGGAGAGCAGATCCCGACGAAGCAATATGCGCATCTTTGGAATTCCGGAGGGCATTGAAGCCAACTCGATGACAAAATTCATGGATCAGTTCTTAAAAAAAGAACTGGAAATACCCGGAGAAACGGATCTGCAGATTCAACGGGCGCACAGAACACCGGCACAGAACCCGAAAACAAACTCTCCACCCAGGTCAGTTGTGGTAAACTTTGTGAAATATGACATAAAGGAAAGAATCCTGACGCAAGCATGGAAAAAAAAGATACGAATCGGCGACAAACAGGTATTTTTTGACCATGACTACCCGACAGAAATCGTGCAGCAGCGGAAGAAATATGCCAATATTAAAAAAACGCTGAAAGAGAAAAAAATTAGATTCCAAACGCCGCTAACGAAAATGAGGATTCATTGGGAGGAAGGCACAAGAACCTACAACACGGCCGAAGAGGCAGCGCGGGATATGATGGAGCGGGGCCTTGAGGTGAGCGTGCCGAAGGAGACGGCTGGAGCAGCGGCGGCCCTGAACGCACCACGACAGACGGAGTGGAGACGAGTGAACGGCGGAAGAAGGGGGAGAGACGTGGAGCAGCGGGCCCAGGACAAGCTACAAGGCTTTCAACTGAAAGCCTAGATCATAACAAAGATTAAGAAAGGCACAGAAGAAATGAAGGCCAAGAAGACAAGGTAAAAGAGAAACAGACGGCTAGGAGAGGTTTAAGTGATATTTGTTGGACATTTCTAGACTTATGACTATTACTTTGATAGTAATTAGAAGTCTAGGGAGGGCCCTTCACTCTGTGAAGACAAACCCCCCACCCACCAACAGGGACCAGTGGGCAGAAGAAAGGCCCAAAGTACGGAGGTCGAGTTTTTTTAATGTGTTTTTATATAAATATGTGTTATTTTTGTTGTTAAAGGGGCTAGGAGCACAAGTTAAAAAAATGGAAAAACATGAATATGGGTAAAAATCTTAAGATAATGACACTAAACGTGAATGGTCTGAACTCACCTGTTAAAAGGGAAAGAATAATAAGAAAATTCAAGAAGGAAAAAGCTGAAATTATATTTATGCAAGAGACACATTTGAGCAAGGCAGAACATGTGAAACTAAAGAGATTTGGCTATAAGAACTCCTACTACAGTTCATTTAAGGGAGGAGCAAAAAGGGGGGTTATGATACTAATCTCAAACAAAATACAATTTGAAAGTGAACAGGAAATCCAGGATAAAGAAGGCAGGTATGTAATAATAAAGGGAAGAATAGATGGTATACAGATCACATTAGTGAACATCTATGCCCCACCAGAAAGTGACAAGGGTTTTTTTTCAACATCTGTTTGATCTCATAGCAACACACAGTGAAGGAGTCCTAATTTGTGGAGGAGACTTAAATGCTGTCATGGATCATGAAGTTGACACAACAAGTGTTAAGAAGACAAAAAAACATGTAACAAAGTTCATAAGAACCTCACTGGCAGAAATGGGTATGGTAGACATATGGAGGGACCTACACCCACTTGAAAAAGACTATACACATTATTCAGCAGCCCATAAAGTACACTCTAGAATAGATTACTTCCTTATGAATGAAGGTGACAGACACAGGGTGAGAAATTGTTGGATTGGAGGGGCAGAAATATCAGATCATAATCCTATATACATGGAAATATATTTAAACAATAGAAAATGACAAACAACATGGAAACTTAACGTAGGACTGTTAAATGATGAGAAAATGAAAGAAAGAATAAAAATAAACATAAACGAATATATCCAAGAGAATGACAATGAAGAAGTGGACCCAACAATACTATGGGACACACTAAAAGCCGTGTTAAGGGGTAAATTAATTGTTGAAACAGGAAAAGCAAATAAGACTAAACTGGAAGCATATGAACAAAGATGTGAGAGACTGAGGGAATTAGAACGTAAACATCAAAGCACAAATGATCCAAAAATATATCAAGAAATTAAAGAAGAAAAAACAAAGATAAAAGAAACACAAATGGATGAAATTGAAAGGAAAAATAGATATCTAAAGCAAAAATATTATGAAACTGGGCCAAAAGCCACAAAACTGCTGGCAAAACGGTTAAGAAAACAACAAACAATGAATAATGTATACAAGATTAAAGACCCCACCACAAATAAAACCACAGTTAACCCAGAAAACATCGAAGAAATTTTCCATAATTTCTACCAAGAACTATACTCGCAACCTGAAGAAACAAATACTAAAGATATCAAAAAATTTCTAGACACATTGGACTTGCCATCAATAGGAAATCAACAAAATGAAAAACTAACAGCAGAAATAACAACACAAGAGATCAGAGATGTGATTAAGTCACTTAAAAATGGTAAATCACCAGGTAGTGATGGATACCCATCTGAGTTTTATAAACTGTTTATAGAAGAACTCACGCCACAACTCCTAAAGTCATTTAATTGGATGCTGAACAACAACAAAATACCTCCAACATGGAACGAAGCAATCATTTCAGTTATTTTAAAACCAGGGAAAGATAAAGAACAATGCGGAAACTATAGACCAATCTCTTTATTAAATGTAGATTATAAAATATACACAACAATTATATGTAAACGAATAAAGACATTCTTGACGGAATTGATAGAAGATGATCAAACTGGATTCATAGAGGGACGCCAAACACATGACAATATCAGGAGAACAATACATATAATTAACCAAATACATAAAGAAAAGAAAAGCGCAGTAATAATGAGTTTAGACGCAGAAAAAGCATTTGACAGGGTTAACTGGAAATTCCTATATAGTGTACTGGAGCGCTTTGGATTTAACGAAAAATCAGTACAATGCATAAGGACGCTATATCAAGAACCTGTGGCAAGAATCAAGATAAACGGTAGCTTAACAGACAAAGTAAATATACAAAGATCAACTAGGCAGGGATGCTGCTTATCGCCCACCTTGTTTGCTCTGTTCATAGAACCATTGGCTCAAGCGATACGACAAAATAAGAAATTAAAAGGTGTAACAATAAAGGGGGCGGAACACAAGATTGGGCTATTTGCAGACGATATTATAGTTTACCTTGAACAACCAGATAAATCAATAATGGAAATGATGAACTTGATAGAAAATTTTGGAAAATTATCAGGATACAAGATAAACATAACAAAAACACAAATACTGACATTCCACTATAACCCTCTAAACCAGATAACTGATAAGATCAAACTAAACTGGAAGCAAAAAGAAATAAAATACCTTGGAGTGAACATACCTAAAGACCTAAGCAAAATATATAAAGCAAACTATGATAGGTTGGAACAAGAAATAAAAAAAGATATTGATAGATGGTCAATCTTAAATATGGATCTGAATTCAGAAATTGAGACAGTCAAAATCAGCATACAACCTAGATTACTTTACCTCTTCCAGGCTATACCAACAGAGATTCCAGATGCCCAATTCTCAAAGTGGGACAGGATGATATCGAGATTTGTTTGGGGAGGTAAAAAACCAAGAGTGAAATATAAAACCCTCCAATTACCAAAAGAGAAAGGAGGCATGGGCCTACCGAGTCTAAAGGAATATTACTACTCAGCACAAATAAGATATATCATATGTTGGTGCGACGAGGGATATGAGGCAAAATGGAAAGAAATGGAAAAGGAAATTGAGGGACTCCCAGTACAAAGCATAATAGGGGATAAAGATGCATATAAGCAAATCAAACAAATAGACCCGATCACTAAATTTACTTTAGAACTGTGGTATAAAATAGTACAAAAATATAATATAAGGGAAGACATAAAACTATTGAAATGGGTAGCATTTGACAGTCAGTTTGAACCGGCAAAACAAGATAGGGGATACAAAAATCTGGTGAACAAGGGAATCACAGCATGGGGCAATATCGGAAAAAAAGATCTCGGGAGCTTTGTAAATATCAGGAGAAAATTTAAATTAGAAAGATCGGAATTTTTCAGATATCTGCAGATGAGAGATTACTATATGAAGAAGATTAGGCATAACCTCCAAACAGATGTGAACGAGATTATACAACTTATTTTAAGCTCATATGCAGGAAATAAAATAAGAATTATTTCAAAACTATATCAGAAACTTATGACAATCATACAAGTAACTATATAAAGGAGAAATGGGAGAAAGAGCTCAATTTAAACATAACAGAAGAAAGCTGGCAGGAAATATGGAAAACACAACACACATCAACAAATTCAAGGGCATGGAGGGAATTTGGATGGAAAAACCTGATTCGCTTTTTCATTACACCACAGATTCAAGGAAAATATACAAATACCCAATCTTTATGCTGGAGGGGATGTGGGGCTCAAAATGCAGACCACTCACATATGTTTTGGAAATGCTACAAAATATCATCATTTTGGAAATCTATGCATGTGACAATACAGAGGATATTAGGATATAATATACCAATGAACTGTAACCTGATGTACTTATGTGATCTTAAAAAAGACAGTGTTATACAGGCTGAGGACATATCTAGTTAAAATCTTGTTGATTGCATGTAAAAAAACTATCACAAAAAAATGGCGATCAGAAGTTCTTCCTGACCAAGAACAATGGACTGACATTGTTGAGGACATACGTATGATGGAAAAACTAACATATCGACGAAGAATGCAAGAAGGAATATGGGAGAAAAAATGGCGGAAATGGACACACTACAAAGTGCAACAACGAGGCAGAAATTGAAAGAATAACCAAAGACACTGAAAAAACCAGAAGAATTAAGAGATGGAAACTAAAAACTTGATGCTCCAACATTTGTCCCCCCCCCCCTTTTATTTTTTATTTTTTTTTATTTTTTATTTTTATTTTGTTTATTTTTTTTTATTTTTCCCTACCCTAACCCCTTTGTTTTTTAAATGTAGAATGTGATCTGAATGCATTATATATGATGAAAAATGAATAAAAATCTAAGTTACAAAAAAAAAAGAAAAAGTCTAATCAGAGATTTCTAAGCCCTTGGTTCATCACAAACTTGTAGCTTAAAACAGAAGACTCGTCAGAAAGAAAATGGCGCTCCACTAATTTAGATTAAATCTTTTTAGCTTGGAGAAATCATCTTTTAATTTATAAAGAACAAGTTATTATTCTGCATTAATAGAAGAGAACAAGAATAATCCTAGGTTTCTTTTCAGCACTGTAGCCAGGCTGACAAAGAGTCAGGACTCTGTCAATCCTAGCATTCCCTTAGAGATTACTCGTCAGGACTTTATGAACTTTTTCAATAATAAAATTTTATCTATCAGAGATAAAAATCAATCAGATTCTTCCCACTGTTAACTTAAATACAGTAACTACTACAACTCCTTCAATTGATATCTGTTTGGATGAGTTTACTTCAACTGACCTTTTAGAAAGTAATTTCCTCATCCAAGCCTTCAACTTGTCTTTTAGACCCGATTCCTACCAGGTTATTTAAAGAAGTCTTCCCACTTATTGGTAGCTTTATTCTTCAAATAACCTATTCGTCATTAAAGGGTACCTGTGGTGGTCGTGAAAAAAAAAAAGATTATATTGAGCCCCTGTCTCACGTTCTAGTTCAAGTTGAAATTCATGTTCAAAGCAATTTGATATAAATCCATTGCTGATGTGCTGGTTCAGCTATGTCAGCAAAACATGGGTGCAGCCATACTAGCGGCTACATGGCCTGCCAGGACGCTTCCTGTGACGTAATAACGTGGGCACCGCAATCTGGATCAATATTGGCTGAGCCTGGAGTGCCCGGATGAGCAGTGACTTTTGGGATATTCAAATTCAAACGTTTATTTCAAACTCAGGGTTCATATTAAATGCAGAACTAAAACGAGTAGAAAATAAATAAATAAATGCTTAAATACAGCGGGTCGTGTCGTCTGATCTGAGGTCGTAACGGCCGCAACACGGCAGATGATTCGGCTCCTCCCTCACCGCTATACAGAGGAGCAGACACTCGGCGCTCTTGTTACAACAACAACATACAATGCGATACGGATATCGCAACATGGCGGAATGTAAAGCCTTTGGATGTCTCAATAATAAGCGAAAAAACAAAGATAAACACTTCTTTTGTGTACCCAAACCCAGCTCACCTTGTCAGAAGATCATAGCAGAAAAGTGATTGCGCAATTTCGGAACAGGGCACAGACGAATCCTTTCAGACGAAATTGCGCTGTGTGTGAAGACCACTTCGTCACTTTAACCCTCAGAAGACCTTTCTGGCTCAAACCTGTAGCCATGTTGGACGAATTCTTCCTCAGAGTCCGACAATTCAGCCATAATAGAATAAAAACACTCACAACAGCACCCTAGTCTCTCATACAGACGGGAGTATTGACTTTTTAGTGGCAACGTTATGACGTCACATCCGCATGTGTCATGGCTGCGCCCAGAGTTTTCATTGGCTGGCCATGCCTGCGGTCGTATTTACATATTTATTACATATCCAGCCTGTGTTGTGTTGTAGCTTAGTTTTTTTTCTTTTTTTCTCTGTGACATTTTGTCTTAGATTTGTTTTGAATAGTAACCGCTTAGCTTAGCTTTCTTTTTTTTTTTTTTTTTTCCTCTCAGTCACATTTTGTCTTAGCTTTGTTTTAAATTGTAATCGCTCTTGTCTTGTTTTCTCTTTTTTCTCTTTTGAATTCTTGGATGGAATATGGGCGGGCAATATAAGCTGCGGCTTCAGCCATCACCCATTTCGGATAACTCACGTGGAATTGTATAGAAGAAGGAGACTTTGTCTAATTTGACCTTGTTGTTATATTATACAGTTTCTTTTAACCTGTACTGTACTATCCGAAATAATAAAATTCATTCATTCATTCATTAATTAATCTGTAAATTATCACAAAACAGAGATCAATAAATTTTCAATTTTCATTTCTCTGGTGGTATATGGCTGGCAATAATTATTTAACCAAAAAACGAATACTTTGCCTAATGTTTTCAAGTTGAATGCGTTTAGACGACCACCACAGGTACGCTTTAACTTTAGGCCATGTACCGCAAGCTTTTACAACGGCTGTAATTAAACCCTTACTCAAAAAGCCAATGCTGGATCCAGGAGTTTTAGCCAACTATAGACCAATCTCTAATCTCCCTTACATTTCAAAAATCTTTAGAAAGAGTTGTTGCTACGCAATTATTTGACCACCTGCAGGGAAATGGTTTACTTGAAGAGTTTCAATCTGGGTTTAGAATCCATCATAGTACTGAAACAGCCTTAGTGAAGGTCACTAATGACCTCCTTATTGCATCTGATAATGGACTTGTTTCTGTTCTTGTCCTTTTAGACCTTAGTGCAGCTTTTGATACTATCGATCATAATATTCTACTTGATAGATTAGAACACTATGTTGGACTTAATCGAACTTCGTTGCAGTGGTTTAGATCTTATTTATCTGATAGGCTCCAGTTTGTTCATGTCAATAATGAGTTTTCTTTCAACTCAAAGCTCAGTCATGGAGTTCCACAGGCATCTGTGCTAGGCCCTACTCTTTTTAGTTTATATATGCTTCCCTTAGGCAACATTATTAGAAAGCACTGTATACATTTTCATTGTTATGCAGATGACACACAATTATCTCTGTCAATGAAGCCAGATGATCGTAATCAATTAGCCAAGTTAGAACCCTGTCTTAAGGAAATCAAAACTTGGATGACTTGCAATTTCCTGCCATTAAATTCAGATAAGACTGAAGTCATTCTTCCATCCATCCATCCATCCATCTTCTACCGCTTTTCCGGAGGTCCGGGTCGCGGAGGCAGCAGTTCAAGCAGAGAAGCCCAGACTTCCCTCTCCCCAGCCACCTGCTCCAGCTCTTCAGAGGGGATACCAAGGCGTTCCCAGACTAGCTGGGAGACATAGTCTCTCCACCGAGTCCTGGGTCTGCCCCGGGGTCTCCTCCCAGTGGGACGTGCCTGAAACACCTCAAGTGGGAGGCGTCCAGGAGGCATCCTAATCAGATGCCCATACCACCTCAACTGACTCCTTTCAATGTGGAGGAGCAGCGGTTCTACTCTGAGCCTCTCCCGGATGACTGAGCTCCTCACCCTCTCTCTGAGGGTGAGTCCAGCAATCCTACGGAGAAAGCTCATTTCAGCCGCTTGTATCCGCGATCTCGTTCTTTCGGTCATTACCCAAAGCTCGTGACCATAGGTGAGAGTAGGAACGTAGATTGACTGGTAAATCGACAGCTTTGCCTTAGAACTAAGCTCCCTCTTCACCACAACAGACCGGTACAACGTCCGCATCACTGCAGATGCTGCTCCAATCCGTCTGTCGATCTCTCGCTCCATTTTCCCCTCACTCGTGAACAAGACCCCAAGATACTTAAACTCCTCCAAGTCATTCTTGTTGGTCCAAAAAACCTTAGAAATACCTTTCCAAATCAAACTTTTAGTTTGGATGCAGTTACTCTCTCTTAATAGCTTTGTGAGGAACCTTGGAGTTATTTTTGATCAAGATCTGTCTTTCAATTCACATATTAAATTTGTTTCTAAGACTGCCTTCTATCATTTGTGTAATATTGCCAAGATTAGGAGCATCTAATGCAGGGTGGTGCAGTGGTTAGCACTGCGGCAGCACAGTTTACCCTTGGCCGGGGGATCGTGGGATCGTGGGTTCGATCCCAGCCCCTGACCAACAGTGATCTGTGTGGAGTTTGCATGTTCTCCCCGTGTATGCGTGGGTTTACCCCGGGATTTCTCCGGTTTCCTCCCACATGCCAAAAACATGCAGGTTAGGTTAACTGGAGACTCTAGAGTGGCCCTAGGTGTGAATGTGTGTGTGAATGGTTAAGGGATAGCGCCGTATTGTGGCTGCTTCATCCATCCAGGTGGTGGATGACCCTCAATTTCCCCTCTGGGGATCAATAAAGTATACTAAATCTAAAAAAAAAAAAAAAAAAAAAAAATCTTGTCTCAGAGTGATGCTGAGACACTGATCCATGCTTTTGTTAGCTCTAGACTACATTATTGTAACTCTGTATTATCAGGTTGTCCTGAAATCTTTAAAAAGTCTTCAGTTGATCCAAAATGCTGCAGCAAGAGTTTTAACAGGTACCAGAAATTATCTCTCCGGTTCTGGCCTCCCTTCATTGGCTTCCCACAGAGTTTAGAATTAAGTTTAAAATCCTTCTTAAACAATCAGGCCCCTTTTTATTTAAAAGATCTGATACTACCGTATTATCCTAACAGAGCACTACACTCCCAAAATGCTGGATTACTTCTAATACCTAGAATCTCCAAAAGTACAATGGGAGGCAGAGCCTTCAGTTATCAAGCTCCTCTCCTGTGGAACCAGCTGCCAATCTGGACTCGGGAGTCAGATTCGATCTCCGTTTTTAAGAATAGGGTTAAAACCTTCCTTTTTGATATAGCCTACAATTAGGGAGGGATCATGTGTCTCTGAACCCTCCCTTAGTTATGCTGCCAATAGGTTTAGACAGTCGGGGGACCTCCAATAATGCACTGGGCTTCACTCCTTTCTTCACTCTCCATGAATTATTTTTTTTTTTTGCTGGTGATTAACATCTGTTTGTTATCTCCAATAGACTGAGTCCCCATCGTGCTGTTTGCTTTCTACATGTTTGTCTCTCTACATGTTACCGGAGTGGTGGCTCAGTTGGTAGAGCATCCGCCACACACCCGGGAGGCAGGGGTTCAAATCCCGGCCGGGTCATGCCCAAGACCATATAAAAGTGGAACTTCCTGCCGTCCAGCTTGGTGCTCAGCAATAACGGGAATGGAGGAGGGAAATCTGTGGTGGCGCTTTCGGCCCTCTGATTCTGCACTGGGGTGTGTGTGATTGACACTGTAGATAGGTAAAGCACAATCTCGTTCTACTGTACATGATTGGTTGTACGGTTGAATGACAATAAGGGTAATTTAATTTAATGTCTGTTCTTTTCATCTTCTCTATCCCCTCACCCCCCAGCCAGTCGCAGCAGATGACTGCCCCTCCCTGAGCCTGGTTCTGTTGGTGGTTTCTTCCTGTTAAAAGGGAGTTTTTCCTCTCCACCGTTGCCAAGCGCTTGCTCACAGGCGATCACCTGATTGCTGGGGTCTTTCTGCAACTGTGGGGGTTTCCTCTGGTTTTGTTTTTTTAGAAAAAACATGGCATCAGTCTTAAACAGCCTTAAAACTTAAATATTTCCACTCAATTAGATGCAGATGCTCCGACTTTGTAGCCGTAGTTCCCCATGCTACGTTGGTTTTGCCATTTGTATGGTAGAGCGTCACTTCTGTCAGCAGTGTGACATCACGCAGTAGACAAAATATCATATTTTTACACCGTATCAAATTTATACCGGAATCATCATGAATGATATGGCAAACACCTCTACACGACACAATACTATCATGATTCAACAACAATTGCAATATCACGATGACTTGTATCACAATGCCATATATTTCACTTTTTTTTTTCCACCTTATTCAACCTCAAATCATGTCCCAATGTCAAACTGTTGACAGCTTTCATATATGTATTCAGTTCACCTCATTTCATTGACTGCAAAATGTGCAAGTAAATTGCTTACATTTTTGCATTTGCTCAAGTGTAACATGTATTTTCAAGTTCCAATAAAATGGTATCAAACTCAATAAAATATGAAGTCACATTTAAATACTGTCATAACACCTTTTGACCTGACAACCTTAAGTGTTTGTGCCATTGGTTCCAAGGTTGTCATAGCCAGGAGCGGCACTGGGGTTAAGCTCCCAGTGCTCATAAAAATGCTCCTTACGGCGTGCGTCTCGAAAAGCCTCTGACAACTAAGTCCAACTCCTAGCCTGCCCGTGTGGTTTAGTCTCTAAGCCCGGCGGAACTGCTTTTACTAATAGGAGAAGGGGCGAGGGCGGATCTCTGACGCCTTAAAACCAGATGCTTCGGGTAGATGGTGGCTCATTAACCTGGGAAGGTAGCCCATCTAGGGAAAGGTAAACCCTGATTTCAAACCTCCGCTGCCTTGCGGCACACCCGGTCACGGGAAAGGCTTCAGGAGTCAACCCTGAGGAAAAATCCGGAGTTGGAGCCCCTAAGGCAGTTCTCTGTTGTGCTCAACATCGTTCTGGCAGCTCCTGCGACGGTGCTGGTGCCAAACTATAGCAGCCCTGCTGTTCCTTTGGATTCAACAGTGACGTGGAGAGGGGGGGCATGTTGCATGGGTAACATCTTGTCCTCCATATCTTCCTGCCCAGGCTTGAATCCTACCAACGCCCAACGCTGGAAGGTAGAACACCGGTGCGCATCGGCCTGTTCAGCCACAGGCGGTGCTGTTTCAGCAGAGTAGACGCTTAGGATTCTCTTCCATGGTCATCATAGACCGACGGAGGCCGACGACGAATGTGCCATTATAGTCACATATGAATTTTTCCCTCCTAAGTTTAAAAGTTTAATGAAGCTTCAGATTAAAATTAAAAACTTCTTTCAGGCCAAAATAAGAGTTTACAAACACTTTAAATATCAGTGCAGGAATGCGAGCCTTCACCACACAGAATGAAACATTTAAGTTATTTTAATTTGTGTGTGATGATTATGGTCATCTTTTTAATTAAATTACAAATCGTGGTATTCTAATTTACCGAGATGCATTATTATTCAGAATGAGGGCTGATATTACCGTGACAATAATAGAGAATATGAAAACCTAAGCTACTCCTGTAATTCCCTCATTACTGCACATTAGCCAGCCTAACTGAAGCAGTTCAGCCATCAGCAACCATTGTCCCAGAGATTGTCTGACAGCAGGCAAACTATTTAAACAGCACACACTAATGGTGTGGTCAGTTTTCTAAAGCTGAGACAGTTGTTCATTGAAATTAAGCACCAACTTTACCAGTACAGTGTTTTCAGCAGCGCCCCTTGTACACCAAAAGACCTGAGCCTCCTCAGTAGGAACAGCCTGCGCTGTCCCTTCCTGTAGAGTGCGTCGGTATTGTGTGACCAGTCTAGTTTATTGTTCAGATGAACACCCAGGTACTTGTAGGATGTCACCATCTCAATGTCTGTTCCCTGGATGTTTACTGGTGCTGTGAGTTGTCCTTGCTTGCGGCAGTCCACCACCAGCTCCTTAGTTTTCCTCGCGTTGATCTGGAGGCAGTTCCGATGGCACCAGTCCACAAAGTCCTGGATAAGTCCTCTGTATTCAGCTTCATCTCCATTGGAGATTAGGCAGACGATCGCAGAGTCGTCAGAGAACTTCTGTAGAAGGCAGTGTGTTGTGTGAGAAGTCCGCAGTATAAAGGGTGAACAGGAAGGGAGCAAAAACCATTCCCTGGGGGGCCCCCGTGCTGCCGATGATCGTGTCCGACACACAATCCCGGGTTCTCACAAACTGTGGCCGGTTAGTGAGGTAGTCCAGGAACCATGACGACAGGTGCTGGTCCACCCCTGCGCACAGCAGCTTGTCCTTCAGGATCATCAGTTGGATGGTGTTGAAAGCACTGGAGAAATCAAAGAACATGATCCTCACCGCATTCCCGGGCTTCTCCAGGTGGGACAGGGAACGGTGAAGGAGGAAGATCACTGCATCCTCCACCCCAATGCCATGCTGGTAGGCGAAATGGAGTGGATCCATCGCTGGCCCCACCCACCAGGGGGCGGAGGTGAGCAAGGAGCAGTCTCTCCAGGGTCTTCATCATGTGAGATGTCAGGGCCACTGGTCTGTAGCTGTTCAGGTCTTTGGGGTGGGAAGTCTTTGGTACAGGTACCACACAAGATGTTTTCCACAACTGCGGTACCCTCCCCAGCTTCAGGCTCAGGTTGAAGATGTGCTCCACAATCCCACACAGCTGGTCTGCACAGGACTTGAGGAGCTTCGCGCTGATGCCGTCCGGTCCCGAGGCCTTCCTCGCCTTGATCTTCCTCAGCTCCATCCTCACCTGGGTCTTAGTGAGGGTCAGGTTGGGGGGCTGTGTGCTGGGAGTGGGGGGTGTTGGTGGAGTGGGGTGTGGACAGCAGATCTCGATGACTAGAGACAGCAGTGGCTGGTGTGCAGTCGGGGGGAGGGCGGTTGGTCAAACCTATTAAAAAGCAGGCTCAGATTGTTCGCCCACTCCCTGCCCCCCGTGGCCTGGGAAGAGGTATTCTGGAGCCCAGAGATGGTTTTAAGGTTTCTCCAGACCCCGCTGACGTCACTACCACATAAAAATTACAGGACTGAATATAATAAAGGGAAGTTTAAAATATTTAAAGGTGAAAAATCTGTACAAGATGCTGGGATAGGCTCCAGCCCCCCCGCGACCGGAAAAGGATCAAGGGGAAGAAGATGGATGGATATACTACAAATTAAAACTTTTTTGAAGAGAGTGGGAGAAAATAATTAAAACCCCTTGTATTTGTCTTACAAGAGGAAAAAAATGTCCATTACTATTTGAATGACCAGTTTGTTTAGCTTCAGTTCGCAATTCAAAGATAAGAGTACAATAGATTTGGGAAAAGTGACTTCCCATAAGGTTTTATTAATTATTTTTAGCACAACACTCCCAAGGCTTCTTGTAAATAAGAGGCTCAAATCATGAGTAAATTAAAAAAAATATGAATAAACAAAGTTTAAAAAACCCTTTCAGTTTGTGTCTCAGTCTCCATTTTTTTTCCTTCACCAATCCTCCTGAACACCTGGATAAGATAAGATAAGATAAGATAAGCCTTTATTAGTCCCACAACGGGGAAATTCCAGGATTGCAACAGCACAGGGATAGCAACACTCAGAGCAACAATCAGAAGGCAAGAAAAAAACAAGCAAGCAAGAGCAGCTAATATACATATGTACGTATTACTATAAAATATATATATATACACACACACACACAGACACACAGTGCAGAGCATTGTAGCTGGATGGAATAAATATATGAATATATGAACACACAGTGCAGAGCATTGTAGCTAGATGGAATAAATATGTAAATATATAAACACCCACAGTACGGAGCATTGCAGCTAGGTGGAATAAATATGCAAGTATATAAACACACACAGTGCGGAGCAATGTAGCTAGATGGAATAATATGTAGATATATAAATATATAAACACACCCAGTGCTGAGCATTGTAGCTGGATCTGCTGAATAAAACATTTCTGTAGTTCCACTCAACTTCACACATCCTAAACTGTTGTAGAAGGTTTTAAGTCCTTGACAAAATTTAACAGATCAAGTCTGGTTGTTGTTCTCTGGTGATTCATGAGGACTGCACTTATTTAAAGAGGAAAACATTTGCAATAGAACCACCACATAATTTTTTCCCAGACTTTATTATATGAAGATCACCACATGGCTTGTCTCCATGATTAGGGATGGAGTTGTCTTTGGATCCTTCCTGTTTTAAAAAAAAACAAAAAACAACACATTAATAAAAATACAACATACTGCAAATATAGTATTCACTTAATGAAATAAGTGCAGGAATAAGTTACTATTGCAGATTAACTGTACATAGTGTTCAACAAAAGCAACCACATTATTGAAAATCTGATGTCAAATTTAAAACTACAATTACTGACACTTATAAAAACAAAATGTAATGTTAGGCTGCAAAAGTGTGTGAGATTGAAATGGGTTATCTAAACATTTATCGTCTCATCAGCTGATTGCAGCTCGTTAGCAACAGCAATATTAGCATGCTAACTAGCTTACTAATGGCTTTAGAGGCCTTCAGTCTAGTTTTATCAGACAGACAACTGCTGTAACTACATTCTCCACTTTTATTAGTGACTTAGTGAAGGCAGAAGGTTTCATTCTCACATTTTCACAAGTTAATCTGCTCCTGTGCTGACACTAAATAGCTAACGTTAGCTCCATTGATTACCTTCATTAGTCCACTTCGGCTCAGCTGAACGTCACAGAGTAGAATCATCTCTCACAGAAAAACACCCGGTTCTTGAAACATGGATAATGTAGGAAAAGTCCCCAAACAAGTGGTCCACATCAATGTCCTGACAGCAGAATTGCGTTTAGCAGCAGCACTGACCCACACCCTAGTCTCCACACACCTGAATGAGAGGCGGCTGCTGTAAAACCTCCAGCCGCCCACTGTTCTCCTTACTGGTTTAAAGACACAGTCCACCGAGTTTCTCCAAAACTCCTCACTGTATTTTTTAACTTACAGTCTTGTGAAAAAAGTAGGACAACTTCATTAAACATTCAGTTTTTTATTAAGAAATGTTCACATATCGATGTCTGCCGTTATTATTCATTTCTGGAAAAGAAGGTGATTTAATTGCAGGTAAATAAAAACTAACCTTGTTTTACTCATTAAACAAAAAGAAAAAAATGCGCATTCTGAAGAAAAAGTTAGGACACCCTACCGCCTAATAGCTAGTGTTACCCCCCTATGGCTGAATAACTTAGGTGACACGCTTCATGTAGCCATCTACCAGTCTCTGACATCGGTCTGAGGAAAGTTTGCCCTACTTCAGATCTGCTTCAGCTCTATTTTTTTTTTTTTTTTTTTTTTTAACAGATGGTCTCACGTGATCCTCAAGCACCCGCTGATACACAGTAGAATTCATGGTGGATTCTATAATGGTGAGCTGGCCAGGTCCTGCTGCAGCAAAGCATTCCCAAACCATGACACTTCCACCTCCATGCTTCACAGTTGGGATGAGGTTCTTTTCCTGGAATGCTGTATTTGAGCTATGCCAAACACGTCCTGTGTTCTGATTAGGGATGGGCATAACTTACCGATTAACCTATAATTGATCATTAAGAATTTCACCGAGGAAGTTCATTTTCGTCGACAAACCGTTTTTTTTTTTTTTTAAACAATCCGAAGTTATTAGGTCTAGTGCACGGCCGTCCTCAAACAATGCAATGCATTTAACTGTGCCACTGGCAAAATTTGGGCACCAGGGGGCAACATTACACCATCGCCATACCCTGGCGTGCCTCAGTTGATACATGCGAGCTTCCGTAGGGCAATCGCCAAATCATGAAGCGGTTACGGCGAAGTGTTGCGTGGGACCATTTCAATTTAAAAAATGACCAGGTGTACTGCAATCACTGCAATGCAGCATACAAATGTACCTCATCGACAACACAAATGATGTATCATTTGAACACCACTCATCCAAGCCTGATAAAAGACACTGCACCTCCTTATTGGTCCATGGAACACCCTTATTACGCGAAGCCATTTTTGATAGAGAATAAATGAAAATAGCACAGCAATACACTGAAAAGAAACCGCCAACAGTGGTTGCGCACTGAGTAATGGCGGTCGTGAAGATTCTTTTTTTTTTTTTTTTTTCCAGAAACTTTATTGAGAAGATCATGAAGATTCGGTAGAAGACACACACACACGTGTGTGTGTGTGTGTGTAGGTGTACATACATACGTAGATGTAAATAAAGTGTACATAAATATGTTTTTAGAACTCTTATTCTTATAACAAGATACGTAACTCAAGATGAAAATGATTTACTGCACAGGTTAATGAGAGCTTTACTGCTCCTCAGGTGCTAGAGGCGCAGGATCGTCGAGGGAAGCTGCAGGAGGCGGCGTAGTGGCTTGACGGGAAGACTATTTCGCACAAAATGGCACAAGAGAACAGCAAAAAGTTCCGCGCGGCTAGACTAAGCAACACAAGCGATAGAGCAATGAATGCGGTCTTCGTTTGTTGGGTGGCCGCTCGGCAGGGACAGAAGCTGGGTAAAACGTCTCGGCCAATCAGCTTGCGGGGTGAAACGTCTCGGCCAATCAGCTTGCGAGATTCCCGAGCCGAGCCAACACGAGAACAGCGAACAGAGAGAGAGGGATTTGAGAGAGAGAGGTGGATTTGAGTTGTGCGGCTCTCCGTGCTGATACCTGATGTTCTAATGTAGTCTACCTGCCTTGTTACCTACCTAAAAATGTTAATGATTAACCGATTATTAATCATTAATTCTCCCGACGATCGGTGAAGAAAATTTCACCGAATGCCCATCCCTAGTTCTGATGCCCAAATATTTCAATTTTAGACTCATCTGTCCACAGAACATTATTCCAGAAGTCCTGGTCTTTGTCTACATTCTCTCTGGCAAACTTCAGTCTGGCCTTCATGTTTCTCTTAGAGAGCAAAGGTTCCCTCCTTGCACACCTCCCATGCAAGTTAAACTTGTGCAGTCTTTCTGATTGTAGAGGCATGCACTTTCACATCAACAGTAGCAAGAGCCTGTTATAGGTCCTGTGATGACATTTTAGGGTTTTTGGAGACTTCTTTTAGCATCTTGCAGTCTGTCGGGGTGAACTTGCTTGGATGATCAGACCTGGGCATGTGGACAGTTGTTTTTCAATGTCCTCCACTTGTAGACCATTTTCCGGACAGTAGAATAGCTGATTTCCAAATTCTTTTTGAGATCTTTTTAAATCCTTTACTAGACTCATAAGCTGCTGCAATCTTCTTTCTGAAGGCCCCAGACAGCTCGTTTGATCTCACCATGGAGTTCACTCTCACTTCAACAGTCAGGAGCACACCAAACTAAAAGTCTGAGGTTTAAATAGGACAAACTTCCTTCAAAATGCTGAGTAACAATGCTCTAATCATGTGCACCTGATGTGATACACCTGTGTGTGATTTTAGCCATTTTAAGCGGGAATAAATGTGGGGGGTGTCCTAATTTATTCCTCACCAGAAATTGCACGTTTTTAGAATTACATTTTACAGAAAATTTTAATAAGTCTTTCCTTCAGTTTTGTTTCGTTATGTTACTTGAATCTCCCAGTATTGTTACAATTGATATTATCCATATGTACAAATATGTTAAAAAAACAAAACAAAACAAAACACAGGGTGCCCTAATTTTTTCACGGCTGTACTCTGCCTTCATAATTTAACTCTCCTCCTAATGGGTTTAGCTAACAGACACAGCTACTGCTGACTGCAGCAACCAACCCAGTGGCATCACGACCAATATGGCGATTCTCAATTCTGAAAAACTTAAGTTCAGTTAGATTTTACTCCAATACCGTTACATTTACAGGGCGAAGTAATAAAATATTTTAAGACTAAGTGTCCATGTTTTGAATTATGATCATTACATGGAGCGTTTCCTGTCGTCTTTAAAGCTTGTGTTGCATCACATTTTTCTCATCAAACTACAAGTCCCATACTCCATCCATCCATCTTCTTCCGCTTTATCCTTTTCGGGTCGTGGTGGGGCTGGATTGTGTACTCTGCCTCTCACCCAAAGATGCTGGGAAGTCCCACACTCCTCAAGTCTAAAATACGGTGAACCACAACAGACAGCTGAGGAAAGCCAAAAACTCTTTCAAAGTAAGTTTTGTGCTTTAATTATGCAGTGATTTCAATAGTAAAACATTAATAACTCCTACAACTGCAACATTTGATTCTTAAAGCTTACGTTACATCACATTATTTTTCTTCCAATGTCCTATTTTTTTTCCCCCGTACTGGGGGCTGCTTGGTCACATTAATTGTGCCTCGGTGCAAAGCAAAGGAGGCATACCATAATCACTACATACGTCTCTGTATCTGTCTGTTACCAGCTTTCCAGCTCGCCGGGTCAAACTCAAGTGGAACTAAAGGCTTGTATCATTGTATCGCCATATTTTATCAAATTTTTTATTTGGCAAAATTTCCCACATATGGCTTTGTTATCAAAATACACCATTTTAACTCAACTTTACCATCACTGCAGTGGGGAAAAAAAAAGGTATTGTATCAACTATGCCAGGCCAGAAGATGTGGCAGTGCGGTGTTTTGTTTTTTTTTTGTTTTGTTTTAAATAACAGGCCCCCCATGCCTCCCTGCCACAGGCACCGATACATCAGCACCTTGGTGCTTTCATATGTTTCAGTGTGCATTTTATTTTGATTAAAAGATTGATCCATGCATTTATGAATTGGTGCATCGTCCCAAGTATCACAGTTCATCAGTGAATCAATCTTTTTTTCCCCCACCCCAAATAAAGTACTTGAGGATATACACCAATCAGGCAAAACATTATGACTCCCTGCCTAATTTTGTGTCGGTCCCCCCTTTGCTGCCAAAACAGCCCTGACTTGTCGAGGCATGGACTCCATTAGACCCCTGAAGGTGTGCTGTGGTATCTGGCACCAAGATGTTGACAACAAAAATCCTGTAAATTGCGAGGTGGGGCCTCCATGGATCAGACTCGTTTGTCCAGCACATCTCACAGATGCTCGACTGGACTGAGATCTGGGGGAATTTAGAGGACAATTCAACACCTTAAACGCTTCGTTGTGCTCCTCCAAATTTCCCAGATCTCAATCGAGCATCCGTGGGATGTACTGGACGACAAAGTCCGATCCATGGAGACCCCACTTTACAGGACTTGGGGTGCTTTTACACCTACAGGCTTTAGTTCGTTTCAATCAAACTCCAGTTTATTTTCTCTGTTAGTACAGTTCATTCTGTCTGGTAAGAGCACAGTAATCGCACTCGTGCACAGCAAAGGAACCATACCGAGACCTCCTGAAGATGGTGGTCTTGATTCGAATCAACTGGAGAACTCCGGTGCGGTCCTGTAGTCCTCATCCCTAACCAGTAGGCCACCACTGCCCAAGGGTGCAGTGGTGCTTTCACACCTAAATTTGTTTAATTTGTGGACCCTGTGGGCAGTGGTGGCCTAGTGGTTAGGGATGTGGACTGGTGAGCGGAGGGTCACGAGGTCGATCCCTGGACCGGCAGGATTAGATCTGGGTGGGACACAACAGCACAGTGTTTGCCCCACCCTCCTTCACCCCTCTGTGATGCCCTTGAGCAAGGCCCTTAAGCCCAACTGTTCCAATGGAGCTGCTCAGTGGCCACAGGTCAGTCTGTGGTTGTACTGGGCAGCTTCCTGATGTGAATGTGTAACTGTGTGAGTGTGAACACAGCATCCTTGAAAAAGAGGCTGCCTCTCAATGGAACTACCCTGTATAAAAAACGGTTAAATAAAATAAAAATTAAAAAAAAAAAAAAAAAGGATCTGGTGCCAACATCTTGGTGCCAGATACCACGGCACACCTCCAGGGGTCAAGTGGAGTCCATGTCTCTGAAGGGTCAGGGCTGTTATGGCCGTAAAGTGGGACCAACACAGCATTAGGCAGGTGGTCATGATGTTATGCCTGCTTGGTAGTCCAGTGTTCCAACTTCACCTACAAATTTTCACAAGGGATGAAACTGTGGAAGAGTAGTCCCAAAACAGTTTCCTCCAGATGATTATTTATTCAAAACACCTCAAAATTAAAAAAAAATAAATAAATCAAAATGACAAATATTGGATAACTTGGTTGAAATGCAGTTAAAAGTTACAAGTGGACTATTACAAACAATAAGCCACCTTAATTGAAGCACAAATTTAAATCCTCATCTTTATAACTAAACTACCTGACATGCACGGTTGTAGGCATTACTGATAAAAACACAATACAAATGAGCTTTACTGCTGAATGAGTGTGACCAAGGGCAGAAAGTCCTGGGATATTTTAACCATTTTATGCTCTATATAGTGTGCTACGTTTTGTAATCCAGAACGCGCATGACTTTTACGACAATTTCCTTTCGGCCAATGAGCTAACACGACAGCATGCATTAAGCATAGCACACTGCATGTGAAATCTTTATTGGCTGACAATGTGAAAGTGCTGCTAACTTGCAGAGGGTGGATTCATACCGATTCATGGAAAAGAACGCACGTCTCAAACAAACATTTAGTATGTTTAGATGCCTAAAACGGAAACCTGCATTTTCGCCCATTTACTGTTCAATTATACACGATAGATTGATTTTTTTTTTCATGGAAACATCAAGTAGCGCAAATAAGAATCAGCATGATGCCGACATAGCGCTTGTTCAGAGACCGTCACAAAAACGGCGTTATCGAGTCGAATTAACAAGCTAATATCGACATATTTGCTAACAAACGCAAGCACGCTACGTTACTTATACACCAACAAGTTAATGTTCCACATTCACTCTTTTTAAAGACGCTCTGATATCAAACTAAAGACGAAGACGCGAAATGAACAGCACGTACGTTTGTTAACTAGCTAGCTAGCTAGCGGGCCCCGCTACCATAGCTATGCCCTGGTACGCATGAATCCTGGTTCCAGCCCAAACATCTCAGAGGAACTGCAAGCGAAAGCTAACGATATGTGACCAGCCACGTTCCTGTGCAGGCCGAGAAAGGCGCTACCCGCCGTTTACAAGCTAGCTACCAAGACCCGTGGAGCATGCACTCACCAGCGGCAGGACCGCTAACGTTTCTCCGTCGAATAGAAACCACACAGGCCGAGGGGATGAAGTAGTAGAAATGGCTCCTCGTACATCTGCTCAACCGAAGCATGAAGTCTCAAGGGAAGCTGTGCTCTGCTACTCGGCCGAACACAAGCGCGATGCCTTGCCAGAAGGTAGAGAAGAACCGACCAGAGCGCTGCAGCAGGCGCGGATAGAGTGCTAAGCGCATGCGCACTAGCCTTTCAAGCGCCCCACAGCTGCGCGGCGGTTTGGCTCGTATATAAGGATGACTCTACGGTTAATATACGAGCTACTCAGTACTACCCAAAACACTGGGAGTAACAACCAAACTTCTTATATAGTCCCCGGATATCCAGCTTCTTCTTAAATCCAAAAGAATGAGAAATCTCAGCACCTAACATCATGAGGATTCCGCTGTTTATTTCCACTCGCACGCCCCCTCAGACAACACCACACCCCCTCACATGGGCTGATGCTTTGTTTTACAGGTCGAATAAAGACCCAATAAAGGTCAAATAATTTTGACTAAACCCTTGTTAATATGACATAATTTACTGTCATGTGTATATGTTTGTGGAGCCATTATATTATTAAAAGCAATAAAGCAGTAATTACAGAAAAAAACTTAACCTTATACTGTTCTCTTGATGCCATCTTCCAAACTTCCAGCTACTCGTAGTTCTCCTGTCTTACAGCCTCAGCATTGATCAACCATCATGACTACAAACTACATCCCTAATATTAGTTACATTAATTGTAGTTTATTATCATGATACAACAGAGTCATAAATTAACTGAAACTGGATCTTGGCTCCAATGTTTAACTCTCAAGGAAAAATTGGTTACAACACTATTAAAGTGGGTTATCTGACACCAGACTAAATATACGGTAGTGTGAAAGTATTTGCCCCCTTCTTGATTTCTCATTTTTTTGTGTGTTTGTCGCACCTAAATGTTTCAAATCAAACAAATTTAAATATTAGACAAAGATAACACAAGTAAACACAAAATGCAGTTTTAAATGAAGGTGTTGTAGAGGATGCCTTTCACAGACGAGACTGAGTTTATTTCTCAGGATTGGTTTATTGAGAGGCTACATCCTCTATCAAGCACAGAATCTCAGGAAAGAGACAGAACAATCGTCCTTTACAGTTCTTATACTCTCCAAAGACACAAAACCCTCAACATCAAATAACACACCCCCAACCCACAGTCCTTTAGTAAACATACAGCCCCCGAGGCTCCTTGGCGTCTCCATTGTCTCTCATCCTTCTAGCCTCCGGGGCTTCTGCTGGGACATTCTCTCCGACTTCCCGTCTCCCACAAGACCAACTTCACACCTCCCGTAGGTCTCTGCTGGGTCAGGTCCTCTTTGGCCGTTAAGACATGAAGCCTCCAGAATATGCACCGTCATGCCCACTAGGTATATGTGGGGGAACATGAATACCATATATGCACCCTAAATATGTGCCATATAACCCCCCCAAACGTCTAAATAAGGACAAAGTACAGTGGTACCTCTACTTACGAAATTAATTCGTTCCGGAAGTATTCTCGTAACGTGAAAATTCCGTAAGTAGAGGCGCGTTTTACATGTAAATGCCGTAATCCGTTCCAAGCCCCCCAAAATTCGGGCATAAATTTTTTATAAATCATAAAAACGCATCAAAACATGTAACAAATACATGTTACAATTAGATTACTGCACAATAAACATAAAATGAGAGTTTAAAATGAGAGAAAGAATAATAAAAGAGAATAATAAAAGAGAAAGAATAATAAAAATTATGTTCATTTACCTTTTAACTGCTATCGTCGTCGTCACCTTTTGCCTTCTTTGGTTCATGTTCTGTCTCATCAGTGGTTTTTGCCTGACGTTTTGTGAAGAAACGATCCAAGGACGTTTGCTTTTGTCGGCTTGTAAGGGCTTCCTTTTGTTTTAATACCGTGCTGATCGTTGATGTATTACGGCCATATTCTTTGGCGAGATGAACCAAACGCATCCCCTTTTCATTACTACTTTATTTTATCCTTCTTACCTCTTGTAAGACTGTTGACTGAACTACACAATTTAGATAAAAAATTGTTAATTGTCATGTTTATCACCATCTACGTCAAAACTCTGTACTTTCACCTTGTTCTTAATAAAGTTTTGGGGAAAAAAAAACGAAGCAAAAAAAAAAAAAAGCATCCCCTTTTCATACGTAAAACTGCCCGAACACTTCGTGGCCAATGGGATACCAGGAAGATGCTAGGCGATAGCCAATGGCAGAGCAGCTACAGGTATGTTTACGTTCGGTAAACTACGGGAGCTGCGAGGAGCGCGTACTTTTTTGCCTTTCGTATCCTGAAATTTTGTTCGTAACAAGAGGCAATATTTTCCCGTTGAGGCGTGTCGTAACCTGAAAATTCCGTATGTAGAGACGTTCGTAAGTAGAGGTACCACTGTACACCCCAATATGCATAGAATCATGTCATATCACACAGAACAGCAAAATGGCACAACATATCACACTTCCAACTGCTTGGGCTTCAACCTCCTGCCATATCTGCTGTGAGCAGGTTTCGATCTGCCTGTAGCTGTCTCTTGCATCTGTGGATTAGAGTCGTTAGTACATCCTTGTGAAAGCTTAGAACAGTGTCTCCCCGGTGGCCTGCCGCGACGGGGGGGGGGGGGGGCCCTGGCTAACTGCACTTGTTCATCAGCCAACACAAAAGCGGGTTTGAGTCTGTTAATGCAGACTAATTCCCTCCTGTCACCCAAATCGAGCAAAAAATGTTTTTCCCCAGTTTCCAACACTCTGAACGGTCCATCATAAGGCGGTCTTAAACCTGGCCTCTGAGCGTCGTGTCTGACAAAGACAAATTCTGCGTTATTTAAGGTCTTAGGCACAAAAACGCGTGGGAAACTGTGATGAGCTGGGCCGGGGAGGGTGTTTGATCCCGTGTCGCTCTGCAGCAGCTGAGCGGGTGGGCGACTTGGTGCGGGGTTCTCTGGAAGGAATTCGCCCGGTAACCGGAGGGGTTGAGCAAAAACTAGCTCAGCCGGAGAGGCTTGCAAATCTTCCTTAGGTGCTGAACGCAACCCTAATAAAACCCATGGAAGTTTATCAACCCAATTTGTGTCCGTGAGAGCCGCTCTGAGGGCTGCTTTCAATGACCGGTGAAAGCGTTCGCACAAACCGTTGGCCTGGGGGTTATAAGCGGTAGTGCAGTGAATTTTCACCCCCAGACTGAGTGCCATGGATGACCAGAGCTCGGAAACGAATTGGGGACCCCTGTCAGACGTTATGTCTGACGGGACTCCAAAACGCGCGACCCAAGCCGTTAAAAACGCGCGCTCAACGTCTGCTGCTGTAGTTGACGCCAGGGGGACTGCTTCTGGCCAGCGCGTTGTGCGGTCCACCATGGTTAGAAGGTGTGTGAACCCCTGCGACAGCGGGAGGGGTCCCACCAAGTCGATATGCACGTGGTCGAAGCGTTTGGCCGGGATGTGAAAAGGTTCTAAGGGGGCCCGCGTGTGCTTGTGTATCTTTGCTCTTTGACATGCTGCGCAGGCTGCGGCCCACTCTGACCTGTTTATGCAGCCCCGGCCAAACGAATTTTTCTCCCACCATTTTGATCGATGCTCGAACTCCCGGATGTGCCAGCGAATGGATTAAATCAAAAACGCGGCGGCGCCATGCAGCTGGGACCACAGGGCGGGGGCGCCCCGTGGAGACATCGCAGATTAGAGGGGGCATACCTGTCTGATGCACCCTGTGCTCCAGCCTTAGCCCTGTTGGCCTAGACTGGAGCGCGCGCACATCCGCATCGCTAACCTGCTCGGCGGCCATGGCTGCATAATCTAAGCCCACGCAGACCGGGGCTGCGAGCGCTTCCGCGCCGCAAGCCTGGCCCGCGTCCACGGCCACCGTGTCTGCCCCCTGGGGGTCTGGCGTTGCAACTGCGCGCGAGAGACAATCTGCCACTACATTGTGTTTGCCCGCCACATGTTGAATGTCGGTGGTAAACTCTGAAATCGCGGCCAGCTGTCTCTGCTGTCGGCCCGACCACGGCTCTGAAATCTTGGCCATTGCAAATGTTAATGGTTTGTGGTCTACAAACGCGGTGAAACGGTGCCCTTCCAGCCAGAACTGGAAGTGGCGGATGGCCAGATGCAGGGCTAAAAGCTCCCTATCGAACGCGTTGTATTTCCACTCGTTATCGCGCAATGTTTTGCTGAAAAACGCAAGCGGTTGCCAGCTCCCTGCTACCAGTTGCTCGACAACCGCCCCAACTGCTATGTCGGAAGCGCCCGTGGTTAGTGCCATGCGAGCTGCTGGCACCGGGTGTGCCAACAGCACAGCGTTCGCCAGGGCCGACTTGACCTGGGAGAAAGCGCGCTCCCGTTCCGGGGACCACTCGACCTTATTTGCAGGTTTTTGTTTCTTTAGTGCCGCGTACAGTGGGTGCATGAGCTGTGCCGCGCTGGGGAGGAAACGGTTATAAAAATTGACCATCCCCAAAAATTCTTGCAATGCTTTAACTGTCTGCGGTTGGGAAATTCTGTTATCGCGTGTACTTTATCGGGCAGCGGGACCGCTCCTTCTGGAGAAACGCGGTGCCCCAAAAAATCGATTTGCGCTACCCCGAGCTGGAATTTCGCTGGGTTAATTATTAACCCATGCTCTGTCAGCCTCTGAAAAACTGCTGTGAGGTGGTGTTCGTGTTCGTCCTCGGATGTACTGGCTACTAAAATATCATCCAAGTAGACGAACACGAAAGGGAGGCCGCGCAACACCGCATCCATCATGCGTTGGAATGTCTGTGCGGCGCCCTTGAGGCCGAAAGGCATGTGCAAAAATTCGAAAAGCCCAAAGGGGGTTATTACTGCCGTTTTGGGTATGTCTTGAGCGCGGACTGGGACTTGGTGATAACCGCGCACTAAATCTATTTTGGAAAAGATGCGCACCCCCACCAAGTGTGCCGAAAAATCCTGGATGTGCGGAATCGGGTAGCGGTCGTGTGCTGAAGCATTATTTAGCCTGCGGAAATCACCGCAAGGCCACCATGACCCGTCGGCCTTAGGAACTAAATGCAGCGGTGAAGACCAAGGGCTGTTCAAGCGCCTAATGATGCCCAGTTTTTCCAAGTTGGCGAATTCCTCACGCGCGATGGCCAGTTTAGCTGGGTCCAAACGCTGAGCTTTTGCAAAAACAGGGGGGCCAGAGGTAGTTATGAAGTGCTCGACCCCGTGTTTGGCTACCGACGCTGAAAATGTTGGGACCATGAGTGCTGGGAACTGGTTGAGTAGTGCATGAAACTTACCACCCGCAGCTGTGACATTGGGATGTGCAGAAGGTGGGGCCACCCGAGCTGTACAGGAGATAGAGTGGAAAGACAGTGCATTTACCATACGTCTATTAGTAAGATCAACTAATAAACCATTTGAGCATAAAAAATCAGCACCTAGCATGTTGTTGCTAACTGCAGCTATGACGAAAGTCCACTCGAAGGTGCGACCGTGGAAGGATAGGAGGAGCGTCTTCTCCCCATAGGTCTTGATCGTCGAGCCGTTTGCCGCTAGCACCAGGGGTCTGCTGGAGGGCGCCAGCAGGTCCGCGTAGGAAGGCTTGACGAAACTCAGCTGGGAGCTTGTGTCCACCAGGAAATCCTTCCCTGAATTCGCGTCCGTCACGAAAAGCAGCTTGTTCTTCGCGCCGAGAGCCGCAGCTGCTACCGACTCTCGGTCTTGGCGTTTCCCTGGCGCTTGTATCGGCACGGGGGGATGCATCTGCGCGCCCTCTCGGCGAAACGTCGATGGTAAAAGCAGAGGGTGCCGTCCACTCCGCTTCTCCTGGTCTCTGCCGCTGCTGACGTCAGTGGGTCCGGTGCTGCGGCCTCTGGTCTCCCCTCGTCTCGCGGGGATGCGTTCAGCTCCGTTGCCGCCGTCGTGGCTGCGTGTCGCCTATGGGCGTCGACGAGCCGCTGTGCCTCCTGGCCCAGCCCGTGGTAGTCACGGTTGTTGAGCAGCTGTGAGCTGGCCAGGGTGACTCTCACTGCTGGCGGTAGTGTTCTGAGGAAGAGGTGGGCGAAGATAAAATTGTCATCATCTTCGCCTCTCAGGTTCATCATCCTCGCCATCAGATCTGCCGGCCTGTCTGTTTCGCCTTCTGTTAGCGCCAGAAGTTTCTCTGTTCGCTTTCCCTGCGAGGGGGTGAAAACTCGGGTGATGGCAGCTTTCAGTGCACCATACTTGTCGTCCTGGGGCGGGTGGTTGGTTAGGCTCTCCACCCGCTGCACTGTGAGGCTGTCCAGCTTCGCGACGACATGGTAGAACCTCGTTGTGTCCGCTGAGATTCCCCGAAGGTGGAACTGCGCCTCCACAGTGGTAAACCAGGAGCGCGGGTTATGTTGCCAGAAATCGGGCAGCTGTAGTGTGGTAGCTGTGTTAACCCGGTTGGCTCCTGAAGAGTCTGGTGCGGGAAGATCGTCGCCACCGGCCATAATTTGTCGTAGGTCACCAGTGTAGAGGATGCCTTTCACAGACTGAGTTTATTTCTCAGGATTGATTTATTGAGAGGCTACATCCTCTATCAAGCATAGAATCTCAGGAAAGAGACAGAACAATCGTCCTTCACAGTTCTTATACTCTCCAAAGACACAAAACCCCCAACATCAAATAACACACCCCCAACCCACAGTCCTTTAGTAAACATACAGCCCCCAAGGCTCCTTGGCGTCTCCATTGTCTCTCATCCTTCTAGCCTCCGGGGCTCCTGCTGGGACATTCTCTCCGACTTCCCGTCTCCCACAAGACCAACTTCACACCTCCCATAGGTCTTTGCCGGGTCAGGTCCTCTTTGGCCATTAAGACGTGAAGCCTCCAGAATATGCACCGTCATGCCCACTAGGTATATGTGGGGGAACATGAATACCATATATGCGCCCTAAATATGCGCCATAGTGTTTATTATTAAGGGTCAAAAAAATCCAAACCTACATGGCCCTGTGTTTTAATTTATTTTTATAGCACTTTCCACAGACATACAAAGTCACAAAGTGCTTTACAGTGCAACACAATCAAACATTCACACACTGATGGTGGCATGCTGCTAACATGGCGCTTCCAAACCCACCAGGGCAATTGAGGTGAAGTGTCTTGCCCAGGGACACAACGGCAGGATATCTGGGGAGAGCGAGATTCGAACCGCCAACCATGTGGTTATTGGACGACCTGCTCTACCTCCTGAGCCACTGCTGTCCCTGTGTGAAAAAGTGATTGCCGACAAAACCTAATAATTGGTTGGGCTACCCTTAACAGCAACAACTGCAATCAAGCGTTTGCGATAACTGGCAATGAGTCTTTTATAGCGCTGTGGAGGAATTCTGGTCCACTCATCTTTGCAGAATTGTTGTAATTCAGCCACACTGGAGGGTTTTCGAGCATGAGCCGCCTTTTTAAGGTCATGCCACAGCATCGCAATCAAATTCAGGTCAGGACTTTGACTAGGCCACTCCAAAGTCTTTGTTTTGTTTTTCTTAAGCCATTCAGAGGTGGACTTGCTGGTGTGTTTTGGATCATTATCCTGCTGCAGAACCCAGGTGTGCTTCAGCTTGAGATCACAAACACATGGCCAGACATTTTCCTTCAGGATTTTTTGGTAGACAGCAGAATTCATGGTTCCATTTATACAGCAAGTCTTCCAGGTCCTGAAGCAGCAAAACAGCCTCAGACCATCACACTACCACCACCATATTTTACTATTGGTATGATGTTCACTTTTCTGAAATGCTGTGTTAATTTTAAGCCAGATGGAATGGGATACACACCTTCCAAAAAGTTCAGCTTTTCTCTTGTCAGTCCAGAGTATTTTCCCAAAAGTCTTGGAGATCATCAAGATGTTTTCTGGCAAAACTGAGACGAGCCTTTATGTTTTGTTTTTTTTTGCTCAGCAGTGGTTTTTGTCTTGGAACTCTGCCATACAGGCCATTTTTGCCCAGTCGCTTTCTTAGGGTGGAGTCATGAGCACTGACCTTAACTGAGGCAAGTGAGGCCTGCAGTTCTTTGGATGTTGTTGTAGGGCCTTTTGTGACCTCTTGGATGAGTCGTCACTGCACTCTTGGGGTAATTTTGGTTGGCTGGCCACTCCTGTCACCACTGTTCCATGTTTTCGCTATTTGTGGATAATGGCTCTCACTGTGGTTCACTGGAGTCCCAAAGCTTTAGAAATGGCTTTATAACCTTTTCCAGACTGACAGATCTCATTGATGACCCGCTCCCTGCAATTATCTGCCACAGCTGTGCGCACACCTGCAGCTCATCACTCACGGCCTATATAACCTGCTCTGCCTGCAAGACTGGCACGGAGCCGTCTGTCTCCCTGGGTACGCGAAGCATTACGCTCTCCGACCAGCTAAACATTCAGCCCTTGACTGAAGCCTTTGACTCCCTCCAGGGGGCCTCCTACTTCACCAAGCTGGACCTCCGCAATGTGTACCACCTGGTGCGGATCAGGGAGGGGGATGAATGGAAGATGGGCTTCCCGACTCCAAGCAGCCACTTGGAGTATCTGGTGATGCCGTTTGGACTGACCAACGCTCCGGCCGTCTTCCAACGCCTAATCAACGATCGATCTAATCAGTTTTGTTATCGTGTCATCAAACCTGTGAATTGTATGTCTTGGACACTCGGGTGAGGAGAGGTGCAGAGCTGTCAAATGGGGCTGGGCGATATAGCTAAAAAATGTATCTTGACACATTTTTCTCTATATCACAATCCATGATACATATCGCGATACATATTTTTTGTAGGGCTGTGAATCTTTAGAAGTCACGATTCAATTCCAATTTTTGGGGTTGTGATTCAATTTGGAATCGTTTTTCGATTTCAAATGATTTTCAATCCACATTTTGCTCTCAGTTCAGCACAAAAAACTACTAATCTCAGGAAAAAAGTCCACTGCACTGCAAAAAATGCTGAGGTAAGCTTGAAAGCAGAGTACAGTGTGTTGATGTTTTGGGGTTATATAATTTTTTTTAAATTACATTGTGGAGAGTGTGAAATGAGGAGGCAAGGTTACGAGCAGACCAAGTTTATTACACTCTCTCATCAGTCATACACAAAAAGCATAAACAGCTAAGCACAGCTTCTCCTTTTATATCCACAGCTCATCTCACATCTCCACGACACTTCACATCACAAAGCATGACATTTCACATCACAATACATTCACCCTTGACCCTCCACAGTTCCTTCTTCCTGCCAAACTCCCCATGATCTCCTTGCTATTGTCCACCTCTCTTTATTCTCTGCATCCTGACTGGGACGCTGTCTGCCGACTCACCCAAGCCCCTACACCACCCCCCCAGACAGAGTTTCAGTCCATATGCCTTTTGGGCTTCAGTCTCCTCCCATATCTGCTGTAACCGGGGTTTCTGTGCCGGCGGGGGGCTGCTGGAGGTGTGTCTGACTGCGGGTGGGCCGTGGCGGGGGGGGGGGACTCCGCTTTGGCCGTGTGGCTGTCCTGGTGAATCGTTTGCCTGGGGAGCTCTCTGTGGGGGTCTTCCACGCCGAGGGGCCCGAGCCAGCAGCACTTGCTCGTCTGCCACTACAAAGGCGGGCTTAAGTCTGTCTATGCATATTTTCTCCCGACGCCCCCCAATATCTAACAAAAAATGCTTGTCCCCTGTTTCCAGCACTCTGAACGGGCCATCATAGGGTGGGCGCAATGGAGAGCGATGGGCATCGTGCCTGACGAACCCAAACCCTGCGTTCTTCAAAGTTTTCGGCACGAAAGCACGTGGAAAACAGTGATGGACCGGGCCGGGCAGCGTGCCTGTGTCTGCACTCTGCTGTAAACGCTGAGATGGGCAGTTGTCTGGCGCGGGATTATCTGGCAAAAATTCCCCGGGCAGGCGCAGTGGCTGAGAAGAAACAAGCTCTGCAGGGGAAGCCTCCAAATCCTCCTTTGGTGCGGAACGCAACCCCAATAAAACCCACGGCAACTGGTCTACCCAATTTGCATATGTAAGTGAAGCCCTGAGCGCCGCTTTCAGTGATCTATGAAAACGCTCGCATAACCCATTTGCCGGTGGGTTGTACACGGTTGTGCGATGAATTGTGACACCCAGGCTGCGGGCCATCGCGGACCACAGGTCGGAAACAAACTGAGGGCCCCTATCGGATGTGATGTCCGACGGGATTCCAAAACGTGCCACCCATGTTGTCAAAAAAGCACGTGCCACGTCCGCGGACGTGGTTGCCACCAGCGGGACTGCTTCTGGCCAGCGTGTGGTGCGGTCCACCACTGTCAGGAGGTGCGTGCACCCCTGCGACGGCGGGAGGGGGCCCACGAGGTCCACGTGAACGTGGTCAAATCTTTTAGCTGGTATCCTAAACGGCTCCAAAGGAGCCTTCGTGTATCTGTGTACTTTGGCTCGTTGGCACGCTACACAGGCTGCAGCCCACTCTTTCACTTGTTTGCGCAGGCCTGGCCACACGAATTTCGCTCCCACCATTTTGACTGACGCGCGCACTCCTGGGTGTGCAAGAGCGTGAACTGACTCGAACGCGCGGCGGCGCCATGCAACCGGGACCATCGGGTGCGGGCGTCTCATGGAGACATCGCAGATTGGGGGGGGCTGCCGTCTTGCAGTACTCTGCTCTCCAGCCTTAACCCTGTTGGTCCAGACTGGAGTGCACTCACGTCTGTATCGCTAACCTGCTCGGCGGCCATGGCTGTATAATCTATCCCTACACAGACCGAGGCCATCACCGCGCGCGAGAGGCAGTCCGCCACCACATTCAGTTTACCCGACACATGCTGAATATCGGTCGTAAACTCCGAGATCACGGTCAGCTGTCTCTGCTGCCGGCCCGACCAAGGTTCCGAAACCTTGGCCATCGTGAACGTCAGCGGCTTGTGGTCCACAAACGCGGTGAAGTTGCGCCCTTCCAGCCAGAACTGGAAGTGGCGTATGGCCAGGTGGAGAGCCAGTAACTCTCTGTCGAACGCGCTGTATTTACGCTCACTGTCGCGCAAAGCCCTGCTGAAAAAAGCGAGCGGCTGCCAAGAACCGGCGACACGTTGCTCCATGATGGCCCCTATGGCCACGTCTGAGGCGTCGGTGGTGAGCGCTGTCCGGGCCGCCGGGTCTGGGTGCGCCAACAGTGCGGCGTTTGCCAGGGCTGCTTTAACCTTAGAGAATGCCTGCTCTCGCTCTGGAGTCCATTCGGCTCCATCTGCGGGTTTCCGTCTCTTGAACGCGGCGAACAATGGCTGCATGAGTTGAGCTGCGCGGGGGAGGAAACGGTTATAAAAGTTAACCATCCCCAAAAATTCTTGCAGCGCCCTGACCGTCTGAGGCCGGGGAAAATTCGCTACAGCACACACCTTGTTGGGCAAGGGTATCGCTCCCTCCGGTGAGACGCGGTGCCCCAGAAAATCAATCTACGTCACGCCGGACTGGCACTTTGCTGGGTTGATTATTAACCCGTGCTCCTCCAACCTCTGGAAAACCGTCCCGAGGTGGGTTACGTGTTCGTTCTCAGATGCACTGGCTACCAGGATATCATCCAGATAGACGAACACAAACGGGAGATTGCGCAGCACTGCGTCCATCATGCGCCGGAACGTTTGTGCCGCTCCTTTTAATCTGAATGGCATGCGCAGGAATTCGAACAAGCCGAACGGAGTTATTACCGCTGTTTTGGGTATGTCCTCCGCGCGCACTGGGACCTGGTGGTAACCACGGACCAGGTCTATTTTAGAAAAAATGCGTGCTCCGGCGAGGTGAACAGAAAAATCCTGAATGTGGGGAATCGGGTAGCGGTCGTGTGCTGTGGAGTTATTCAACCTGCGGAAATCCCCGCATGGTCGCCACGACCCCTCAGCCTTAGGGACCATGTGTAGCGGGGATGCCCATGGGCTGTTCAAACGCCTGATGATGCCCAACCTTTCCAGGTTGGCAAACTCCTCACGCGCTATGGCCAGTTTAGCTGCGTCTAAGTGCCGAAGTCGTGCGAAAACGGGTGGCCCGGTGGTGGTTATAAAGTGCTCCACCCCATGTTTAGCGATGGCTGCCGAAAACGTCGGGACCGTGAGCGCTGGAAACTGAGTGAGCAGTGTGTGGAACTTACTGCCTGGAGCTGTGACGTTGGCTTGTGTTACTGGCCCGGCCCCTCGAGCTGTACAGGGGAGAGAGTCAAAGGACAGTGCATTAACCAGGTGCCTGTTAGCAACATCAACCAGTAAACCATGTGCACACAGAAAATCAGCTCCCAGGATATGGTAATTCAGTGTTGCTATGACAAAAGTCCACTCGTATGTATGGCCGTGTAGAGATAAGATCAGTGTTCTCTCACCAAAGGTCTTAATTTCTGAGCCATTTGCTGCCAAAAGCCCGGGGCCGCTAGGTCCTGCCAGCCGGTCGGCGTAGGTCGGCAGGGTGATGCTCTTCTGGGCTCCGGTGTCCACAAGGAAACGGCTTCCTGAGCGCGCGTCCGTCATGTAGAGCAGCTTGTTCTCTTCACCGGCGGTCACAGCTGCTACCGACTGCCGGCCTTGGCGCTTCCCGAGCGCTTGAATTGGCACGGTGGCGCACATCTGCGTGCATTCTCTCCGAAGCGGCGGTGGTAGAAACAGAGCGTGTCTCTTTGGCGCCCCTTGGTCTCCGCTGCTGCTACCGTTGGTGGCTCCTCGCCTCCTCTGGTCGTCTCGCTGGGGTCCGACGCAGCCGCGTTGACTGTGAGGGCTCTGGTGGTGAGGATGATCCGGTCTGCCTCCTGGGCTAATGCACGGTAGTCATGCACGGCCAGCGATGGCGAATTAGCCAGAACCACTCTCGCCTCTGTTGGGAGATTCCGGAGGAAAAGGTGGGCAAACAGGAAATGCCCGTCGTCCGTGCCCATTAACGCCAACATCTTCTCCAGATAGCAAAAAGACGTAACAAACTAATAGTTTTTTGAATGCAAAAGATGCAATAGACTTACACAATGGTCCCCTCCGGCATACAACTAGGAACTTACCGGTCGCTATGGAGGGTGAGAATATGTATGGGCACATAATCATACCATGTAGGATAACTAAGTAGACGGTTATGCTGTTTCATTCCATCTAGCAACAATGCTCTGCACTGTGTGTGTTTATATATTTACATATTTATTCCATCTAGCTACAATGCTCAGCACTGGGTGTGTTTATATATTTATATATCTACATATTATTCCATCTAGCTACATTGCTCCGCACTGTGTGTGTTTATATACTTGCATATTTATTCCACCTAGCTGCAATGCTCCGTACTGTGGGTGTTTATATATTTACATATTTATTCCATCTAGCTACAATGCTCTGCACTGTGTGTTCATATATTCATATATTTATTCCATCCAGCTACAATGCTCTGCACTGTGTGTCTGTGTGTGTGTGTATATATATATATTTTATAGTAATACGTACATATGTATATTAGCTGCTCTTGCTTGCTTGTTTTTTTCTTGCCTTCTGATTGTTGCTCTGAGTGTTGCTATCCCTGTGCTGTTGCAATCCTGGAATTTCCCCGTTGTGGGACTAATAAAGGCTTATCTTATCTTATCTTATCTTATCAGATTGACAGCCAAACCATCTCCCAACTCGGAGTGCCTCAGGAGCCTCTCAGCTCTCTCGTAGTCTGAGAGCGTGTAGCATCGGGTCAGCGCAGTCTTGAGAGCTTCATATCTGTTGTGGGCTGGGGGCTGGTCGAGCAGGCTCGCTACCTGTTGGGCTGTGCGAGCGTCCAGCGCTGCAACCATGTAGTAAAACTTGGTTTCATCTGCTGTTATTCCCTGGAGGGCGAACTGAGCCTCGGTGTGGTGGAACCAAGAGCGTGGGTTGTGCTGCCAAAAGTCCGATAACTTGACTGAAACAGCGCACGTGTTGCTGGGGGTTCCCGTCCGGGCCGACTCCAGGGTTCCTGCCTCGTGTTCCATCATACATCCAGGGTCACCAGTGTGGAGAGTGTGAAATGAGGAGGCAAGGTTATGAGCAGACGAAGTTTATTACACTCTCTCATCAGTCATACACAAAAAGCATAAACAGCTAAGCACAGCTTCTCCTTTTATATCCACAGCTCGTCTCACATCTCCACGACACTTCACATCACAAAGCATGACATTTCACATCACAGTACATTCACCCTTGACCCCCCACAGCTCCTTCTTCCTGCCAAACTCCCCATGATCTCCTTGCTATTGTCCACCTCTCTTTATTCTCTGCATCCTGACTGGGATGCTGTCTGCCGACTCACCCACGCCCCTACAACATCAACTGATTTGCAATAAAATACTGTTAAATGAAAAAAGTAGGCTTAGGTTTGTAACTGCTTTGTTGTTTATTGAAAACTTGTGAGTTTCAAAAATGAAATTGTTCACATGTGAGATAAATTTTTAAAATTTTCCTTTTCGGCATATCACAATTCCTAACAGTTCTTACACAGTGTGTTGGTTTGGTTGCCCTCCAACATTCTAGAAATATAAGCTGTTCATTTAAAAACAAAAGTAAATTCTATCACAAATACTTTGAACATCCATTTAATTAGTAGTGCTACCTGACTGTATGCAGTCAATGTACAGTTACTTATACAGTAACTAAAGTTACTTATACAGTAACTTAATGCAATGAACACATTCAATAAGAACTGAATGCAACGGATACATAAGTAGCATTAATTTTAAACCTGCACATACAGTATTGTAGCACCAGATTATTTAGCATCTCAGACAAGAGACAGTGGATAAGCATGGGAGAACAATGCTCAGGAGGTTTCTGGCGAGATAGCAGGAAGGAGTCGAGGATGTAGGGGGTTGAATGCAGTGTAATGCAAATGTCATGTTGTGTGTGGGAAAATGTCATGAAACTTGGGAGGAGAGATTTGGGTAAAAGAAGAGTGCCTGCTTAAATGTGTCAGTCTGTTCTGTGCTTGAGAGATGTGAAGTGTGTAATAAACTGTCTGCCATGAATCAGCCTCTTATTTCACACACTCCACACTGGTGACCCAAGACGTATTATGGAACACGAGGCAAGAACCCTGGAGCTGGCCTGGTCAGGAAGCTCCAGCGAGGCGGCAGCCATCCCACAGACAGCCCGGACTGGAACCCCCAGCCACACGTGCGTGGTTTCAGTCAAGCTACCGTATTTCTGTCAGCACAACCCGCGCTCTTGGTTCCACCACACCGAGGCCCAGTTCGCCCTCCGGGGAGTAACGGCAGACGACACCAGATTCTACCATGTGGTCGCAGCGCTGGACGCCCGCACAGCTCAGCAGGTAGCGAGCCTGCTCGATCAGCCTCCAGCCAGCAACAAATACGAGACACTCAAGGCTGCGCTGACCCGGCGCTACACGCTCTCGGAATGTGAGAGAGCGGAGAGGCTTCTGACGCGGGCCGAGTTAGGAGATGGTTCGGCCGTAGACCTGATTGAGAAGATGCTGGTGTTAATGGGCACGGACGACGGGCACTTTCTGTTTGCCCACCTCTTCCTCCGGAACCCTCCAGCGGTGGCGAGAGCGGTTCTGGCCAATTCGCCATTGCTGGCCGTGTGTGACTACCGTGCGCTAGCCAAGGAGGCAGACCGGATCATCATCACCACCAGGGCGATCACAGTCAACGCGGCAGCGGCGGAGCCCAGCGAGACGACCAGAGGAGGCGAGGAGCCACCGACGGTAGCAGCAGCGGGGGCCAAGGAGTGCCAGAGAGACACGCTCTGTTTCTACCACCGCTGCTTCGGAGAGAACGCGTGCAGATGTGTGCCACCGTGCCAATTCAAGCGCTTGGGAAAACGTCACGGCCGGCAGTCGGTAGCAGCTGCGACCCTCGGTGGAGAGAACAAGCTGCTCTACCTGATGGACGCGCACTCGGGGAGGCGTTTCCTCGTGGACACCGGAGCCCTGAAGAGCTTCATCCTGCCGACCTATGCTGACTGGCTGGCAAGACCCAGCGGCCCCGAGATGTTGGCAGCAAACGGCTTGGAAATTAAGACCTTTGGTGAGAGGACACTGATCTTATCTCTACATGGCCGTACATACGAGTGGACTTTTGTCGTAGCAGCACTGAATTACCATATCCTGGGGGCTGATTTTCTGTGTGCACATGGTTTACTGGTTGATGTTGCTAACAGACGCCTGGTTAATGCACTGTCCTTTGACTCTCTCCCCTGTACAGCTCGACTGACCTGGCCAACAGCACAAGCCAACGTCACAGCTCCAGGCGGTAAGTTCCACACACTGCTCACTCAGTTCCCAGCACTCACGGTCCTGACGTTTTCGGCGGCCATCGCTAAACACGGGGTGGGGCACTTTATCACCACCACCAGGCCGCCCGTTTTTCCAAGACCTCGGCGCTTGGGCGCAGCTAAACTGGCCATAGCGTGCAAGGAGTTCACCAACCTGGAAAGGCTGGGCATCATCAGGTGTTCGAACAGCCCATGGGCATCCCCACTACACATGGTCCCTAAGGCTGAGGGATCGTGGCAACCGTGCGGTGATTTCCGCAGGTTGAACAACGCCACAGCGCACGACCGCTACCCAATTCCCCACATACAGGATTTTTCCGTTCACCTCGCCGGAGCGCGCATTTTTTCTAAAATAGACCTGGTCCGCGGTTACCACCAAGTCCCAGTGTGCGCGGAGGACGTACCCAAAACAGCGGTAATAACCCCGTTCGGTCTATTCGAGTTCCTGCGCATGCCATTCGGGTTAAAAGGAGTGGCACAGACATTCCAGCGCATGATGGATGCAGTGCTGCGCGATCTCCCGTTCGTGTTCGTCTAGCTGGACGATATCCTGGTAGCCAGTGCATCCGAAGACGAACACGAAACCCACCTCATGATGGTTTTCCGGAGGTTGGAGGAGCACGGGTTAATAATCAACCCGGCGAAATGCCAGTTCGGCGTGACGGAGATTGATTTTTTGGGGCACCGTGTCTCTCCTGAAGGAGCAATCCCGCTGCCCGACAAAGTGCGCGCTGTGGCGGCTTTTCCCCGGCCTCAGACGGTCAGGGCGCTGCAGGAATTTTTGGGGATGGTGAACTTTTATAACTGTTTCCTTCCCCGCGTGGCGCGGCTCATGCAACCATTGTATGCCGCGCTCAAGAGACAGAAACTCGCGGATGGGGTCGAATGGACCCCGGAGCGAGAGCGGGCGTTCTCGGAAGTTAAACGCCGCACTGCTGGTGCATCCGGACCCGACGGCCCAGATAGCGCGCACCACCGACGCTTCAGACATGGCCATAGGGGCTGTCATAGAGCAGCGCGTTGCCGGGGCTTGGCAGCCATTCGCCTTTTTCAGCAGAACTTTGCGCAACAGCGAACGTAAATACAGCGCGTTTGACAGGGAGTTGCTGGCTCTCCACCTGGCCATACGCCACTTCCAGTTCTGGCTGGAAGGGTGCAGCTTCACCGTGTTCGTGGATCACAAGCCACTAACGTTCACGATGGCCAAGGTTTCAGAACCGTGGTCGGGCCGGCAGCAGAGACAGCTGGCCGCGACCTCAGAGTTTACTACCGATATTCAGCATGTGTCGGGTAAACTGAATGTGGTGGCGGACTGCCTCTCGCGCGCCATGGTGGCCCTGGTCTGTGTGGGGATAGATTACGCAGCCATGGCCGCGGAGCAGATTAGTGATGCAGACGTGCGCGCGCTCCAGTCTGGACCAACAGGGTTAAGGCTGGAGAGCAGGGTGCTGCAAGATGGCGGCCCCCCCCAATCTGCGATGTCTCCACGGGACGCCCGCGTCCGGTGGTCCCGGTCATGTGGCACCGCCACGTGTTTGAGTCGGTTCACACTCTGGCGCACCCAGGAGTGCGCGCGTCGGTCAAAATGGTGGGAGAGACGTTTGTGTGGCCGAGCCTACGCAAACAAGTAAAAGAGTGGGCTGCACCCTGCGTGGCGTGCCAACACGCCAAGGTACACAGACACACGAAGGCTCCCTTGGAGCCGTTTCGGGTACCGGCTAAGAGGTTCGACCATGTTCACATGGACCTTGTGGGCCCTCTCCCGCCATCACAGGGGTGCATGCACCTCCTGACAGTGGTGGACCGCACCACACACTGGCCAGAAGCAGTCCCGCTGGCGGCAACCACGTCCGCGGACGTAGCACGCGCTTTTTTAACAGCATGGGTGGCGTGTTTTGGAGTCCTGTCGGACATTACGTCCAACAGGGGCCCTCAGTTTGTTTCCGAACTCTGGTCCGCGATGGCCCGCAGCCTGGGTGTTACAATTCACCACACAACCGCATACAACCCACAGGCCAATGGTTTATGCGAGCGTTTTCATAGATCACTGAAAGCAGCGCTCAGGGCTTCACTGACGGATGCAAATTGGGTAGACAGGCTGCTGTGGGTTTTATTGGGGTTGCGCTCCAAAGAGGATAAGATAAGATAAGATAAGATAAGATAAGCCTTTATTAGTCCCACAACGGGGAAATTCCAGGATTGCAACAGCACAGGGATAGCAACACTCAGAGCAACAATCAGAAGGCAAGAAAAAAAACAAAAACAAAAAAAAACAAGCAAGCAAGAGCAGCTAATATACATATGTACGTATTACTATAAAATATATATATATACACACACACACAGACACACAGTGCAGAGCATTGTAGCTGGATGGAATAAATATATGAATATATGAACATACAGTGCAGAGCATTGTAGCTAGATGGAATAAATATGTAAATATATAAACACCCACAGTACGGAGCATTGCAGCTAGGTGGAATAAATATGCAAGTATATAAACACACACAGTGCGGAGCAATGTAGCTAGATGGAATAATATGTAGATATATAAATATATAAACACACCCAGTGCTGAGCATTGTAGCTAGATGGAATAAATATGTAAATATATAAACACACACAGTGCAGAGCATTGTTGCTAGATGGAATGAAACAGCATAACCGTCTACTTAGTTATCCTACATGGTATGATTATGTGCCCATACATATTCTCACCCTCCATAGCGACCGGTATGTTCCTAGTTGTATGCCGGAGGGGACCATTGTGTAAGTCTATTGCATCTTTTGCATTCAAAAAACTATTAGTTTGTTACGTCTTTTTGCTATCTCTGCGAGCAGCCCTGCTTAGGTTGTACAGTCTGACAGCCGTTGGTAGGAAGGACCTACGAAACCTCTCGGTTGTGCACCTGGGATGATGTAGTCTGCTGCTAAATGAGCTCCTCAGTGCATTCAGTATGTCCTGCATAGGGTGGAACTCGGACTCCAGCAGAGATGACAGTTTAGCCACCGTCCTTCTCTCTCCTATCTCCTCCATCGGATCAAGGCGCTGCCCCAGGACAGAGCTAGCTTTCTTAATCAGTTTGTTCAGTCTCTTCCTATCGGCTGCAGTAATGCCACTGCCCCAGCAGACCACTCCAAAAGTGATGGCTGATGCCACCACCGTGTCATAGAATGACTTCAGCAGCGCCCCTTGTACACCAAAAGACCTGAGTCTCCTCAGCAGGAACAGCCTGCGCTGTCCCTTCTTGTAGAGTGCATCAGTATTGTGTGACCAGTCTAGTTTATTGTTCAGATGAATACCCAGGTACTTATAGGATGTCACCATCTCGATGTCTGTTCCCTGTATATTTACTGGTACTGTGAGGGGCTGCCCATGCCTGCGGCAGTCCACCACCAGCTCCTTAGTTTTCCTCGCGTTGATCTGGAGGCAGTTCCGATGGCACCAGTCCACGAAGTCCTGGATAAGCCCTCTGTACTCAGCTTCATCTCCATTGGAGATGAGGCCAACGATCGCAGAGTCATCAGAGAACTTCTGTAGATGGCAGTGTGTTGTGTTGTGTGAGAAGTCCGCAGTATAAAGAGTGAACAGGAAGGGAGCCAGCACCGTTCCCTGGGGGGGCCCCCGTGCTACTGATGATCGTGTCGGACACACAGTCCCGGGTTCTCACAAACTGAGGCCGGTTCGTGAGGTAGTCCAGGATCCATGATGACAGGTGCTGGTCCACCCCTGCGCGCAGCAGCTTGTCCTTCAGGATCATCGGTTGGATGGTGTTGAAAGCACTGGAGAAGTCAAAGAACATGATCCTCACCATATTCCCGGGCTTCTCCAGGTGGGACAGAGAACGGTGAAGGAGGAAGATCACCGCATCCTCCACCCCAATGCCATGCTGGTAGGCGAACTGGAGTGGATCCATCACTGGTTCCACCAGGGGGCAGAGGTGAGCAAGGAGCAGTCTCTCCAGGGTCTTCATCAAGTGGGACGTCAAGGCCACCGGTCTGTAGCTGTTCAGGTCTTTGGGGTGGGAAGTTTTTGGTACAGGTACCACACAAGATGTTTTCCACAGCTGTGGTACCCTCCCCAGTTTCAGGCTCATGTTGAAGATATACGTCACAATCCCACACAGCTGGTCTGCACAGGACTTGAGGAGCTTTGCGCTGATGCCGTCCGGTCCCGGCGCCTTCCTCGCCTTGATCTTCCTCAGCTCCGTCCTCACCTGGGTCCTGGTCAGGGTCAGGATGGGGGGCTGTGTGTTGGGAGTGGGGGGGTGTTGGTGGAGTGGGGAGTGGGCAGCAGGACTTGATTTCTTTAGAGGCAGCAGTGGTTGTTGTGCAGTCAGGGGGGAGGGCGGTTGGTCAAATCTATTGAAAAACAGATTCAGGTTGTTCGCCCACTCCCTGCCCCCTGTGGCCTGGGGGGAGGTATTCTGGAGCCCCGAGATGGTTTTGAGGTTTCTCCAGACCCCGCTGATGTCGCTCTGTTGCAGCTTGTCCTCCATCTTCTTCCTGAAGCTGTCCTTGCCTTCTCTGATCTTTCTCCTCAGCTCCCTCTGTACGGACTTCAGCATCTCCCTGTTCCCTGACCTGAAGATCCTCTTCTTCTCTCTCAGAAGTGTTTTTATCTCAGGGTTGATCCAGGGTTTGTTGTTTGAGTGACGCCGTATGGTCTTGGTGGGAACGGATTTGTCCACACAGAAGCTGAGGTAGCCCGTGAAGGTGTGAATGAGGCCATCGATGTCCTCACCATGTGGATCGCAGAGCTGCTTCCAGGCGGTGGCTTCAAAACAGCCCTTTAGGGTGTCCATTGTCTCCTCAGACCATAACTCCACAGTGTGCATGGCCGGAGGTTGTCTGTGCACTAGGGGTTTGTACACCGGCCGGAGATTAACCAAGTTGTGATCCGATCTCCCGAGTGGGGGGAGTTGTGATGAGGTGTACGCCTCCTTAGTGTTTGCGTAGAATAAATCCAGTGTTTTATTGTCTCTAGTGTGGCATGTGACATACTGGGTGAACGTGGGTAGAATGGGAGACAGTGAAACATGGTTGAAATCGCCTGAGATGAGGAGAAGAGCATCTGGGTGTTCTGTCTGCAGCCTGCTGGTTACTGAATGGATGACGTCACGTGCTGTCCCAGCGTTCGCCGTCGGATTTGCATAAACAATAATGCAGATCACGTGTGAGTGTTCTCTCGGGAGATATGTAGGCCTCATGCTAACAGCTAGCAACTCAATGTCTTTGCTGCAGTGTCGTTGTTTAACAGTGATATGTCCCGGTCTGCACCAGTTGTTGTTAACATACATTATCACTCCACCGCCCCTAGCCTTGCCACTGTCTGGTGTTCGGTCAGCTCGTATCATGTGAAAACCCTCCAGCTCAATGTTAGCATCTGCTGCTAGTTCAGTTAGCCACGTCTCAGTAAACAAAAGGAGAGAGCATTCCCGGTATGTGCTATCATAACGGGAGATAGCCGCTAGCTCATCTAACTTTCCCAGTATCGACCGTACATTTCCCATGACAACAGATGGAAGGGAGGGTCTGTACCTTATATTTTTTGTCCTCCGCCTTACTCCAGCCCGGCAGCCGCGGCGTTTTCGCCTCAGTTCTCTCGGTATGTCGAGTTTTTCCAATGGGACCGGGTGGCGGTTGAATGCTAGCAGCTGTTCTCTGCTGTATCGTATCCTGCTATAAACAGTGGCTCCGTCCACCGGCTCAGGAGACATTTAGGACGATCTGTGTGTCCGTGATATAAGTGGGGTGAAAAAAAAAAAAGACGGATCAAAAGAGAGAGGAAGGGAAAAAGACTCGGAATCGAGCCGTTGTTGCAAAAGGCAGCCGACTGGTGTGGCGCCGAGAGAAAAAAAAAAAAAAAAAAAAAAAAAAAAGCAACTATTCAGCAACTACACAATTTATTCATCACATCGATTGTTTTCACACTGGTTTTGCTGTTTAGTTTTGCAGAGGAAGGATGAGGTAAAACTTGTTAAAAAACTCTCTAAAAACTACAAGTCCCAACATTCAGTGAACTGCGCATGTGCCCAGAAAATCCCGCCAGAGGGAAGTACTGAGCAGTCAGCCAATACTGGGTGAACAAATGTCCGTCTTTTTGCTGGAAGCTTCCCCGGCAGAGCTGGTTTTCGCGCAGCAAAGTTCCCCAGGGAAACGATTCACCAGAGCAGCCACACGGACAGACCGAAGTGCCCCCCCCCCCTCGTCACGGCCCACCCGCAGTCAGACACACTCCCAGCAGCCCCCCACCGGCACAGCAGCGCCACGGAGGCAGTAAACCCCAGTTACAGCAGATACGGGAGGAGACATAAGCCCAAACGGCGTGTGGACTGATGTTCTATTGTTCTATCTAAGATGCTGGGGGGGGGGGGCGGGGAGTGTAGCACCAGATTATTTAGCATCTCAGACAAGAGACAGTGGATAAGCATGGGAGAACAATGCTCAGGAGGTTCCTGGCGAGATAGCAGGAAGGAGTCAAGGACGTAGGGGGTTGAATGCAATGTAATGCAAATGTCATGTGTGTGGGAAAATGAGAGATTTGGGTAAAAGAAGAGTGCCTGCTTAAATGTGTCAGTCTGTTCTGTGCTTGAGAGATGTGAAGTGTGTAATAAACTGTCTGCCATGAATCAGCCTCTTATTTCACACACTCCACAGTATAAGCTTAAGTATCTAAATTCTTCAGAGACTTAAAAACAAATTAAAGCTATAAAACAAAATAAAGTGCTGTTACAAGTTTTAATGATTTTTTTTTTTTTTTTTTTTTTTGCCAGTTCAGAATTTGCTGGGAGTTTGTTAAAGTGGTGCAGTGTGTGTTTTTCAGCAGGAGGAGTTACAACTTTTTCCACTTCTTTCAACTCTGGGTGATTATCTGGTCATGGTCCTTTACTTGGTGAAGCTTCTCCAGTAAAAGGTAAAGTAAATGCAATAATTTAAAACAAACAAACAAACAAACAAAAATAAGCTTCCATCCAGTGTTTATTTCATCAGCTAAAACTAGATATTTTTTCATCCATTAAAGCTAAAAATTAAACTAAAATTGTAAAGAACTGAGGTCCACACGAATAGTGGTTTCAACAAAGTTCTCTTTTAAAAACTAGGAGCGGGAAACATTAACAGGCGGCAACATCAACACATCGCCATTTTCATATAATATTCACTCGGTGAAGGTCAACTCTGACCTGTGACGTCACCACAGTCTTAAAGACACACCACATATAAATATCACATTATATGACATCTCCCCCTTTTTTAGTTTTTTTTTTTCTCAGAACAAAACAATTTTCAGTTCAAACATTTTTCATTTCCATTTCACCCTTCCCCACAGCCCATGGCTTAATTATTGAACCAAATATAACCACACTTATCACAGTGAACACGTGAATTTCTCTCTTTTTTCATTCATTTTTTTTTTCTCTACAAATCTAGTCTTTGCACAGGTTTAATCATTCTACCAGACCGGGTAAACAACAGTCCTTGCTTTGGGTCTGACGGTTTGACACTGGATTCTGGTAAAATAGTGTCAGCAGCAGCTGCAGTTTCAGGCTGCTGATCGACAATCTCTGGCTGCAGGTCATTTGGAGCTGAAGAGGGTATCTCTCTGGCTGATTCAGGATCATGTTGCAAGTGACGGCGGTTGCGTCGCAAAGTTGCTCCCTGGGGTGTTTCAATAAAAAAGGAGCGAGGTGTGCTGCTTTCTCCTGTGACAACAGCGGGTGTTTTCCAGGATTTCTGATGGTCCAGCTTTGTGAGGACTGAATCTCCTGGCTTCAACAAAGATAGGGGTTTAGCTCCATGGCGCTGATTGAAGTAGAATGCTTGTTTCTGTTTCTCCATTGCATCCTTGTTCCTGACGACTTCCAGATCAGGCCATCGGGGCTGAAGATTCACTTCGAGTGTAGGAAGAGTTGTTTTGATCTTTCGACCCATAAGTAGCTCTGCAGGACTCACGCCTGTGCTGGTGCAGGGCGTTGATCGAAAGCACATGAGGGCGAGCAAAGGATCTTGCTGCTTTAAGATTTTTTTTGCTGTTTGAACTCCCCTCTCTGCATGTCCGTTTCCTTGAGGGTTGTGTGGACTTGAGGTGATGTGCAAAAAGTCAAACTCCCTTGCAAACTTTTTAAATTCTTGGCATGAGAATTGAGGCCCATTGTCAGATACAACCACATCTGGACAACCAAACCTCGCGAACACTGCCTTCAGCTTTAAGATCATCTGAGAAGCAGTGGTTACTGGCAGATGAAGTATCTCGAGGAACCGAGAGAAATAGTCTGACACAACAAGGTAGGTGTGCTTGTTATGCTCACACAGGTCAACAGCAAGTCTCTTCCAGGGCCGATCAGGTAGAGGGGTTGACAAGAGAGGCTCTTTTCGCTGAGCTGGTCTCATCTCACGACACACCTGACAGGACTGGACTTTGCGTTTGATTTCAGATGAGATGCGAGGCCACCACACAGATGTGCAGGCCCGCTCTCTGCATTTTGTCAGACCTTGATGTCCATCATGTATTCAATCCAAGATGTCTGCTCTGAGCACATCCGGAATCAGCATGCGGCTTCCTCTGGTGATAATTCCATCGCATTCAGACAGTTCATTTTTAATGGGAAAATAGACTCTGATAGCTGCTGGGACATTGCCTATGTATTCTGGCCATCCTGACTTGATGTACCGCAACACCAACTGTAGGTTACAGTCAGCTGCTGTAGCGGTCTTTATAGTGTCTATTTTATGTGTAGTAGCTGGCAAGTTATCAATAACTGCTGCTATGTAGCACTCTACATCAGAGTGAGTATCAGTCTCGTTTTCTACGCACTGTAGTGGACTTCTTGAGAGTGTATCAGCTACTACCAAGGTCTTTCCCGGAGCATATTCGGCTGTCGGTTTGAACCTCATAAGTCTCATAAGTAGCCTTTGGCGCCGTATTGGCACATTGTCCAGGTCCTTTTTGTTCATGAGAGGCACCAAGGGTTTGTGATCTGTAACCAACTTAAAATCTTCCAGACCACAGAGGTACTTCTCGAATCTCTCACATGCCCAGACACTCGCCAAACACTCCTTCTCTATCTGTGCATATCTAGTCTCGGCCTCTGACAGACGACGTGAGCAGTATGCCACAGGTTTCCAGTTTCCATCGTGCAGTTGCAGTAGTACTCCACCTATACCATAGCTGCTGGCATCGGCTGATACAGCAGTAGGTCGATTCACATCATAAAATTTCAGAACTGGAGAAGTAGACAGAATGTCTTTGATGCGTTGAAATGCCTCCTGCTGAGAATGGTCCCACATCCACACTGACTTGGATTTCAACAGTTCATATAGTGGCTGGCCCACTGTCAACAGATTTGGGATATATTTCCCTAGGTAGTTAAACATGCCCAGGACACGCTTGAGGTCATGCACGTTCTGTGGTGGAGGGAGCTCGCGGATTGCCTTGACTTTATCAGGGTCGAGTCTCACGCCTGATTTGTCGATTTCTTGGCCCAAGAAGTGAAGCTTGTTTTGTCTAAACTTACATTTTTCTCTGTTCAGTTTAAGTCCGGCTGACTCGATCCTTTCCATTACCTTGCTGAGACGCTGGTCGTGCTGTTCAGGAGTGTCGCCGTACACCAGTATGTCATCCATGTAGATAGCCACGCCTTCCAGGCCGTTGAGGGTTTCTGTCATTTTGCGCTGAAAAATTTCAGGAGCGCTTGTGATCCCAAATGGAAGACGTTTGAATGCATATCTCCCAAAGGGTGTGATAAAGGTTGTTAATTTACTGCTTTCTGGATGGAGAGGAATCTGCCAAAACCCGGAGGCAGCATCCAATGATGTGAATGTGGTTGCTCCACTAAGTTTTGCAGTGATTTCCTCTGCAGTAGGAAGAACATACCTCTCTCTTCGTACAGCTTCATTTAACCTCTTTAAATCGACACAGATCCGCACTTTTCCATTTTTTCTTGGGACTGGCACCATTGGCGCGCACCAATCTGTAGGATCAATCACAGCTTCAATCACATTATTCTCCTCCATACGCTGCAATTCCTCTTTAACCTTCTGCAAAAGTGGCAAAGGGACACGACGGGCAGTGTGCACTGTGTATGGCTGAGCATTCTCTTTTAACAGGATTTTAACTGGTTCTGTTTTAAGTGTTCCATGCTCACCAAATGCTTTGTGTACTTCTTCAACACGCTTCACAAGCCCCATCGACATTGCTGTGTCTCTGCCCAGCAAATTGTTTGCATTATTGCCACTGATGACATACACAGGAAAAGTATATGGTTTTTCTTTGTATTCTGTGAAGGCTTGAAATTTTCCTATACAGTCCAACTGACCACCCGGGCTGCACAGTGTGACATTAGATGGCTCTAATTCCTTCTTAGGAACTAGTTTGTTAAATGTCTTTTGTCCCATAATGTTTGCATCTGCACCCGTATCAATTTTAAAATTGACTGGTGTTGTTCCAGTTGTAAGCTGTATGGTCCATGGGTCATCATTTCTGTCTGTTTTTGTGACTGCGCCCAAAAAAAATGGTGTCTGGGAAACTGTCTCTTCAGTGACTTCTCTGACTGATTTACTGTGACATTTCTTTTCCCAGTGACCCACCTTTTTACACTTGTTGCATGTTGACTTCATGGCTGGGCACTTTTCAGGATCTCTGTGTTTTAATTTTCCACATCTTCCACACCATGAGTCTCTTTGCTCTCCACTTTTTTTCTTCTTTGGTTTAAATGGAGATCTTCCTCTGCCTGCTGCTTTTCCCTGGATCTCCTGCACCGTGGCGTGTGCTTCCCCCTGCTGGTGAACCTGGAGGACAACCTCCTCGGACTGGCGAACTGTTTGAATAGTTTGGGCAAGCGTTAGATCAGCCATCATCTGCAGTTTACGTGACAACTCTTTATCGAGGATGCCCACAACAATTCGGTCACGGATATGTTCGTCTCTCTTTACACCAAAGTCACAGTGTTCTGACATCTCATAGAGGGCTCTGATAAACATTTCCACTTTCTCACCAGGCCGCTGCCGCCTCTGGTGAAAACAAGCGCGCTCATGGATCACGTTCCGTTTAGGACAGAAGTACTCGTCGTATTTTCCTAACACAACGTCAAACTTCTTTTGATCCGTTTCCTCAGTAAATGAGAATGATTTGAAGATGTTTTCAGCTTCGGGGCCCATGGCGTAAATCAGTGAACTGACCTGAATTTCGCCGTCCTCTTTACTCAGTTTTGTAGCCGTCCGGAAACGCAGAAAGCGCTCTTTCCAGCCCGCCCATTCATTTGGACGATGAAAAGGAAAACTTTCCGGGGGATTAAACTTGGCCATCTTACTGAAGCAGAGCGTCCGTCAAGCACTTCTGACACCATGTAAAGAACTGAGGTCCACACGAATAGTGGTTTCAACAAAGTTCTCTTTTAAAAACTAGGAGCGGGAAACATTAACAGGCGGCAACATCAACACATCGCCATTTTCATACAATATTCACTCGGTGAAGGTCAACTCTGACCTGTGACGTCACCACAGTCTTAAAGACACACCACATATAAATATCACATTATATGACAAAAATGACAATTTTTGCATTTTACTTTTGACACCTAGTTTGAGTCCAGATTTATTGTGATGATTTTATGTTTGTAATGTTATTTTAGTCTGTTCATTATTAATAGTTTTTGTCTACTTTTAGTCAATAACAAGATTTGGTTTTTATTTAATGAAAAGAACACTGCTCTTTCATCGCTGTCAAAAAGTGTTAGAAAAAAACCCCTCAACTGTAGCTGTCAGGGTTGCTGGGCAAAGGGGTAATGCGTGGTCACGCAAACAAACATCATCCGAAGACTAGACCATAAACTTTAATTTATTTTTTTTTTACCATTTATGGACTAAACTCTCTCATTTTTAGATTCTTTTACATTCTTCCTTCGAAATGTGTGGCCACCATTGGCCCGTCTACAAGGCTACAACACCTGAATTTGTGTATGATCGGCCCAGTGCTGGCTCAGCCATATTTGCCCAGTCAGCTACGGCCAGCCATTTTGTAGAGTGACATAACATGGGGGCATAACTTGCTGAGGGAGGGTAAGTAGTTGAAGGGGTGTTGACAGAGTTTGCGAGTTGCAGACGGACCTATCCTGAATTTCTTGCTGCTCCATTTTTACTTTATTATGACTGTTTCATCCGGCTGCTAGCTTAGTAAACTACTCTACGTGGTTCTCCTGTGTCAGCAGCATCAATGTGTAACTGTGTATCATGAAGCGGCAATACACATCACGCGACGGTATCCCGGCACCACCACAAAAATAAATAATAATAACAATAATAATAAAATCGATTCTTAATTTTTGTGAATCGGTTCTGAATCGTTTAAAATGAGAATCAAGATTCTTATGTGAATCGATTTTTTCCAACACCCCTAGTATTTTGTATACTGAATGTCCTTTAAAATTTGATTTTTCTTACATTTTTATTAGAAATTTATTTATATATATATATATATATATATATACGTATATATATATATATATATATATACAGTATATATACAGTATATATATATATATATATATATATATATATATACATAGCCGTGGACAAAATTGTTGGTACCCCTCTGTTAATGAAAGAAAACCCACAATGGTCACAGAAACAACTTGAATCTGACAAAAGTGGTAATAAATAAAAATTCGATGAAAATTAACCAGTTAACCAATTAACCAGACAATGCTTTTGGATTGTGCTTCTACAGAATTACTTTAACCCCTTGCACTCTGGTCAATTTCCCTAAAAACGCCAAAAAATAACGTACCCAAAGTAAATCAAAAGCTGTTCTTCAACCCTTTGCAGTATCTTCATGGGGCTGGTCTCATTTAAAAGAAAACACTGAATTTTTTGGCAAAACAGTCATAATATCTCTAAGTGCTCCGGCCACTGAGTAACAGTCATCTAAACATACCGAACTTGAAGAAAATAAATTTCGCCTGGGTGTTTTTTTGGATACAAATGCTTACAAATAACACACAGCTGTCAGATCCGGGCTGGAAAATGCAACAGAAATGTAGAACCAAGTGTTATCCAGCTGAGGTCAAAATTTTGTAACAATACCACGAAAAATGAATATATTACACAGCTTTCTTCACCGTTTGTTCCCAGGCGTTTTTGAACTGTGCCAAATTGTGCCAAATGGCACAGTTTGGAAAAACGTCTGTATCATGAATGAATGAATGAACAAACAAGCCCCCACACACAAAGAAGCATGCCACGTAAAAAATGTGTGGCTTTTATTACAAGAAAAAATAACCTACAGTGCACTAAAAATTATACTAAAATATCTGTAATGTAGAAGATAACAACCCTCCCCCCCACCACCGCTACAGAGGACAGACATCGCCCGGTGCGCCGCGGTCACAGTGTGCCGCGGTCACGGTGCGCTGCGGTCTACTACGCACAGTTGTACTAAAATATCTGCAATAATATCTGCAATCCGCTACAGAACAGTAGCGGGGGGGGGGGGGGGGCGTTCACGGTCCGGATGCACACGGTTCGTGCGCCGTGGTCTACTACGCACAGTTGTAATTTCCTGATCGGTCAAAAGTCATTTTTGATTACAATTTTCAGGGATAAAGAATAATTTAGCTTATAACACTTACCTGTCCACAACAGCAGTGTCGCTGGCGAACTTCTCTTCCTCATTGTCAGACGAACATGACGCTGGTCCGCTTGTTACGACTTGTGGTTCTGGTCACGCGACCCGGTCAAACCATAATTCCATTATTGTGGTTTTGCGCTTCCATGATTGCGGTTTTGACAAACGATTTTTCAAAACAAATAAGAACAGTAGTAAGAAAAAAAGACTGGCAAACGCGTGTGTGTCACCCAGCGGCTAAAACAAAACAGATTTTGCAAGGGAGGCACGCTTTCGAACTACTGTGCTTCAATAGGCTCACTGTATTTGCAGCCGTTGGTAGGCGGGTTCTTCTTGCTAGGTTTTCAGTCATTGGTTCTCCAAGGTTTCAGAAACCCAATTCAAGGCTCTTATTAGTCGAATGAGAGGTCAATCACATCTAAACCAATCAAAGCACTCCTTTGGCTTTCTGTTCGCTGCTGTGTCTGTAGTGGAAGAACGGAAATGCAGCTTTTTTTTTTTTTCAGTGCCTCCTAGGACGCACTGTGAGTCCTAGGACGCCCTCGTGCGCCCTGGGATGCAGAGACGCGTCCGCCTGTAGTACACCGAAGTGCAAGAGGTTAAAAAACAAACTCATGAAACAGGCCTGGACAAAAATGATGGTACCCCTAGAAAAGACTGAAAATAATGTGACCATAGGGACATGTTCAACCAAGATGTGTCCTCTAATTAACATCACAGGTGTCTACAAACTTGTAATCAGTCAGTTGGTCTATTTAAAGGGTGACAAGTAGTCACTGTGCTGTTTGGTGACATGGTGTGCACCACACTAAACATGGACCAGAGGAAGCAAAGGAGAGAGTTGTCTCAGGAGATTAGAAAGAAAATTATAGACAAGCATGTTAAAGGTAAAGGCTATAAGACCATCTCCAAGCAGCTTGATGTTCCTGTGACTACAGCTGCACATACTGTTCAGAAATTTAAGATCCACGGGACTGTAGCCAACCTCCCTGAATGTGGCTGCAGGAGGAGATGGATAATACAAATGGTAACAAAAGAGCCCAGAACAACCTCTAAACACATTCATGGTGAACTCCAAGGTCAAGGTACATCAGTGTCAGATCGCACCATCCGTTGTTGTTTTAGCCAAAGTGGACTTCATGGGAGACGACCAAGGAGGACACCACTGTTGAAAACAAAGCATAAAAAAGCCAGACTGGAATTTGCCAAACTGCATGTTGACAAGCCGCAAAGCTTCTGGGAGAATGTCCTATGGACAGACGAGACAAAACTAGAACTTTTTGGAAAGACACATCTGCTCTATGTTCACAGATGCAAAAATGAAGCACTGTCCCTACTGTGAAACATGGAGGAGGTTCTGTTATGTTCTGGGGCTGCTTTGCTGCATCTGGCACAGGGTGTCTTGAATCTGTGCAGGGTACAATGAAATCTCAAGACTATCAAGGTATTCTAAAGAGAAATGTGCTGCCCAGTGTCAGACAGCTTGGTCTCAGTCACAGGTCATGGGTCTTGCAACAGGATAATGACTCAAAACACACAGCTAAAAACACCCAAGAATGGCTAAGAGCGAAACATTGGACTATTCTAAAGTTGCCTTCTATGAGCCTTGATCTAAATCCTATTGAACATCTGTGGAAGGAGCTGAAACATGCCGTCTGGAGAAGGCACCCTTCAAACCTGAGACAACTGGAGCAGTTTGCTCATGAGGAGTGGGCCAAAATACCTGCTGAGAGGTGCAGAAGTCTCATTGACAGTTATAGAAATCGTTTGATTGCAGTGATTGCCTCAAAAGGTTGTGCAACAAAATATTAAGTTAAGGGTACCATCATTTTTGTCCAGGCCTGTTTCATGAGTTTGTTTTTTAAAATAATTCTGTTGAACCACAATTCAAAAGCATTGTCTGATTTTCATTGGTTAATTTTCATAGAATTTTTATTTATTACCACTTTTGTCAGATTCAAGTTATTATTGTGACCATTGTGGGTTTTTCTTTCATTAATAGAGGGGTACCAACAATTTTGTCCATGTGTGTATATATATATTCATTTCACTTATGAAAAAGCTGAATAATAAAATAAAATTAAAACTTATGTCAGAGAAAATTCTTCACAACAATATGTAACTGAGCAAAGTGTCTTTTTTCCTTTGCTTACCAGAACTCACATTATCAAGTGATCAATTTTATCCACATGGGCAGAAATGCTTCAGTTTACCACACATAGTTAATACTTGGCGGTCTAATAAGTGACAGAAGTATAATTTATCTTTTTTTTTTTTTTTTTTAATGTGTCTACATCAGTTGTTTATTTGGCGAGCCACTCGCACTTAGTTTGAAGGGTTGCAAGACTGGATAGGAGCTCTTATTTTGAAAGTTTGCTCACTTAGTGAAGGAACATGCAGAGTTCAGACTTAAAATGTTTATCTTCTCCTGGCTCCCCTCAATTTCTGTGCTTAAGGTGAGCCTACGTTTATTCTGTTATCTTCCTTTTCATTTCCGCTCGCTGCAGTTTAGGTTTCTCTGTGAGTATGCAGGGGGGCGGGACAGCCGCCCTGAGCTAGAGAGCGTCCGCTTTCAGACAGACTTCAGCGGCCAAGCTGCAGACAAACCTGTCTTGCAGTGGCAGCTCATATTAACGTGATAAATATTTGAGTATGGGCGATATAATGAAATATGTATCGCGGGTGCCCAAATGTACCGATACAACAAATATATTCGGTATATCGCCCAGCCCTGTCAGCTGATCACCACCTGGTGTTGAATTGGATCTGATGTGTGGAAAGGATGGCATTCAGACTGGCAAGACCCAAACGTATAGTGAGGGTGTGCTGGGAATGTCTGGTTGAGGCCCCTGTCCGAGAGATCTTCAACTCCCATCTCCAGAAGAACTTCCACCACATCTCTAAGGAGACTGGAGACATGGACTCTGAATGGGCCATGTACTCGATCTCCATTGCTGAAGTGGCTGCTCAGAGCTGTGGCCACAAGGGTGTTGGTGCTTCTCATGGTGGCAACCCCAGAACCAAATGGTGGACACCAGAGGTGAAGGGGGCCATCAAGCTGAAAAACAAGTCCTACCGAGCTTGGTCGGCTTGTGGGACTCCTGAAGCAGCTGAGTTGTACTGGAAGGCCAAGCGGAGTGCATCTTGAGCAGTTGCTGAGGCTAAAACTCGAGTGGGGGGGGGGAGTTCAGTGAGGCCAAGGAGTAAGACTTTCAGTCAGCCTTGAAGAGATTCTGGCAAACTGTCCGGCAACTCAGAAGGAGGAAGCAGCTCCCTTTCCACACTGTGTATGGTGTGGATGGAGAGTTGCTAACTTCGACTGAGGATATTGTCGGACGGTGGAAGGAATACTTTGAGGATCTCCTCAACCTCACTGATATGTCTTCCATAGCAAGTTGGGCACATGCGCACGCAGCGACCGGCAGCTGGTGAAAAAGTCCGTCGTCTGTGTGTCTGTTTTTATGCACTTTAATGTGTTTTTAACAAAATTCTCTGTGTCGTTTCTGTCCTGGAATGTTTGTGGACTGTATAGCGAAGAGCTCCCTGGTTCCATCAATATGGATTTCCTCCCCATTTTTGCACTGCTGTTTCTTTCACACTGGGTCTGTGTCTCTGAGGTGAGTGCGATCGTGATCATGCCGGGCAGAATACATTATTCCAGGGACATGTTGCTGCATTTAAACACGGATAATGCAGCATCTGTGATTGAGTCTATGCCGCAACTGCCGGACTTTATTTTGAGAGACGTTCATGGACACAGCGGTGAAAAGAGAGACAAGAGAAGGAGGCGCGGAAAGCGTGGAGGCGTGAAATTACGCCTGAGGAAACGTCAGTTTGGTAACATTCCTCTCCCTTCTATGATTTTGGGGAACGTACAATCTCTGAGGAACAAGGTGGATGAAATTCAAGGGAATGTACGCTACCAGAAGGACTTTAAGAACTGCTGTGTCATGGCTTACACCGAGACTTGGCTTACTGCGCATGACCGGGACGCGGACCTGTGGATTGATGGCTTTGGAGCTCCACTGCGCTCGGATCGGCAGGAAGAGGTAACGGGAAAACGTCAGGGGGGCGGCGTATGTTTTTTTTTTTTTTTTTTTTTTTTTTTTTTGTTACTTATTTGTACCCGTAGGTAGACTTGGTTTGCAGTCTGGTGACAAGCCACCGGCTGCTGGTCGCTGCGTGCGCGAGCGCCCTAAACCTACATGTTTTTGGTATGTGGGAGGAAACCGGAGAAATCCCGGAGTAAACCCATGCAACACGGGGAGAACATGAAAACTCCACACAGATCACTGTTGGTCGGGGGCTGGGATCGAACCCACGACCTCATGATCCCCGCGATCCCCCGGCCAAGGGTAAAACTGTGCTGCCACAGTGCTAAACCACTGCGCCACCGTGCAGCCCATGTATGTTTATATATTAATAAGCAGTACTGCACATTTGTCACGGTCAGAGAGCGCATCTGTACACCCGATGTGGAGCTTCTGTCCATATCACTATGCCCCTTTTATTTGCCTCGCAAGTTCCCCCAACTTTTCATCACAACTGTGTACATACACCCGAGGGCAGACGCTGACTCTGCCTCCAGCACCGTCTTTGATGTGGTGCAGCGGCTGCAGTCAATTTCTCCAGAGGCGCCAAACTTTATTCTTGGGGATTTTAACCATGTTTCTTTAAAGAAGACACTTAAAAACTTTTATCAGTATGTCTCCTGCCCAACCAGGCGAAAAAAGACATTGGACCTGTGCTATGGATCCATAGAGAGGGCCTATAAATCACTCCCCCTTCCTCCTTTAGGATCCTCAGATTACAGCTGTGTACATTTGCTGCCCACGTATAAAACTGCTCTCAGAAGAGGCAAGGTGGAGACCAGAGACATAGATGTGTGGACAGAGGATTCAGTGCACTGCCTCCAGGTATGCTTTAACTGTACAGACTGGGAGATGTTCACACTGTCCTGCGGGGATGATTTGGACTCTTTGGTGGACGTCACATGCTCATACATGGCTTTCTGTAAAAATACGATTGTTCCACGTAAACGTGTCAAAATATATCCCAACAACAAGCCATGGGTTACAAAATCAGTTAAATCCTGCTTACAGAGTAAAGCACTTGCCTTTAAACAGGGGTCTGTTTCTGAGCTACAGGTTGCCACAAAAGAGCTGAGGTCCGAAATTTTAAGAGCAAAACAGAAATATAAATCAGAATTGGAAAGTAAGATAGCAACAAAGAAACTTGGTTCAGCCTGGGCCAGTATGAAAACTATTGCAGGCCTTCAGAGCACAGAACGCAGTAATCATGTGTTTTTAGATGGTTTTAATTCAGACACATAGCTGGCTAATGCTCTTAATTGTTTTTATGGTCGTTTTGACTCCTTTGATTTTAGCACAGAAACCCAAGATTTGAAACAGAAACTCAAAGACAATCAGCACTTTAATATTGAGGTGCAGGATATTAAAAGGGAGTTCTGCGCTGTAAAAGTGAACAAAAGTCAGGGCCCTGATACTATATGTGGGCGCTTGGTAAAGTCCTGTGCACATGAACTGAGTCCTGTATTTCATTACATTTTCAATAAGTCCTTACAGACACAACATGTGCCTAAGATCTGGAAAGAAGCCGTGGTTGTTCCCGGTCCAAAATGCAGCTGTCCTAAAACGGTAAACGACTTTAGACCAGTTGCTTTGACTTCAGTTTTTTTTTCCATAATATTTTTTATTGAACCTTTTTTTTTTTTACAAACATAGCACACACAGTCAGACATTAACACAAAAGTAATTTAAAAATTAAAAAGAACATTAACAAAATAACAAAAAAAAAGTGTAATAAAAACGACAACAGCCATTAACAAAAACAAGTCAACAACAATGCTCCTGGGTAATCTATTACATAAGAATACATAATATACATTCACCAGCTTGGAATTTGCAAGGTCCACACATATCATTCACCTTCTTCTTCAGAAGTTATGTTTAAATTCTTTACATAATCAATGAAAGGTCTCCATATATTCTCAAACACATTTTCCTTTGATTTCAGTATATATGCTATTCTTTCTAGTGGAAGGTTTGTTAACATCTGTCTTAACCACTGAGTCACATCTGGTCTATGAGTCTTTTTCCACAGTAATGCAATACATTTTTTGGCATTAAGCAAATTGAGGTCTATGAATGCTCTTTCACTCTTATTAAAGTTATGTTTTTCTGGATACAGACCCAACAAAAACAGTTTAGGGTTCAATGTGATTTGTTTTGAAATTATTTTTTCAATTGTTACCCTCACCTCTTCCCAAAACATTCTGATTTTTCTACATTCCCATAAACAGTGAAATAGGGTTCCTTTACTTTCCATACATTTTGTGCATCTATCTGGTATGTTTTTGTTATATCTATTTAATTCCACTGGTGTAACATACATCCGCATTAACCATTTAAAATGTATCAGTTTAAGACGTACATTTATTGATTTGGTTTGAGCTCCTACACAAGCCATTTCCCATTGTTCCTCTGAAATGTCAATTTGCAGGTCTTCTTTCCAGTCATTCAGTCTTTTCTGTGAGTTTTCACTTGAGTATAGTGTCAATGAGTTGTAAAACTCTGAAATAATACCCTTTCTCTTACTATCTTTCATCAAAATTTTTTCCAAAGTTGAATAAGTAGGTTGGGTGAGAGCATTATTTTGATTTGAACGAATAAGATTTCTAAGCTGAAGATATTTAAAAAAGTGTGTTCTATTAAGATTGAATTTAATCCTCAGTTCTTCAAAAGACATTATGTTATCTGAGCGTGACAAATATAAGTTTTGAATCTTTTGAATCCCTTTTAAATTCCATACTTTAAATACAATATCCGCTCTCCCTGGTGTAAAATATTGATTACCCCATATTGGGCTAAATTGTGACAGTGAGGGTGGTTCTTTTAAATATTTTTTGGTTTCACACCATATTTTGATCATGTGCTTTACAGTTGGATTTTTAACTTGTTTCTGAAATTTTTTAGCCGAGTCTGAGAATATGAATAAGGGAAGAGGTAAAGGTAAATTGTATGATTCCTTTTCAGTCCAGTGAGGAGGATCATTTGATGAAAAATAATATGTCATAGACCTCAGTTGTGCTGACCAGTAATACAACATAAAGTTTGGACATTTCAGACCTCCACGATCAAATGGTAAGTATAGTAAGGACAAACGTAATCTAGCCTTCCTATTGTTCCATATAAATTCCACTAACTTTTTTTAAATTCTTTTTTTTAATTTAAGTTTTTGTAAAGGGTATACACGTCATTACAGCATTGCATTGTTTACATTTTCATCACATGTTCCCTTTTTTTTGTTTTTTGACAACATTGGAAGAATAGTTATTACAACATCCCTTTTTTTAAGCGAAAGAAAAAGTGAAATTAAAGAAAGAACAAAAAAAACAAAAGAGCAAAAAACAAAAAAGTAAAATAAAAATAAATAAATAAAAATAAAAGAGCATCTGAGTAGCGTTGGAACAAAGAGCGGTGCCATTATTGAAATGGTATTTGTCAAAGATTAGATCTAATGGAAGACACATATGCGATCCAGGGTTGCCAAAAGTTCAAGAACCCATCCATGTCCTGTCTCAGTGCGAATGTCAACTTTTCCATCGAGTAAATGTCTTGGATCACGTTAGTCCAATCTTCAGGTGTAGGACAGTCCTTCAACATCCATTTTTTAGTTAGGGCTTTTTTACTTGCCAATATTATAAGTATTTTTCTCCTCGTCTTTCCAGTGAATCCGGTAGTAAACCCAAATACAAAGTTACAAAAGAAAAGGGGACTGTTATTTTGAATATTTTCCCCAATATTGTCTGTACATTGGTCCAATATTGGTGGATAACTGGGCAAGACCAAAACACATGAAAATGATTTGCAGTCTCTTCACCACACAAGCGCCAACAATTCAACCCCTTATGAGTAAATTTGTTTTGTGCAGGTGTTCTGAAAAATCTTACCAAATTTTTCCATCCGAATTCTCTCCACTGCAGGGATGAGGTACTTTTCCATTGTTGTTTATTTAGCTTTTCCAATATTTCCAGTTCTAAAGTGAAATTCCCCTCTTTTTCCCATCTCTCTTTTATATATGATGTGTTGTCTCCTTTTAAGTCTTGAAGACCTTGATATATTTTAGAAATGTATCTGATCCCTGGGATCCCTTTATATGCCATTAAGAAGACCTTCAGAACACCTGACTGGGCCCTTTCCAAATCCTCCTTTTTAAGTATATTGTTTATGTGGTGTCTAAGCTGAAAGAACCTGTAAAGGTCTTGATTTTATTAGACCTTGTTTTTTCAAATCTTCAAAACTTCTTAAAATTTGCCCTTAAAAAAATCGTAATATTTTATCAGTCCGTTCTCTTTCCACTTTTTAAATCTAGTGTCTGTTTTATTAGGAGTAAAGTCTTGATCATAGGCAATCCATTGCAGAAATCGATAGGGTTCTTTAGTTTGATTCTCTCTGACTATCTTAAACCAAATTTTTAGCGGGGTCTCTATCCACGGGTTAGTGTTATTCAAAAGTTTAGGTAAGGCATTGTTCCCTATTATCGCGTGTAGGGGGATGTCACTTGTTATTTGGCATTCCATCTCCTTCCATTGTGCAGTGTAGACTGGGTTACATATCTCTACTAAAGTTTTAATTTGTGCGGCTTTAAAATAGTCCCTGATATTTGGCAGCGCGAGCCCACCTTTGTCTTTGTTTAGCTGTAGGGTTCTATATCTGATTCTAGGTCTCTTGCCCTGCCATATGAATCTTGAGATCCTTCTGTCCAGTTCTTGCAGTGTTTTTTTGGGAGGTTCTACCGGTATTGTTTGGAAAAGGTATAGAAGACGTGGAAGTATATTCATTTTGACTGCTTCAATTCTTTGTGCAGTACCCAAGAATGGTATCATATTACATCTTGCTAGATCAGATTTTATTTTTGCCACCAGTGGATCATAGTTTAGTGTTATAATTTTGTTGAGTTGTTTCGGGATATTGACCCCCAGATATTTCATAGATTCCATCTCCCGGTTAGTTTTGAGTTTGCTTAGTAAATATTGATTTGGGTCATAGTTGAATGTTAAAACTTGGGTTTTATGCATGTTTAGTTCGTACCCCGATAAATCTCCATACTCTGAAAAAACTGAGATTAGTTCTGGAAAAGAGGTGTCCGGCTGCCCCAGGTGTATTAAAATGTCATCAGCAAAGAGTGCTATTTTATGTTCCTTCTGACCAAGTGGAATACCTTGAATTTTTTGATTCTGTCTTATCCATTGGCTCAGAGGTTCTATGAAGATTGCAAAGAGCAGTGGAGACAAGGGGCAGCCCTGACGACATCCTCTTTCCAGCTCAAAAGATGATGATAATTTACCGTTAATCCTTATTTTAGCTGTTGGTTTTTTATATAATGCCTGGATAGTTCTAATGAAGTTGTTATGAAAATTGAAACTGGATAAGATTCTATATAGGAAAGACCAGTCAACCGAATCAAATGCTTTTTCAGCATGTAATCCCAATATGGCTGCATTTAAGTTATATTTTTTTATATGATGAATTATGTGTAAAGTGCGTCTAATGTTGTCTTGTGTCTGTCTTTGTCTGTCTTTGTCTTATAAAACCTGTTTGGTCTAAATGAATTAAGTCTGTCAGTATATTTTCTAACCTTTTGGCAAGGATAGTGGTAAAAAGCTTATAGTCCTGATTTAATACACTGATTGGTCTGTAGTTGGAGCAGTCTAGTTTATCCTTTTCAGGTTTAGGTATGACTGCAATGACCCTTCTCTCCAGGAGGGAGGGATTTCCCCTGTGTGGAGGACATAATTAAATGTTTTCAGGAGGAGAGGAGATAGTTGCTGTTTTAAAGGTTTTGTACCACTCTGCTGTATAGCCATCTGCTCCTGGGGATTTGTTAGCTTTAAGTTTCATAATTGCTTTTCTAATTCTTTAGGTTGTATTTCTGACAGTAGTGTTTTATTTTGTGACTCAGTAAGTTGGGGAAGGTTTAATGTGTTTAGGAATGCTTCGGATGCATTTTTATGTTTTTTGAGGGAGTACAAGTTCTTATAGTAGTTCTCGAAGCTTTTAAGAATATCCTGAATTCTGAATTTTATTTTCTTTGATACTGGGTCTCTGATTTTGTAGACTGCTCTCTCCGTTTGTTGTTTCCTCAATTTATAGGCTAGCAATTTTGCCGATTTGCTGCCTGCTTCATAGTATTTTTGTTTCAGAAATGTAAGTTTCTTCTGGATTTCTATTGTGTAGATTTCATTTATTTGTTTTTAATTTTTTATCCTTTTTTTTTTCTTTTTTTTTTTCCTTTGAAAGACAAAAGTAAAATAGAAAGATGTCTTTACCTTCTTTACATGTTTCAACTGCACTGCAGCCTTCATCAGAAGAGTCTCTTCTGATGATGTTAGGTGGGTTTCCTGTGAAAATATTATTCCTGCTTTGTCTTTTTTCATTTTGCCTAGAATCTTGGATCTTTTAACTGGATTCAGGATCCCTTTTACATTATATGAGATTATTTTGGTTACACCCTGTTTCTCCATTGTGTAGTCTTATTTAGTATAACAGTGTGGTGGCCCTCTTTTATGCTACTCAGAAATTGAAATAACATTAAGAACATAAAAAAAATTAAGATCATAGTATATAAAACTTTAAAACAAAAAACTGACAAAAAAACTTCCTGAGCTGAGGCCTTTTTAGTGACCTTAGAAAAGCCATGATGGTGTGTTGGCTCTGAGGGAAATTCCTCAGATTCCGTTACGTGCTGAGGGCCCTCTCTTACCCCTGTAAGTTGTCCCATGTTTTTAACGTGAATTTCAGATCCCAAACCGAACTTGTAATGATTTTTTTTTTATGCCTATACCCTATGAAATTGTGTGCACCCTCCCACCACCATCACAGCAAACGTTCACGTTAATACAGTATTTGTTAGTGTAGAGAGATCATGTGGTTCATTGTCACATTTCTATTTTTTTTTTTTTTTTTGTTACTTATTTGTACCCGTAGGTAGATTTGGTTTGCAGTCTGGTGACAAGCCACCGGCTGCTGGTCGCTGCGTGCGCGAGCGCCCTAAACCTACATGTTTTTGGTATGCGGGAGGAAACCGGAGAAATCCCGGAGTAAACCCACACAACATGGGGAGAACATGCAAACTCCACACAGCTCACTGTTGGTCGGGGGCTGGGATCAAACCCACGATCTCATGATCCCCGCGATCCCCCGGCCGAGGGTAAACTGTGCTGCCACAGTGCTAAACCACTGCGCCACCGTGCAGCCCATTTTAACAAGTTTTTTTTTTTTTTAAAGACTTATTTGTTTCTAATATTATGACTGTTCCATAAAATGTTTTAACACTTGCTGATTCTGCATTTCCTTTAATGTTTGTTACCTTGTAGGAGGGGGGTTGGATGTGCAGATTGACTAAAAATATCGTTATTCCCTCCTGTAAACGGCCAGTTTTTCCTTATAGCCCTGGCGCTGGATTTCCCGCTGCTGGCCCGTGGATTTTGAGGGTCTCTGTGTGGACCACGTTTGGGCCTTGATTCTCTCGATCGGGTCTGCTGCGGGTTTAAACACCGTTACCGGGAGTCCTCTTCTCGCCATATCCGAGGTTGCTTCTTCCGCCGAGTTGTAGAGACATGTCTCTTCACCGTAGAAAACCCTCAGCTACACCGGAAATGGTGTCTGGAAGCGCAGTTTTTTCTCTTGTAGTACCTTTTTAGCGTCGTTGTATTCCCGACGCTTTTTAAGGACCTCCGGGGCGTAATCGTGTTCCACGAAAACTTTTCTCTCTTGGTGCATAAATCCTTTTTTCTGCCAAGCCAGTCTTACAACCTCTTGTTTTATTTTGGGGTTGGAAAACCTCACCCTCACCGATCTTGGTGGCGCTTCCGCCGCCGGCCTAGGGGCTAATGTACGGTGCGCCCTTTCTATCTTCAAGTCGGTGGTTTGGGGGATATCCAACTTTTCTCTCAATAAGGATTCCACGCATGCCGCCATTGTGGTGAAACCATCCTCGACTCCTTCTTTCAGACCATGAATTCTTATGTTGTCTCTTCTTAGTCTGCCTTCTTGGTCGGTTAGCTTAGCCTCCAGTCTTGACTGTCTATTGTGTAGATCCAGCACGGTATCTTCCAGCCCTTTTATTCTTTCCTCTGCTTCCAAGATTCGGTCCTCGGCCTGGTCCACTCTGCTGTTTGCCCTTTTTATTTCTTCTTTGATTTCACGAAATTCGGCCCAACACTCTCGGCGAAATCGTCTTAATTCTTTAAATACCATTTTTAAGCTAACCTTTTTTGCTAGCTTCATTCAGCTCCTCGTCTTCTGACTGGAAATCCTCCGAATCAGATTCTCCGGCCGATGCGTGTCCTGGCCTGGTAAATGCCGATTTCTTCTGTTTTCCTTTAGGCATGATGACTTTGTCTTTTGATTTTCATACTTCCAAAAATCCGTTACATCTGCTTTTCAAGATATTTTCCTGGATTGGGTCTGGGAGCTTCAGCGTTAAGCTGCTATTACCATGGTGTCCAGACCGGAAGTCAACTTTTTTTTAATTCTTGAGAATAGATCTGAAGGTGGTGGTAAAGGAATGTTTTGAAATAAATAAAGTATTTTTGGTAAGATATTACTTTTAAGTATATTAATTCTCCCAATCATCGACATTGGTAGTGACATCCATCTCTGAAGCAACTCATTAATATTTGTCATTAAGGCTTCATACTGTAGTTGGCATTGGCGACTGATTCTAGCTTAGGCAAAATTTGAATTCCTAAATATTTAAACTGATTTACAACATTGAATTGGTTTACCTCAGGAGATGGATGATTTCTCTGGGTCTCATTTAACATTAATATTGAAGATTTTGTTTTGTTTATTTTATATCCTGATATATCCCCAAAGTTCTTTATTAAATTTAACAAGGTCGGAATTGACTTTTTAAAATTCGACATAAACAAAATTATGTCATTGGCATACAAGGAGATTTTATGTTCTGTTGGTCCTACTTTAATTCCATATATTTGTGGATGTAAACGTACTGCCATCGCTAAAGGTTCAGTTGCCATAGTAAACAATAAAGGTGAAAGTGGACAGCCCCGTCGACATCCTCTATTGATTTTTATTGATTTTGAGATATTGCTGTTTGTTAGGATTTCTGCTGTAGCATTATTGTATATTATCTGGACCCATTTTATGAAATTATTTCTAAGTCCAAACCTTTGAAGGACTTCAAAAAGACAGGGCCAGTCGACCCTATCAAAGGCCTTTTCAACGTCCAATGATAGGAGAGCTGTAACTGGTGCTTCTTTATTGGAATAAATAATATTAAATAGTCTTCTTAAATTATGGAAGCCTTGTCTTCCCATTATATATATTATTCCCATTACCGGAGTGGTGGCTCGTACCGGAGTGGTGGCTCAGTTGGTAGAGCATCCGCCCCACACCCGGGAGGCAGGGGTTCAAATCCTGGCCGGGTCATGCCAAAGACCATATAAAAGTCGAACTTCCTGCCATCCAGCTTGGTGCTCAGCAATAATGGAATGGAGGAGGGAAATTTGTGGCAGTGCCTTGCATGGCAGCGGCCCTCTGATTCTGCACTTGGGGTGTGTGTGATTAACACAGTAGATAGGTAAAACACAATCTCATTCTACTGTACATGACTGGTTGTACAGTTGAATGACAATAAGGGTGATTTAATTTAATTTAATTTAATTTAACAAAGCCATTCTGATCTCGGTTAATAATATTTGGTAATATTTCTTGTAGTCGTTTTGCTAAAATTTTACAGATTATTTTAAGATCAGCATTTAATAGGCTTATTGGTCTCATATTTTCACATTTATTAGAGGGTTTCCCTGGTTTTGGCAACAGTATAATTAAGGCATTATTCATGTATGATGGTAAATTACCATTTTGAAATGCTTCTAAAACCATTTCCAAAAGTGGTTTTATTAATTTATTCTTCAATTTTTTATAGAGGTCGACTGGAAGACCATCTGGTCCTGCTCTTTTTCCTGATTTCATATCATCAATGGCTTGCCCAACTTCTTCTTGACTAATTTTAGACTCCAGTAGCTCCCTGTTTTCATTTGGAATACCTTGTATGGATAATACACCCAAAAACCCATTTAGTTTTGTTAAGTCAGTTTCATTTTTTGTATCATATAGTTTTTCATAATCTCTAAAGGCACTATTAATTTCTAAAGGATCTATAACTACCTGTCCGTTACTTATAATACTGGTAATTGGTGTTTTAGATTCTAATTGTTTAATCTGCCATGCCAATAATTTTCCTGATTTTTCACCTTGTTCATAAAAAGTTTGCTTCAATCTTAGAAGACTCGAGGCAGCTCTATTCGCTTGGTTGGCTTGTGGGACTCCCGAAGCAGCTGAGGTGTACCGGCAGGCCAAGCGGAGTGCAGCTCGGGTGGTTGCTGAAGCAAAAACCCGGGTATGGGAGGAGTTCGGTGAGGCCATGGAACAAGACTTTCGGTCGGCTTCAAAGAGATTCTGGCAAACTGTTCGGCGGCTCAGGAGGGGAAAGCAGCTCCCCGTCCACACTGTGTATGGTGCGGATTGGACACTGTTGACTTCAACTGGGGATATCGTCAGGCGGTGGAAGGAATACTTCGAGGATCTCCTCAATCCCACTGATACGCCTTCCACAGAGGAAGCAGGGTTTGGGGACGAGGGGGATGACTCGCCTATCACAGGGGCTGAGGTCGCCAAGGTGGTTAAAAATCTCCTTGGTGGCCGGGCCCCGGGGGTGGACGAGATTCGCCCCGAGTACCTCAAGGCCCTGGATGTTGTTGGGTTGTCATGGTTGACACGCCTCTGCAACATTGCGTGGAGGTCGGGGGCAGTGCCTTTGGCATGGCAAACCGGGGTGGTGGTTCCTCTCTTCAAAAAAGGGGACCGGAGGGTGTGCTCCAACTTTAGAGGGATCACACTCCTCAGCCTCCCTGGGAAGGTCTATGCCAAGGTACTGGAGAGGAGAGTCCGGCCGTTGGTCGAACCTCGGATTCAGGAGGAGCAATGTGGTTTTCGTCCTGGCCGTGGCACATCGGACCAGCTCTTTACCCTCTCGAGAATTCTTGAGGGTTCGTGGGAGTTTGCCCAACCAGTTTACATGTGTTTTGTGGACTTGGAGAAGGCATTTGACCGCGTCCCTCGTGGATTTTTGTGGGGGGTGCTTCGGGAGTATGGGGTATCGGGCTTGTTGTTACGAGCTATTCGGTCTCTGTACGACCGTTGTGAGAGTTTAGTTCGCATTGCCAACACTCGGTCGGAGTCATTCCCAGTGAGAGTTGGACTCCGCCAGGGCTGCCCTTTGTCACCGGTCCTGTTCATAATTTTTATGGACAGGATTTCTAGGCGCAGCCAGGGAATGGAGGGTGTCATGCTTGGTGACCACAGGATCTCATCTCTGTTGTTTGCAGATGATGTTGTCCTGTTGGCTTCATCCAGCAATGACCTACAGCTCTTGCTGGGACGGTTTGCCGCTGAGTGTGAAGCGGCTGGGATGAGAATCAGCACCTCCAAGTCCGAGTCCATGGTCCTCAGCCGGAAAAAGGTGGATTGTCCTCTCCGGGTTGGGGACAGGCTCCTGCCCCAAGTGGAGGAGTTTTAAGTATCTTGGGGTCTTGTTCACGAGTGAGGGGGAAAATGGAGCGAGAGATCGACAGACGGATTGGAGCAGCATCTGCAGTGATGCGGACGTTGTACCGGTCTGTTGTGGTGAAGAGGGAGCTTAGTTCTAAGGCAAAGCTGTCGATTTACCAGTCAATCTACGTTCCTACTCTCACCTATGGTCACGAGCTTTGGGTAATGACCGAAAGAACGAGATCGCGGATACAAGCGGCTGAAATGAGCTTTCTCCGTAGGATTGCTGGACTCACCCTCAGAGATAGGGTGAGGAGCTCAGTCATCCGGGAGAGGCTCAGAGTAGAACCGCTGCTCCTCCACATTGAAAGGAGTCAGTTGAGGTGGTATGGGCATCTGATTAGGATGCCTCCTGGACGCCTCCCACTTGAGGTGTTTCAGGCACGTCCCACTGGGAGGAGACCCCGGGGCAGACCCAGGACTCGGTGGAGAGACTATGTCTCCCAGCTAGTCTGGGAACGCCTTGGTATCCCCTCTGAAGAGCTGGAGCAGGTGGCTGGGGAGAGGGAAGCCTGGGCTTCTCTGCTTGAACTGCTGCCTCCGCGACCCGGACCTCCGGAAAAGCGGTAGAAGATGGATGGATGGATGGATGGATTCAGCTCTCAGAATCAGTAATTCGTTCTCTAACTGTGGGTTACTTCCTGCATACACCTTTTCTTGAAGAATTTTTATTTTACATTCCAATTGGACTCTCTCCTCTAGGGTCTTCTTAGATTTTGAACCTGTATAACTAATAATATGCCCCCTATGGTTTATATTAATCATATATTCCATAACCTACATATGTATAAGCATGTGAGAATGTTTGGTGATTACATATGTACAACGACTTCACACCTCAGAACAGGACAAGAGGTCTCAACCGCAGCGAAGATCAAAGAGCATCCGAGGCGCTGCGGTGGAGACCAGATCGATCGCCCTGACCACCCAGGGTCAGGTGAAGAAGTACGAAGACAAAGGAGGGGGGATTAAGATAATGCGGGATGTCAGCTTTGATATGCATGCCTTTTGTTATGTGTAGGTATAAGTATGTAGAGCTGAATGTGTTCGCTCTCTTATTCTGTTTCTGCACTGAGATGAGACTTGTTAGAGGAGCGAAGCTGATAATAAACTTTGGTTTATAAATCACATCGCCTCGTTATTCCAAGCTCTTCTACACCCCCTAATAAAAGCTTTGAAAGCCTCCCACTTTATACATGCCGTTGTTTGTGTAGTATTGATATCAAAGAACTCATCTGTTTTTCTATGTACTTAACAAATTCCTCATCCTTAAGCCATTTATGTTGAAAATGCCACCTAACTGGGCTCTTTGTCAATTTCTTATCTACATATACTAGACAGCAGGGTGCATGATCAGAAATCACTAGGTTATCATAGAAACAGTTTTGAATCTTGGACCTTAATTCTGTAGAGATCAAAAAGTAGTCTATACGTGAGAATGTCTTATAGATATTAGAATAACAAGAATAGGCTTTGACTTGTGGTTTCGTTTCTCTCCATATATCAAGCAATCTCAATTCTTTCATAAAATGATTAATGGTCATCCTACTTCCATTGTGTGTACAGTCCGGTCCTGTTGATCTATCTGTACTGGGATTCAATGTACAATTAAAGTCCCCTGCTATAATATGTTGCCCTGTAAGTGATGATAAAGTGAGGAATAAATTAACAAAGAAGTTTTGATCATCAATACTGGGGCCGTATAAGTTCACCAGATTTATATTTTTTAATAACAAAGATCCTTGGATAATTATATATCTTCCAAATTTGTCTCTAATTACATTTTTCGTTTGAAATGGGACTGTTTTATGTATGAGAATCATAACTCCCCTAGCTCGGGATGAAAATGATGAGGTGAACACGTTACCTTGCCATCTTCTCCTAATTCTTTTTACATCCTCCTCTAATAGGTGAGTTTCTTGTAAAAATACAATTTTTGAATCTATGTCTTTTATTTTATTCATGACTTGTTTAAGTTTTTTTTAGATTTTGTAGACCTCTGCAATTCCATGAAGTTAAATTAAGATTAACGCTTTGATCTATGATCAATAAGGAGTTTGAGATTACCTTGCAATATGAACATACTCTTACAGAGAAGCAAAAACATGGATGATGGAACATTCATCGTACAAACTAAACAAAAACAGATTCCCTTTCCCCACATTCGTGGTAATCCCCCCAAAATCAAAAAAAATTCTGTCTCCCGTTATAGCTAGTGATTGTTCCACACCTGCGAGGATCAGTCAAACCACTCTGTCTTTCTCCTCTCAATCACCCTGATTCTACTACTATTCTTATGACATTAACTCTCTTCTGTAGTTTTTTCAACATAACTTCAAAGTTTTATAGCAACGTTGTACATCATAACTTTTTTTTTTTTAATACAGTCTGTATTTTGTAGACATGTTATATGTTTCAGATCAATCAGATGCCTGTACATATGCTTCTTAGCTCCCGCCAGTCTCCTTTTGGATTTGCTTGATGAGCTCCTGAGCCTCTTGAGGGGTCTTGAAGGTGTGGGTTCTCCCCTTATATGTGACTAGCAGTCTTGCCGGATGAATCACTCCGTGACGAATCCCTAGGTTGCACAGCTCTTTGTGGGCGGGGTCGAACTGCCTCCTTAATTGTTGTATACCTGCAGCCAAATCCGGATAGAACCACACCTGTTGGTCCTGGTATTTAATTTCCCCTTTAGCTCGCGCCGCATTGGTGACTGTCATCTTGTCTCTGTAGTTGAGGAACTTCATAATCAGTGTCCTCGGTGGTGTCTTATTATCTCTCGGTGGGCCGATTCGGTGAGCTCTCTCTAAAACGAACGATGACTGCAGATCCGCGTTGTTCAGCGCTTCTAGAATCCACTTTTCCAAAAAGGAACATGGGTCCCGTCCCTCCGCTCCCTCCGGGAGGCCCACCAGCCTCAAATTATTCCGTCGCGAGCGGGATTCCAAGTCTAGGACGTTATCTTCCAGACATTTACGTTTTAATTCCAGTGTTTGCAGATTAGTTTGTAGGCTGGTGACGTCATCTTCAGCGCTTGAAATTCGGAGCTCCGCCTGCGACACTCGCTCCAAACAGTCGTTTATTTCTTTTCTCATTCCTTCTATCGCTGTTATAATCCCGTCAAATTAGACGAAAACTCTGTTCTAATGGAGTTGATGGCAGTGAGCACTTCGTTTGTCCCCTCTTCAGTTGTTCCCGCTCCGCCGCTGGCTCCCTCCTCCGCCATCGCCTCTGGAATTTTCTCTGTTTCGCCTCGAGCGTGGAAGTCTGTTAACTTGGGTTGTTTTGTCGAGTTACCTTTTCCTCCACCTAATTTTCCAGCCTTAGTCTTTACCATATCCGCGCCAAAACTCTAGGGTGGGTTTTTGTTCCAATTAAAAGAGTTTTAGTAATTTTTTTTTATTTTCAAGAGCAGAGCAGTGTGAAACACATCTTCCTACGTGGCGGCCATAACCGAAAGTCCGCTTTGACTTCAATATTAATGAAAATTTTTGAAAAACTGGTCAGATGTGAGGTCCTAAAGCAGACTGAGCATGCATTGGATCCTCTGCAGTTTGCCCATAGGCCTCACAGAGGAGTGGAGGATGCCACTGTCACTCTGTTTAGCATGCTTTTTAAACATCTGGATTTTAATGGGACACACGCCAGGCTTTTATTTGTGGACTTTTCCTCCGCCTTTAATACAATCCAACCTCATATTTTAGTTGAAAGGCTCCTGCAACAACTTGATTTGAGCAAAAATCTGGTGGGTTGGATTCTGGATTTCTTAACCAACAGAACGCAGAGAGTAAGGGTAAATGGTACATTGTCTGACCTAAAGTGCTCTTCTACTGGCTCTCCTCAGGGGTGTGTGTTGTCACCACTACTCTTCATCCTGTACACAAACATGTGTCGGAGCAGACATGACAACAGACACATTATAAAGTATGCTGATGATTCAGTTGTTGTCAGTCTCCTCCAGGATGGTGAGAGTGGCCACAGCCCAGTAGTTGATGATTTTGTTCACTGGTGTGAGGATTCCCTACCTGCAGTGAATACGACAAAAACTAAAGATATGATTATTGACTTTAGGAGGAAAACTCCCAGGCACAAAGTCACCGTACTAAAGGCTAGACCTCCGAATGTGTACAATCCTACAAATATCTTGGGACGATTATTGATAGTAATTTAAACTTTGAAGAGAACTGTGAAAGGGTGTGCAAAAAGGGTCAGCAACATTTGCATTGCTTGAGGAACTTGCACGCTTCCAAATTGACCGAACCATAATGACAATGTTTTATTGGGCTTTTATTGAATCTGTTTTATCCTTTTCTTTAGTGTCATGGTTTGGTCAGATAAAACTGAAACAGAGGAAATCCTTGGATCAGGTAGTTAGATGGTCCAGTCGTTTACTTGGTGAGTCACAGCTGAGCCTGACATCCCTGTACACCAGACAAGTACAGAGGATGGCTACCTCCATTTTAAATAATGACTCTCACCCTTTGCACTGCAACTTTCAGCTTCTTCCCTCAAGACGGAGGTTTGCTGTCCCAAAAAGTAAAACCCAGCGCTACAAAAACAGCTTTGTTCCTGTTGCTGTCAAAGAGTTGAACAAGTTGTAACAATATGTCGCACATAATTTAGGTACCTATTTATTAACTCCATTTTATATTTACTTATTTCTGTAGGATTCTATCTGGGTTCTAAATATTTTATTGGGTTTTAGACCTTTGAGTTTTTAACCTCTTTGACTAGTTTTTAACTTTTTAATATGACCCTTCTCTCTTACCTCTGGTTTTTCTCTCATCTCTTTGTCTTTATACCCTGATTGATGGAGCCTTGAGTATTTTTTATCATGTCTGTAGTCAGCTTCATGTGTGCCTGTGTTTGTGTTTATGTTGAATGTAATTGTGGCTTGTAAATATGGATGTCACCAGACTGCAAAACAAATCTACCTACGGGTACAAATAAAGCAACCTGAACCTGAACCTGATAGCAGAAGCAGAGCCTGAGGATGAAGGGGATGACTCGCCCATTACAGGGGCTGAGGTTGCTGAAAGTGGTTAAAAAAACTCTTCGGTGGCAGGGCCCAGGGGGTGGATGAGAGTTGCCCCGAGTACCTCAAGGCTCTGTATGTTGTGGGGGTGGTGGTTCCCCTTTTCAAGAAGGAGAACTGGAGGGTATGTACTAACTTTGGGGGATCACACTCCTGAGCCTCCCCAGAAAGGTCTATGCCAAGGTACCGGAAGGGAGAGTCCAGCCATTGGTTGAGCCTCGGATTCAGGAGGAACAATGTGGTTTTCATCCTGGTCATGGCACATTGGACCAACTCTTCACCCTGTCAAGGATCCTCGAGGGTTTGTGGGAGTTTGCCCAACCAGTCTACACGTGTTTTGTGGACTAGGAGAAAGCATTTGACTATGTCGTTCGTGGTTTCTTGTGGGGGTGCTCTGGGAGTATGGAGTATCGGGCTTGTTGCTACGAGCTATACAGTCTCTATATAATAGTTGCAAGTGTTTGGTCCATATAGCTAACAATGAATGAATGAATGAATCTTTATTTGGATAGTACAGGCTTAAAAGAAACTGAATAATATAACAAAGGGGGAAAAAATCCAACAGGTCAAATTAGACAATAACTCCTCTGATTATACAGTTCAACATAAGTTATCCGAAATGGGTGATGGCTGAAGCCGCAGCTTATATTGCCCACCCATGTTCCATCCAAGAATTCAAAAGAAAAAACAAAACAAGAGCGATTACAATTCAGAACGAAGCTAAGACAAAAATGTGACAAAAAAAAAACAAAACAAAACTAAGCTAGAACACAACACAGGCTGGATATGACAATCCCTTATGTGATTTTACATGTCATCTTGTATATAAGTTTGGAGTATTTCTTCCTTTAGTTTTTGTTTAAATTGTACAAGCGTTGTACAAGATTTTAATTCAGGTCCAAATCGTTTCCATAATCTGACTCCTTGCACTGAAACACAGTGTTGCTTGGTGGTAGTTCTCACTGAAGGTTTTTGAAATATACATGTTCCTCTGAAATGATATTGATTCTCCCTTATTTGGAACAACTTTTGGATATTTGCGGCAGTGATAGATTCTTCACTTAAACATTATTATTGCAGTTTTAAAGTCAACCAGATCTTTCAACTTGAGAGCTTTCAATTTAAGAAAAAGTGGGTTTGTTGGTTCCCTGTAAGCTGCTTTGTTTATTATTCTAATAGCTCTCTTCTGAAGCATAAAGAGTGGATATATGTTTGTTTATATGTATTTCCCCATACTTCAATACAATATGTCATGTATGGGAGTATAATGAATGATACAAGGTGTATAGTGTGGGTTGATTCAGCAAATATTTCACTCTGTGTAGTATTGCACTAGATTTGGATATTTTACCTTTAATATAATTAATATGTGACTTCCAACACAGTTTATTATCAATTATTACTCCAAGAAATTTAGTTTCAGATACCCTTTCAATCTCTACACCATTTACACTGAGTTTAGATACTGAGTTGTTGTGATGGTTGTTAAAGACTATAAATTTTGTCTTACTTAATTGAGTGTTAAATTTGTTTGAATCAAACCACAGTTTAAGCTTTCCTAATTCCTTTCCGAATGTATCCAGAAGTTGTTCCCAAATTGCTTCCACTGCATAATAGATTAGTGTCATCAGCAAACAATATTAAGTCCATTTTTCTGAAACTTTACTTATCATTTATTATACATATTGAATAACAATGGCCCCAAAACTGAACCCTGTGGGACTCCACAAGTAACCTTCAGTAACTGTGAGTTTTTGTTACCAACACATACATACTGATATCTATTCTTTAAGTAACTACTTAACCAGGACAGTGCTACCCCTCTAATACCACAATTTTGTAGTTTCTTTAATAATAAATTATGATCCACTGTATCAAATGCTTTTTTTAAGATCCAGGAATACCCCAACTGAATACTCTTTATTTTCAATGGCAGTTGATATTTTTTCGATAAATTCCATTAGAGCAAATGCAGTTGTCCTCTTGTGTCTGAACCCATATTGCTGCTCACACAAATTATTCTTCAGTATGAAGTTGTCAATTCTCTCATATAATATTTTTTCAAGTATCTTGGAAAATTGCGGCAATAGTGAAATTGGTCTATAGTTTGAGAATTCCCCTCTGTCACCCTTCTTGTATATCGGAATTACTTTAGCTATTTTCATTGCATTGGGAAATATACCTGTTTGGAGAGACAGGTTACAGATATACGTCAGTGGTTTCACTAAGCATTCAATAATGGTTTTGACTAAGAGCATGTCAATACCATCGCAGTCCGTAGATGTTTTACTTTTAAACGATTTAACAATTTCAATGACCTCTCTCTCGTCTGTGTTCTTTATGAAAATGGAGTCTTTTATAGCAGTGTTATTACCCTCCGCCAGGCCGAAAAGGCCAGGAGGAGGTAATGTTTTTGCCGGGGTTTGTCTGTTTGTTTGTCTGTTTGTCTGTCTGTCTGTCTGTCTGTCTGTCTGTTGGTTAGCAAGATAACTCAAAAAATCTTGACGCATTTCCATGAAACTTTCAGGCGTTGTTGGAAATGGTACAAGGAAGAACTGATTACATTTTGGGGATGATCCGCATCACCGTCTGCCATACAGGAATTTTTTAAAGCATTTTCTTCCACACGTGACATATGGCCATTTCCAACATGTGCGCAGGCGCAACTGGACGGCGCTGGGCGTCAATGTCATGACCAACACAAACTGCCTTCTTCAACGTTTTTACCCACAAAAGCATGCGGAAAACACTGGTAGCTGGGGCCCGCCAGCCATAGGCGCTGCGCACATTGCGCTGCTTGTCGTGTCTGACCAACACAACTCCGCGTTCTTCAACGTTTTAGGCACAAAAGCACGCGGAAAACACTGCTGGCCTGTGCCCGCCAGCGTGCCCGCTTTTTCCGCGACCGCTGCAAAAACCTGACACGGCCACCTGTCCGCCGCCCGATTATTTGCCAACATTCCCCGCCCAGCTATAGGCGCTGCGTAAAACGACCTCTCTGCCGGGGAAAATTCTAAATTCTGTTTTGCCGCCGAGCGCAACCCCAATATAATATAAAACCCACGGCAACCTGTCCCTAACCAATCTGCATCCGTCAGTGGAGGAGATGGACACACCAACACTTCAGTTTATTACCTCCGCCAAGGAGGCAATGCTTTTACAACCGGTAAAACGGGGCTATAAGGGACGGCGGGATAATATGGGACACTTTTCTAAATGTAATTCTGCTTTTTTAATTTTGCTTCCGCCTACATTTGATGAAGGATTCATGGATATTTGACAATAAAAACACAACTCAGCGTCCTGCTCAAATAAAAAAAGCACAATTACATTTAAAACATTTCCCAGAAAAGTGTCCCTTATCAACCCGCCGTCCCTTATAGCCCCGTTTTACACTACTGAACCACTAATCCTATCACTACTCACATTGATTGTCATTCATTAATTGTCTGTTTATTGCACTGTCCATGTCAAATAAACAAATAATCATTGTGAATCCAATTGCTAGTCATATCTTTTCATGCTCAGGGAATCTGAAAACGTACACACAAACACTGTATGGGGGGAAACTGTGCCGCTTGGCGGAGGTCTGCGCTCTCTGAGTGCTTTTCTAGTTGCTTATTGTATCACCTGTAGGCGCCGGTAATGGGTATTTCTTGAGCCAAATTAGGACCAATGTTAACAAAAAAGTTATTAAATTTCATCTGCAGGTGAAGCTGCATTCACACTCTGAGTCGTTTTATTATTTTTTTGAAAAATCGGTTGGGTAGCTTGTATTTCTGTTTTTTATTTTCCAAGAATACTGTTAAGTATTGTCCTGTATTTTTAATATTGTCTCTGTTTTTTCTCCAGTTCTTTACTGTAATAGTCTCTCTTACTACATCTTATTATATATGTTAACTTATTTTTGTATGTTTTATACTGCTGCTCTGCTTCTTTTGTCCTTTTCTTTAGGAAAGCTTTATATAATAAATTTTTCTTTTTACACGCCTTTTGTAATCCTTTGGTTAACCATGGCTTATCGGCAAATTTATGTTTAAGCTTTTTTTTTTTACTAATGGACAATTTTTTTCATAAAGAGTGGTTACAATGTTTATAAATGTGTCATAGGCTTCATTTACATCTGATACATAGATTTCTGTCCAGTCTTGCTTCAGCAAGTCCTCTTTAAAAGAACTGATTGCATTTGGTGATTTGTATCTGAACAATTTTAAAAAATTTTCTGTTTTGGCCCACGTGTGGCCATGGATAAGTGCAAAGGTTGGCAAGTGGTCACTTATATCATTTATCAATAATCCACTTTCTATTTTCTTATCAATAATATTAACAAACAGGTTGTCAATAAGTGTAGCAGTGTGAACTGTGATTCTACTGGGATGTGTTATTGTGGGATATAGACTCATGCTGTACATAGAGTTCATGAACTCTGTAATTATATTTTGTTGATGTGGATTTAGTAAATCAATATTGAAATCTCCACAAATTACTACCATTTTCTTACTAGTAATATTATTGTACAGCTCGACTAATTTATCTCTGAATGTCTCAATGCAAGTTCCCGGCGTTCTATATATACAACTTATAATTAGATTTTTTGTTTTATCTTGGTCAATCTCAACAGTAACACATTCCAAAATCCCTGGTAGTGCAAAGGACATTCCATTTACAAGCTTACACCTATACAGGTAATCAATATACAGTGCAACACCACCACCCTTTTTTTGAGATCTGTTAATATGAAACATCTGATATCCCTCTATTGCCATCAGGGGAGCCTGCTCTTCATTAAGCCAGGTTTCAGAGACTGCGATAGCTGTAAATTTTCTGTCTAGCTGTTTTTAAAAAGTCCTGAATCTGTGGAAAGTTTTTGTTAAGACTTCTGCTGTTGAAGTGTATTATTGATAGTTTACCATCTAGTTGCACTTGACTTTTGAATTGCTTTTCAGTGTAATATTCACAATGGTTATGATATTATTGAAAAAGTGGGTTATCAGGATCAATATCGTTTCTCCATCTCTTGTAGTTTATGTTCAGCATAATGGCATATTTTCAGAGTTTGAGTATCCTTACTCTGTGTCAAATGACTTCTTCCAACTGGGGATAATTGATGTCTACTCAAGTCAGTCATAAGTTTTTGTTTGTTTTGCTTATTTTTTTTAAAGTACATTGACATGGTATATCAAAAGAACTATTCTTACCGTGTGTGTGAATATGGATTATCATTGTCTCTTAATTTTCTTAATCAGTGTTCATCTGTATTTATCTGTCAGTAACATCTCTGATCATTATACTCTTTGCTTGCTCAGGTGTTCCATTTAGTTTGATCCAAACTCTACAATTTCTTGTCCATGTTGCCTGTATCTTATTTTGTCTTTTCAGTATCCGTGCTTGCCGTGCTATTTCAGCATTTTTTTTTGTTAGGTGTTCATTTAGGTAAACTTCTGTTCCCCGCAGCTTTCTGGCCTGCCTCAGTATGTCATTCTTTACCCTTCTGTTCACAAAGCGCATCACAATTGATTTCTTTGTTTTATTATCTTTCCTGGGTAAAGCGGAAAAGCGCTATATAAGTGCAGGTTAGTTAGTTAGTTAGTTAGTTAAAGCATAACAGGCTGAAATTGCATTTGCTTCTACCTTTATATCTCTACTGAAAAGGAACTGAAGCACCTGGTTTTCTAGGGAGACTGATTCACTCAGGGGAGCCTCCTCACCTCTCAGTCCTGTTGCAGCAACAGCGTATGACTGATATTTGATGTCTAGTCCACTTATAACTAGGTCATCCATACGAGAACCTTGTTCAAGATCCTCGACACGTCGCTCCAAGTCTGTAATTTTTTTGTCTTTTTCCTGAATTGTTAATTTTAAGTCTCGTACTTCTTCCATTAGGCCTATTATTTTGGCCTGCTGGCTAACCATTTTGGCCACTTCTTCTGACAAGAAGTTCAGAGATTTTTTGATCTCTTCCATTTCCTCCTTTTTTGGTGGCATTTTTACTGACCTGTGGATAGTAAAAACAATCTCTGCTTGTGCCGCCGGTATCCGATCCGACAAACCTCGAATCCAGCTGGGCCTCAGCTAGCCCCCTCCGCTGCTAGTCCCGCTGCTTACCGCCGCCGTAACCCAGCTCCTGTCCAGCTCCTCCACCGAGTCCTGCCGCACACCGCCGCTGCAGCCGAGCTCCGCTGGGGTCCCGGTAGATCCTCCGCTGAGCACCACCGCCTACCACGGTCTGCCTCAGTAGTTCCTCCGCTGAGCCCCGTGACCTACCGCCGTCTGCCTGGGTAGTTCCTCTGCTGGGCCTTGCAACTGGGCTCTGACTCAGGCTATTGTCTGGCTGGGTCCCGGTGGTCCTCCACTGGTCCCCATCTCCCACCACCGCTGCCCCCGAACTCCGATCCGGCTCCCGTCCAACTGCTGCCTCAGTTAGTTCCTCCGGCAAACCCTCACCGGGGACTGAGTCGCTTCGTGTCGGTGTTAGGTGGTACGACTGGCGTTAGTGTTAAGCTAACTAGCGTTAGCTTAGCAAACGCTTCGGGTAAAGCGTAGCAGCGAACCACAAAAGAAACGCTAGTCAGTTTACTCACAGTGGCCAATGAAAGGCGATTAAAGGGGTATTCCAACGGAGGTGGAAATTCAGCCCGTGCGTGTGCGTCACAAATGCCGATCGCTGTTGGTTAGTTATTTTAATGGCAAAATCAGTAACTTTGTCTCAGCACTGAAAAAGTGTGACCATCCCGGTCGCCATCTTGCTCATGCAAACTCGTTCCCCAATGAGAGTTGGACTCTACCAGACCTGTCTCTGTCACTGATCTTGTTCATAATATTTATGGACAGGATTCTAGGCACAGCCAGGGAACAGAAGATGTCATGTTTGGTGACCATAGGATCTCATCTCTGCTGTTTGCAGATGATCTGGTACTGTTGGCTTAATCGAGCAATGACCTACAGACCTTACTGGGACAGTTTGCTACTGAGTGTGAAGTGGCCAGGATGAGAATCAGTGTCTCAAAGTCCGAGTCCACGGTGCTCAACTGGAAAAGGGTGGACTGTCATCTCTGGGTTGGGGACAAGGTCCTGCCCCAAGTGGAGGAGATCTTATTCATGAGTGGGGGGTAAATGGAATGGGAGATCGACAAACGAATCGGAGCGGCATCTGCAGTGATATGGGTGTTGTACCAGTCTGTTGTGGTGAAGAGGCAGTTGAGTTCTAAAGCAAAGCTGTCAATTTACCACTAGGTTCATACCCTCACCTATGGTCATGAACCTTGGGTAATAACCAAAAGAATGAGATCATAGATACGAGTGTCTGAAATGAGTTTTCTCCAGTTCTTTTGACATACCATGTCAATGTCCTTTAAAAAAAAAAAAAAAAAAAACTAAACAAAACAAACAAAAAACTAATGACTGACTTGAGTAGACATCAATTATCCCAGTCGGAGGAAGTCATTTGACACAGAGTGAGGAAATTCAAACTCTGAAAATATGCCATTATGCTGAACATAACTACAAGAGATGGAGAATGATATTGATCCCTGATAACCACTTTTTCAATAATATCATAATCATTGTGAATATTACACTGAAAAGCAATTCAAAAGTCAAGAATTCCAAGGTTTCCAAGGTTTTTCAAGCCAGGAGCGGCACTGGGTTAAGCCTCCAGTGCTTATAAAATGCCTCATATGGCATGCGTCTCGAAAAGCCTTGACAATCTAAGTCAACTCATAGCTGCCCGTGGGGTTTAGTCTCTAAGCCCGGCGGGAAACTGCTTTTACTAATAGGAGAAGGGGAGAGGGGGATCTCTGGCGCCTTAAAAACCAGATGCTTCGGGTAGATGGTGGCTCGTCAACTGGGACGGTAGCCCATCTAGGGGAAGGTAAACCCTGATTTCAAACCTCCGCTGCCTTGCGGCATACCCGTCACGGGAAAGGCTTCGGAGTAAACCCTGAGGAAAAATCCGGAGTCGGAGCCCCTAAGGCGTTCTATGTTGTGCTCAACATCGTTCTGGCAGCTCCTGCACCCAGCGCTGGTGCCCAAACTGTAGCAGCCCTGCTGTTCCTTTGGATTTATCAGTGACGTGGAGAGGGGGGACATGCTGCATGGGCAACATCTAGTCCTCCATATCTTCCTGCCCAGGCTTGAATCCTACCAACGCCCAACGCTGGAAGGTAGAACACCGGATCACTGGAGAGGACACTCCAGCTTCGCCTTTGGCGTAGACAAAACACGGGGAATGACAGTTACGGTTATAAGCCACCCGCTCAATTGGCGTAGAGTGTGGCGCCAGGGGTTATTCCCGATGGTGGGAGGGATCATTGGATCTCACTGGACAGCTACCCACCGCCTCAAACTGGGCAGCCCCCCGCCAATAAGGTGTTGTCCGCCACAGCTTTCTTTCCTCATTGGGTTTCACCCCCTATAGGGATGAGGAGAAAGTCCGAACAGCAGGCTGAGAACTTCGCACCAGGCAGACAATAAACCCCCCCCGAGACCAACTCTAAAACTGGGAACTTGAAACTTCCGCACTATGATGACAGGACTCGCTGCTAACTCAAGGGACATCAACACCACCAGGAAGACTGCCCATCATCATAATGAGCTGAAGAGACTGGAGTGGATATCGCCACTCTCCAGGAAACACAGTTGGCTGACGCAGGCACACTGAAAGAGAAGGACTACATGTTCTACTGGCAGGGAAAGGGCAGTGACGAACACAGGGAACACGGAGTGGTCTTCGCAGTGAAGAACACCTTGTGAAGATGGGGGAGCCGAGCAGCACTGGCTCTGCACGACTCCTCACCCTCCGCCTGAACAACTCTCAAGGCCCAGTTACCCTCGTCAGTGTGTATGCCCCAACACTGACAGCCCACACCAGAGGCAAAAGACGAGTTCTACGAGAATCTCGCAACAACTGTCAGGATCATCCCCAACTCTGAACAACTCATTCTCCTTGGAGACTTCAATGCCAGAGTGGGTGCTGACCACGACCTCCTGGCCCTCCTGTCTTGGACCTTTTGGCGTGGGCAGAATGAATGACAATGGACAGCGGCTGCTCGAGTTCTGCACATATCACGATCTGTGCATCACAAACTCGTTCTTCAAGACCAGCCCCAAACACAAGGTTTCCTGGCAACATCCCGCTCAAAGCACTGGCACCAGCTGGACTTGATCCAGACCAGGGCACCTCACTGAAGAACGTGCTAATACCCGTTCATTCAGAGTGCAGATTGCGACACAGATCATTCATTGGTGTGTTGCAAGGACAAGCTGCAGCTGAAGAAATTCCCATCGTGCTAGACAACCTGGAAGGCACGGATTGACACAGAAGATGGCTCAACCAGAACTTGTTGAGCAGTTTGCCTCCACCTATTGAGAAGGAATGGTGTACACAAGAAGGAGATCTGCAAAGCAGAAGTGGGAAAGAGCTGCGAAACACCATCCACCGCACAGCCTTGGCTACCTTTGGGAGGAAGATCTCCGAAGTCACAGGCCTGGTTTGATGCCAAGTTGCCGAGATGACCCCCGTCATTGAAGCAGGTGCTCAGCACTTGCTGAGTACAAGAAGTACCCAAACGAGAAGAATCTCCAGATTCTCAGGGCTGCGAGAAGCAAAGTTCAGCAGACTGCTCGGTGCTGTGCCAACGAGTACTGGACTCAGCTCAGCCAAGACATTCAAAACGCTGCCATAACAGGGAACATCGTGGTATGTACGATGGCATCAAGAAAGCACTTGGTCCGGCTCAGAGCAAGACGGCCCCCCTCAAATCTTCCACTGGGGAGATGATCACAGAAAAGAACAAGCAGATGGAGAGATGGGTGGAACACTACTCCGACCTCTACTCCAGACAGAACACCGTGACACCTTCAGCCCTTGATGCCATCGACTGCCTGCCATCCATGGACGAACTTGACGCCCGAGCCAACCATCAACGAACTCAGCAACGGCATTGATAGCTTGGTGCTGGCAAGGAACCCCCGGCCAACGATGGCATACCCCCTTGACCTGATCAAGCACTGCAAGACCGCCCTACTGCTGCCATTTGCATGACGTCCTCTGCCAGTGTTGGAAGGAAGGTGCCGTACCACAGGACATGAGGGATGCCAAGATCATCACCCTCTACAAAAACAAAGCGGAGAGAAGCGACTGCAACAACTACAGGGGCATCTCCCCCCTCAGCGTTGTTGGCAAAGTCTATGCACGAGTTGTTCTCGTTCGTCTACAGAAGCTTGCCGAACGTGTCTACCCCGAGTCTCAGTGTGGCTTCCGCGCTGAGCGATCGACGGTAGACATGATATTCTCCATCCGCCAACTCCAGGAGAAATGCAGAGAACAGAACATGCCCCTGTACGTTGCCTTCATCGACCTCACCAAAGCATTCGATCTGGTCAGCAGAGAGGGCCTTTTCAAGATCCTGCCAAAGATAGGATGCCCACCAAAGTTGCAAAGCCTCATTGAATCGTTTCATACCAACATGCAGGGGATAGTGCAGCACGATGGTAACGTCTCAGAGCCATTCAACATACACAGCGGAGTGAAACAGGGCTGGGTACTTGCGCCAACCCTCTTTGGGATTTTCTTTGCTATGCTCCTGAGCATGCCCTTCAGCACAGCAACAGAAGGAATCTACCTGCACACCAAGATCTGACGGCAGGCTTTTCAACCTCGCCCGCCTGAAAGCCAGAACCAAAGTACGCGACGGCTCTAATCAGAGACATGCTGTTCGCAGACGACGCCGCAGTCGCAACCCACACACAGCAGGAACTTCAGACCCTGATGGACCCACTTCTCCCAGGCATGCAAGGACCTTCGGGCTTACCATCAGCCTGAAGAAGACTAACGTCTTGGCGCAAGGCACGGAAAGCACCACCAACCATCACCATCGAGGACTACAAGCTGGAGGTCATGAACTCAGTCACGTACCTGGGGTCCACGATCAGCAACAACCTCTCCCTTGATACAGAGATCAACAAGAGGATTGGAAAATCAGCCTTCCACACTCGCTCGCCTTAACCACACTGAGTGTGGGAGAATCCCAAACTCTCTGTCAAGGACAAAGATGGCAGCGTACAAACGCCCTGCGTCATCAGCACACTGCTCTATGGGAGTGAGACGTGGACAACATACGCCCGGCAGGAAAAGAGACTGAACTCCTTCCACTTGCGCTGCATTCGCCACAATCCTGGACATATCCTGGCAGGACAAAGTGCCCAACAAGAAGTTCTGTCCCGCGCGGGCCTTCCCTCCATGTTCACTCTACTCAGGTAGCGCAGGATCCGCTGGCTACGCCACGTTCACCGTATGGAGGATGGCAGGAATTCCCAAAGACGTCCTCTATGGAGAACTGGCAACTGGCAGGAGAGACATTGGCCGCCCACAGCTGCGCTTTAGAGACGTCTGCAAGAGAGGACATGAAGGCCCTGGAGATTAACACAGAGCGCTGGGATGACCTTGCAACGGACCGCTCCAAATGGAGAGGCACTGACCAGAAGCTCAGGCGGGTTGAAGAGAGACTGACTGCTGCAGCAGATGAAAAAAGGACCGCAGGAAGAACCGCCACAGACCCCCAGCAGCACGGTGACCACCACAAGTGCGACCTGTGTGACAGGGACCCTGCATTCGCGCATCGGCCTGTTTAGGACACAGGCGGTGCTGTTCCAGCAGAGTAACCGTTTAAGATTCTCTTCCATGGTATCATAGACCGACGGAGGCCGACGAACCACTCTTTATGAAAAAAATTGTCATTAGTAAAGAAAAAGCTCTAAAATAAATTTGTCGATAAGCCATGGTTAACCAAAAGATTACAAAGGGTGTAAAAAGAAAAATTTATTATATAAAGCTATTCTAAAGAAAAGGACAAAAGAAGCAGAGCAGCGGTATAAAACATACAAAAATAAGTTAACATATATAATGAGATGTAGTAAAAGAGACTATTACAGTAAAGAACTGGAGAAAAAAGAGACAATATTAAAAATACATGGACAATATTTAACAATATTCTTGGAAATAAAAACAGAAATACAAGCTACCCAACCAATTTTTCAAAAAATAATACAACGACTCAGTGTGAATGCAGTTTCACCTGCAGATGAATTTAATAACTTTTTGTTAACAAATGGTCCTAATTTGGCTCGAAAAATACCCATTACGGCACCTAAGGTGATACAATAAGCAAAAACACATGCTATAAAAGACTCAATTTTTATAAAGAACACAGACGAGAGAGAGGTCATTGAAATTGTTAAATCGTTTAAAAGTAAGACATCTACGGACTGCGATGGTATCTGACATGCTCTTAGTCAAAAACTACTATCGAATGCTTAGTGAAACCAATGACATATATTTGCAAACCTGTCTCTCCAAACAAGGTATATTTTCCCAAATGCAATGAAAATATCCTAAAGAAATTCCGAATATACAAGGACGGGGTGACAGAGGGGAATTCTCAAACTATAGTCCATTTCACTATTGCCGCAATTTCCCAAGATACTTGAAAAATATTCTGTGAGAGAATGACCAACTTCATAAAGAAGAATAATTTACTGTGTGGAGCTGCCAATATGGGTTCAGACACAGAGGACAACTGCATTTGCTCTAATGGAATTTATAGAAAAAATATCAAACTGCCGTGAAAATAAAGAGTATTCAGTTGGGGTATTCCTGGATCTTTAAAAAAGCATTTGATACAGTGGATCACAATTTATTATTAAAAGAAACTACAAAATGTGGTATTAGGGGGGTAGCACTGTCCTGGTTAAGTAGTTACTTAAAGAATAGATATCAGTATGTATGTGTTGGTAAACAAAAACCACAGTTAATGAAGGTTACTTGTGGAAGTCCCACAGGGTTCAGTTTTGGTGGCCATTTTTTTTTCCACAATATCTTTATTGAACCTTTTTTTTTTTTTTTTTTTTTAAAAAACATGATACAATCAAACACTAACACTAAAGTACTACAAAAAAAAAATGCACTAAAAACACCCAACAACCACCAACAAAATCAAGTCTTCAACCAATGCTCCTCTGTTTAGTCTAGACCAATCCAATACTAAGTATACATATTATGTTCACCAGTTTGGAATTTAAAGGTCCACCAAATCATTCACTTCTTCTTCAAGAGTTATGTTTAAATTTTTTACATAATCAATAAAAGGTCTCCATATATTCTCAAACACAATTTCCTTTGATTTTAGTATATATGTTATTCTTTCTAATGGAAGGTTTGTTAACATCTGTCTTAACCACTGAGTCACATCTGGTCTATGAGTCTTTTTCCATAATAGTGCAATACATTTTCTGGCATTAAGCAAACTGAGGTCTATGAATGTTCTTTCACTTTTATTAAAATTATGCTTTTCTGGGTACAGACCCAACAAAAACAGTTTAGGATTCAATATGATTTGTTTTGAGATTATTTTTTCAATTGTTACCCTCACCTCTTCCCAAAACATTCTTATTAATCTACATTCCCATAAACAATGAAATAGGGTTCCTTTACTTTCCATGCATTTTGTGCATGTATCTGGTATATTTTTGTTATATCTATTTAACTCCTCCGGTGTAACATACATCCGCATTAACCATTTGAAATGTATCAATTTAAGGCGTGCATTTATTGATGTGGTTTGAGCTTCTGTACAAGCCAATTCCCATGTTCCTCAGAAATTTCAATTTGCAGATCTTCTTTCCAGTATGTTTATAATCTTTCAGTGATTTCTCACTTGAAGATAGTGTCAGTGAGTTTAAAAACTCTGAAATAATACCCTTTCCTTTACTATCTTTCATCATCATTTTTTCCAAGGATGAATAAATAGGTCGAGTGAGAGCTTTATTTTGATTTGATCGAATAAAGTTTCTAAGTTGATGATATTTAAAAAAATGTGTTCTATTGAGATTAAATTTGATCCTCAGCTCTTCAAAAGACATTATGTTGTCTGCACATGGCAAATATATACCTGAATCTTTTGTGTATCCCTTTTAAATTCCATACTTTTAATACAGCGTCGCTCTCCCTGGTTAAACATATTGATTACCCCATATTGGACTAAATTGTGACAATAACTGTGGTTCTTTTAAATAGTTGTTTAGCTCACACCATATTTTGATCATATGCTTTACAAATGGATTTTTAACTTGTTTTTGTAATTTTTTTGCCGAATCTGAGTATATGAATATGGGAAGAGGTAAAGGTAAATTGTATGATTCCATTTCAGTCCAGTGAGGGAGATCATTTGATGAAAAATAATATGTCATAGACCTCAGTTGTGCCGACCAGTAATACAACATAAAATTTGGACATTTCAGACCTCCACGATCAAATGGTAAATATAATAAAGACAAACGTAATCTAGCCCTCCTGTTGTTCCATATAAATTCCACTAACTTTTTTTTTATTCTTGAGAATAGATCTAAAGGTGGTGATAAGGGAATGTATTGAAATAAATAAAGTATTTTAGGTAAAATATTACTTTTAAGTATATTGATTCTCCCGATCATCGACATTGGTAGTGACATCCATCTCTGAGTTAACTCATTGATATCTGACATTAAGGCTTCATAGTTGACACTGGCGACTGATTCTAGCTTAGGCATAATTTGGATTCCTAAATATTTAAACTGATTTACAACATTGAATTGATTTACCTCAGGGGCTGGGTAATTTCTCTGGGTCTCATTTAGCATAATATTGAAGATTTAGTTTTATTTATTTTATATCTGATATTTCCCCAAAATTCTTTATTAAATTCAACAAGGTTGGAATTGATTTTTTTTAGATTCGACATAAAACAAAATTATGTCATCGGCGTACAGGGAGATTTTAGGTTCTGTTGGTCCAACTTTAATTCCATATATTTGTGAATGTACACGTATCGCTATCGCTAAAGGTTCAATTGCCATAGTAAACAGTAAAGGTGAAAGTGGACAGCCTTTCGACATCCTCTATTGATTTTTATGGTTTTGAAATATTGTTATTTGTTAGGTTTCTGCTGTAGCAGTTATTGTATATTATTTTGAACCCATTTTATGAAATTATTTCCAAGTCCAAACCTTTGTAGGACTTCAAAAGAAAGGGCCATTCAACTCTATCAAAGGCCTTTTCGGCGTCCAATGATAGGAGAGCTGTATCCGGTGCTTCTTTATTAAAATAAATAATATTAAATAGTCTTCTTACATTATGGAAGCCTTGTCTACCCTTTATAAAGCCATTCTGATCTCGATTAATAATATTTGGTAAAATTTCTTGTATTCGTCTTGCTAAAATTTTACAGATTATCTTAAGGTCGGCGTTTAATAGGCTTATTGGTCTCATATTTTCACATTTATTAGAGGGCTTACCTGGTTTTGGCAGCAGTATAATTAAGGCATTATTTATGTATGATGGTAAATTATTATTTTGAAATGCTTCTAAAACCATTTCCAAAAAAGGTTTTATTAATTTATTCTTAAATTTTTTATAAAGGTCAACTGGAAGACCATCTGGTCCTGCACTTTTTCCTGATTTCATATTATCAATGGCTAGCCCAACTTCTTCTTGACTAATTTTAGACTCCAATATCTCCCTGTTTTCATTTGGAATACACGGTATAGATAGTTCGTTCAAAAACCCATTTAGTTTTGTTAAATCAGGTTCATTTTTGGTATCATATAATTTTTCATAGTAATCTCTAAAGGCTCTATTAATTTCTAAAGGATCTATAACTACCTGTCCATTACTTATAATACTGGTAATTGGTGTTTTAATTTCTAATTGTTTAATCTGCCATGCTAATAATTTTCCTGATTTTTCACCTTGTTCATAAAAAGATTGTTTCAATCTTAGAAGACTCGAGGCAGCTCTATTCGCTGATTTTTTGTCGTATTCAGCTCTCAAAATCAGTAATTCATTCTCCAACCTTGGGTCACTTCCTGCATACACTTTTTCCTGAAGACTTTTTATTTTATGTTCCAATTTAGCTCTCTCCTCTCGAGTCTTCTTAGATTTTGATCCTGTATAACTAATAATATGTCCCCTAATAAAAGCTTTGAAAGCCTCCCACTTTACACATGCTGATGTTTGTGTAGTATTGATGTCAAAGAACTCGTCTATCTGTTTTTCTATATACTTGACAAATTCCTCATCCTGAAGCCATTATGCTGAAATTGCCATCTACCTAATTCCGTTGGCAATTGTTTATCTACATATATAGACAACAGGTGCATGATCAGAGATCACGATTTATCATAAAAGCAGTTTGAATCTTGGACCTTAATTCGGTGGAAATCAAAAATAATCAATACGTGAGAATGTCGTTGTAGGTACTGGAATAACAAGAATAGGCTTTAACTTGTGGTTTCATTTCTCTCCATATATCTAACAATCTCAATCTTTCATAAAATGATTATAGTCATCCTACATCCAATGTGCGTACAATCCAGTCCTGTGATCTATCCACACCTGGATGTCATGTACAATTAAAATCCCCTGCTATTATATGTTGCCCTGTAAGTGATGATAAGATGAGAATAAATTAGCAAAGAAACTTCTGATCATCTATATTTGGGACCATATAAGTTCACACAAGATTTAGAGTTTCTAAGAGCAAAGAACTTGGAAGTGATTACATATCTTCCAAATTTGTCTCCAATTACATTTTTCACTTGAAAAGGAACTGATTTATGTATGAGAGTCATAACTCCCCTGGCTCGGGATGAAAATGAAGAGGTGAATACACTTCCCTGCCATCTACTCCTAATTCTTTTAACATCCTCCTCTATCAGATGAGTTTCTTGTAAAAACACAATTCTTGAACCCATGTCCTTTATTTTATTCATAACTTGTTTAAGTTTTTTTAAATTTTGTAGACCTCTGCAATTCCATGAAGTTAAATTAAGGTTAACACTTTGGTCCATGATCAATAGAGAGTTTGGGATTACCTTGCAGTGTAAACATGCTCATACAGAGAAGCAAAAACATGAGTGGTTGAACATTCATCCTACAAACTACACACAAACAAATTTCCCCTTCCCACACTTGTGGCAAACCCCCCAAAATCAAAAGAAAAATTCTGTCTCCCGATATAGCCATCGACCGTTCCACACCCACGGGGAACAGCCTAAGCCACTCCTTCTTCATCCTCCCAATCTCCCTAACTCTACTGCTTTTAATGACGTAACATAACTCTCCTCTGTAGTGTTTTCCCAACTTAAACTCCAAAATTTTAACACTTTGTACATCATAGTTTTTTTTTTTTTGTTTTGTTTTTGTTTTTGTTTTTTTATATAATAATACAATCTTTATTTTGTAAACTTACTATTTACTTCAAGGTCAGTCAGATGCCTGTGCAAATGCTTAATTATTCCTACCTTATATTTTGTTTCATGCTAGATCCCACCAGTCTCTTCTTCTTCTTTGATCTTCTTGATGAACTCCTGCGCCTCCTCTGGGGTCTTGAAGATGTGGGTTCTGCCCTCATACGTGGTCAGGCAGTCTCGCAGGATAGATCACACCATGACGAATCCCAAGGTTGCGCAGCTCCTTACGTACGGGATCAAACTTGCTTCCCTCAATTGCTGGATTCCTGTGGCCAAATCTGGGTAGAACCGCACCTGCGGGTCCTGGTGTTTAATCTCTCCTTTAGCACGTGCAGCGTTGAAGATCTTCATCCTGTCTCTGTTGCTAAGAAACTTCATAATTAAGGTCCTCGGCGGTCCCTTATCTCTCCGTGGGCCAATACGATGTGCTTTTTCCAGAACCACTGCTGATTGCAACTCCTCGCTGCCCAGCACCTCCGGAATCCACTTTTCCAGAAAGGAACATACGTCCCGACCTTCTGATTCCTCTGGAAGACCCACCAGCCTCAAATTATTCTGTCTCGACCGAGATTCCAAATCCAAAATATTATCTTCCAGAGATTTATTTTTTTTTTCCAAAGTGCGCACCTTTAATTGAAGACGGGTGACGTCATCTTCAGCACTAGCGAGACGGAGCTCCATCTGCGCCGTTCGTTCTACACAGTCACCCAATTCCTTTCTTATTCCTTCCAGCGCTGTCATAATCCCATCAAATCTAGAGGAAAAGTCCGCTCTCATTGAACTCATGGCAGCCATCAGCGCATCTGCGCCATTCCCCGCCGAAATCGCACCGCCGCCAGCCTCCTCCGCCATATATGGAGCCGTGTTTGCTGCGTCACAGACCTGAAAGTCCGTTAATTTGGACTGTTTCGGCGGCTCGCTTGTTCCTTTTCCTGGTTTTCCAGCCTTAGGCTTCGCCGACATAGCCTCGCCCAAATGCTGGGATACGTTCTGTCCCAAATGAAGAGTATTTGCCGATTTTTTCTCCAGGAGCAGAGCAGAGCGAGACACGTCCGTCCTACGTGGCAGCCATAACCGGAAGTCCGTTTTGGGGCCATTTTTAGTCAATATGTATATAAATGATATATGTAAAGTCTCGGAAAAAAAAATGGATTTAATATTGTTTTGCCGATGACACTAATCTATTATGTAGTGGAAGCAATTTGGAACAACTTTTGGATACACTCGAAAGGATTAGGAAAGCTTAAACTGTGGTTTGATTCAAACAAATTAACGCTCAATTTAAGTAAGACAAAATTTATAGTTTTTAACAACCATCACAACAACTTAGTATCTAAACTCAGTATAAATGGTGTAGAGATTGAAAGGGTATCTGAAACTGTCACGCCGCGCCGTTCATCAGCGGCACCACCTGCTCGCACACCTGTTAATCATCAGCGGCGAGGAATATAAGCCGCCTTGCCCTGAGCTTCGGCCTGAAGCCGTCAGACTTCGTTCCTCACCGCTGTGAGTCATTCTCAAACTTCAGCTCAAACAGTTTGGTAAGAAGCCCTTACCTCCTTTTTCTCCAGTCTGCTCCCCTGTGCACAGGTGGATTTCCCGGCGGCGGACGACGCCTCTCCATCGCCTATTCCTCGCTGCTGCACCGAGCTCTCCAGGTGGCTGTCTCCCGGGTCTCGTCCCTTGTTGTGCCAGCTATCCATTCCATCCAAGTAAGTCCTTCTCTTGCCATTATTCCTCCCGTGGTGGTGTATGGCCCGTCACCCTCTCCTTGTGCTTTTCCATAGGGTTGCCCGCTGTACGGTCTCCTGCCTCTGTGCCTGAAGCAGACACCGCCACCAATACATTTACATCCCGCAGACACTCACTCATTCACAGCCTGTTGTTAATAAACTGTTGAACTACTCTGAGCCTGTGGTTGTGCGTCTCCTGAGCCGTGCGTTATGTCAGTACGGCTTCAGCAGAGCGGCTCGGCAGACGGCGGGCTCGCACACCCGGTTTTCCACTCTCGAGGCTCAAGTGGATCATATAGCCTATCAGCAACAGGTGATTTTTAATCAGTTATTGAATTTAACTAACCGGTTGGGCCGCTTGGATCCTCAACAGCCGTTCCCCCCGGCTCGTCAGGGTGGCGCGGCTCCTGCTGCTCCAGTGGCCGTCCAGCAGGCTCCGAGTGCACCGGTTCGGCTCACACCTATTCCAACCCCCGCCTGCTTTAGCGGTAAGCTCGGCGGAGCGCGGGGGTTTATTATGCAGTGTGAGTCCGTCTTCCACCGCGTGCCCGGGAGATTTTCCCTCAGATCATAGTCCGAATTGGGTTATATCGGGAATCTCCTGGAGGGGCGGGCATTAACGGTGGGCCTACGCCGTTATGGCGAGACCCAGTTATGCCGCCCTCACATATAACCAATTTGTGAGGCGCTTCCTGGAGGTCTTTGACCATTCTCTAACCGAGACGGTCCAGATCGATCGGCTTCTCGCCCTCCGGCAGGGAAGCCGGTCGGCCGCGGACTACGTGGTCGACTTCCGGGTAGCGGCGGAGGAATTAGGCTGGGAGGAATACTCCCTCTGCAGTCTTTTCCTCCGCAGCCTCAATGACGATCTGAGGGATGAACTGGCTGGACGGGATATTCCTGAGACGCTAGCGGAGCTGACATCCTTAGCGATTAGTTTGGATAACAGGCTGCGCGAGCGCTCCTCGGGGCGGAAGTCGTCTTCTTCTCGCCCTCGTGGAGTCTCGCCGCACCTGTTCCAAGCTCGCCCCCTGGCGGCGCCGCCAGCATCGTGCCCCGAGGAGTCGGAGCCAATGGTGACGGGCTGGACAAAGCTTTCCCCTGCGGAGAAACAACGCCGCCGTGAGTGGACCTCTGCATGTATTGCGGAGGTGACCAACACACTGTGGAGCTCTGCCCACGGAAAGCCAGTCGGCGGGGTCCGCGAATCGCTGTAGGGGGCCTCGCGGATCTCAACCGGTTAAACACTCATACCCAATTGAAGCTGCCCATCCGTTTCTGCCACAATCCCACTGGGCATCTCACCCACGCACTGGTGGATTCGGGCGCAGAAGGCAGCTTCATTTCACAAAGCCTGGCAACCCAATTGGGCATCCGCTGTCAGGCACTCAAAAGTCCCATCTCCCTGGTCAATCTCTCTCGTGCCTCCCTTGGGAGAGTTTCACACCAGACCATCCCCGTTCCAGTAATCATCTCAGGGAACCACCGGGAGGAGATGATTTTTTACGTCCTGCCCAACTCTGTGTCGCCCGTCATCCTGGGGTATCCCTGGCTACGCCTCCACAACCCTGTCCTGGACTGGAAATCAGCTGGGGTATCGGCATGGAGCACTTTCTGCATGGGCACCTGCCTTCAGTCCGCTGCCTGCTCCCCGTCCGCTTCTCCCCCTGCGACGGACGCAGCACCCCCGGACCTGTCTCTGGTGCCTCCAGAATTTCACGACCTGGGTATGGTGTTTAGCAAGACGAAAGCTATGTCTCTCCCCCCTCATCGGCCCTATGACTGCGCCATCAACCTCCGCCAGGGGGCTCCCTTACCTTCTGGTCGGCTCTACAGCCTGTCAGCGCCGGAGAAGGAGACAATGAACACCTACCTAAAGGAATCACTAAGCGCTGGGATAATTCGCCCATCGTCATCACCCGTGGGGGCAGGGTTCTTCTTCGTTGGGAAAAAGGACGGATCCCTCCGCCCTTGCATAGACTACCGTGCTCTCAACGACATCACTGAGAGGGACCGTTACACCCTGCCCCTCATGGACACTGCCTTCCACTCCCTCCAGGGGGCGACCTGGTTCACAAAGCTGGATCTAAGCAGTGCATACCACCTCGTCCGGATCCGGGAGGGAGATGAGTGGAAGACAGCCTTCTGTACCCCGAACGGCCACTTTGAATACCTGGTAATGCCGTTCGGGTTGACCAACGCTCCTGCCGTCTTTCAGCGCCTCATCAATGACGTCCTCCGGGACTTCATCGGCCTCTTCGTGTTCGTCTACCTGGACGATATACTCATCTTCTCCAAGTCCAGGGACGAGCACCAGGTCCATGTGAAGCGGGTCCTCCAAAGACTGCTGGAGAATCGGCTCTACGTGAAGGCTGAAAAGTGTGAATTTTACGCTAGGACCACATCCTTCCTGGGATTCATCATCTCACAAGACCAGGTGCTCCCAGACCCAGAGAAGGTGAAGGCGGTGGTGGAGTGGCCTACTCCCGCATCCCGGAAGCAGGTGCAACAGTTTGTTGGCTTCGCCAATTTCTACCGCCGCTTTGTCCCCAACTTCAGCTCCATCGTCGGACCACTGACCCACCTCACGTCCCCGAAGGTCCCTTTCCGGTGGACCGAAGAGGTCGCTGCTGCCTTTAAGGCGCTGAAGGCGGAGTTCTCCTCCTCCCGGGTCCTTCGCCAGGTCGACCCCGCGCTGCAGTGCATCGTGGAGGTGGACACCTCGGACACGGGAGTGGGGGCAGTTCTATCCCAGCGGTCGCCTGACGATGGCGCCAAACGACCCTGCGCCTTCTTCTCCCGGCGCTTGTCCCCGGCGGAGAGGAACTACGATGTGGGGGACAGGGAGCTCCTGGCCATCAAACTCGCTCTGCAGGAGTGGCGCCACTGGCTAGAGGGGGCGGACCTGCCGTTCGTGGTCCTGACGGACCACAAGAACTTAGAATAGCTACGATCTGCCAAGCGCCTGAACGCCCGCCAGGCACGCTGGTCTTTGTTCTTCGCCAGGTTCCGTTTCTCCATCACCTTCAGGCTGGGCTCCAAGAACGGCCTGCCTGACGCCCTCTCTAGGCAGTTCACCCCCGTGGAGGCAGAGGAGACGCCCCACACCATCCTGCCCAGGTCGTGCGTCGTGGGAGCCGTCTCCTGGGACATCGAGAGCAAGATCTGGAAGGCGCAGGAGGTGGAACCTGATCCTGGCGGCGGACCGGAGGGGAGGCTGTTCGTGCCATCTGCGGTCCGAGGAGAGGTCATCCACTGGCTCCACACCTCCCGGCTCACCTGTCATCCCGGCACCTCCCGGATGATAAACCTCCTCCAACGGTCCTTTTGGTGGCCAGGCCTGCGGAGGGACACAGCCCGCTACGCCCGGGCTTGCCCTATCTGTGCCACCAGCAAGTCGGGAAATGCCCCTCCAGCGGGTCTGCTCCAGCCCCTGCCCGTCCCTGGCAGGCCCTGGTCGCACATCGTGTTGGATTTCGTCACCGGACTCCCCGTCTCCAACTCCTATGACACCATCCTGACCATCGTGGACCATTTCTCCAAGGCTGCGCACTTCGTTCCGCTGCGAGGTCTCCCAACTGCCCTGGAGACGGCGGATCTCCTCGTCCAACACGTGGTCAGGCTGCACGGGATTCCGGTGGACGTGGTCTCGGACCGGGGTCCCCAATTTTCCTCTGAGGTTTGGAGGTCATTTTGTAACGCCATCGGAGCCAAGGTGAGCCTCTCCTCCGGCCATCACCCCCAATCCAACGGGCAGTGTGAGAGGACCAACCAGGAGCTGGAGGCCGCGCTCCGCTGTGTGACCACATCCAAACCCACGTCCTGGAGCAACCATCTTGCCTGGGTTGAATACGCCCACAACACCGCTCGCTCTTCTGCTACAGGGATGTCTCCCTTCAAGGCGTCCCTGGGTTACGACCCCCCGCTGTTGCTGGTGCAGGAGAGTGAGGTAACTGTCCCCTCAGTTAGGGCGCATCTCAGGCAGTTCCGCTCCATCTGGGCTGCCACGCGCAATGCGCTCTTACGCACAGCGGAGCGCAACAGGACCGTGGCGGACCGGCACAGAAGGCCTGCCCCGGCGTACAGAGTTGGGCAACGCGTCTACGTGTCGACCCAGGACGTAACTCTAAAAGGCGAGAGGAGGAAGCTGGCACAGCGATTCATGGGACCCTACCCCATCACCCGGATCATCAACCCGGTGGCTGTGCGCGTGGCTATTCCCCCCTCCCTCCGCATCCATCCCACCTTCCACGTGTCAAAGGTGAAGCTGGCAGTCACCGACCCCCTTTGCCCTCCTCCTGCTGCGCAACCCGCGCCCCGGATGATTGGTGGCCATCCGGCCTGGGCCGTCTCTTCCATCCTGGACTCCCGGCGCCGGGGTCGTGGGTTGCAGTACTTGGTGGACTGGGAGGGCTATGGGCCCGAGCATCGACAGTGGGTGCCCCCGTCGTTTGTGTTGGACCCGTCGCTCATCGCTGACTTCCACCGAGCGCACCCAGAGAAGCCATCGCCAGGAGGCGCTGCTAGAGGGGGGAGTACTGTCACGCCGCGCCGTTCATCAGCGGCGCCACCTGCTCGCACACCTGTTAATCATCAGCGGCGAGGAATATAAGCCGCCTCGCCCTGAGCTTCGGCCTGAAGCCGTCAGACTTCGTTCCTCACCGCTGTGAGTCATTCTCAAACTTCAGCTCAAACATTTTGGTAAGAAGCCCTTACCTCCTTTTTCTCCAGTCTGCTCTCCTGTGCACAGGTGGATTTCCCGGCGGCGGACGACGCCTCTCCATCGCCTATTCCTCGCTGCTGCACCGAGCTCTCCAGGTGGCTGTCTCCCGGGTCTCGTCCCTTGTTGTGCCAGCTATCCATTCCATCCAAGTAAGTCCTTCTCTTGCCATTATTCCTCCTGTGTTGGTGTATGCCCGTCACCCTCTCCTTGTGCTTTTCCCATAGGGTTGCCCGGCTGTACGGTCTCCTGCCTCTGTGCCTGAAGCAGACACCGCCACCAATACATTTACATCCCGCAGACACTCACTCATTCACGCCTGTTGTTAATAAACTGTTTGAACTACTCTGAGCCTGTGTGTGTGCATCTCCTGAGCCGTGCGTTATGTCAGAAACTAAATTTCTTGGAGTAATAATTGATAATAAACTGTGTTGGAAGTCACATATTAATTATATTAAAGGTAAAATATCCAAATCAATTGCAATACTACACAGAGTGAAATATTTGCTGAATCAGCCCACACTATATACCTTGTATCATTCATTAATACTCCCATACATGACATATTGTACTGAAGTATGGGGAAATACATATAAAACAAACATATATCCAGTCTTTATGCTTCAGAAGAGAGCTATTAGAATAATAAACAAAGCTGCTTACAGGGAACCAACAAACCTGTAGCCCGTGTATTTGTGCCTACATATGTTTAAGCATAAAGTGGATGCTGAGATTACATATGGAGATTGACCTCACGACCGAAGGGGACAATGGGTCTGGACCACCTGTGGGGAACAACAAGAGGACGGGGGTACGATGAAAGGACTTCCCGACCCCCGGGAGACAGGTGGAGGACTGAAGGTCTGGAAGGGGAAGAAATGTCAATAGAGGGTTTTGACGGGGTTACGTGATTCTTCCTTTGTGTGAATCATCTGTGTGAAAAGCCTTTGTGTGAAATGTTATAAATGTGAAGCTTGGATGTAGCTCAGCTCTTTGCTCGTTTGAGAGAGAAGGCTGGGGATGATGTGATGCTTGAATAAACCTGAATTAAAAAGCAATTCAGCCTCTTTATTCCACGCTCCCCACATTGGTGACCCAGTGACGTGGAGAATGCCTGGAGAGGGTCTCCGCGTTCCGGACTCGCTGGAGTCTGCCCTAGCGAGCGCCGTAGCCGTCAAACTGCCAGAATTCTGGCAGGACAACCCACAGTCGTGGTTCCTACAAGCGGAGTCACAGTTCGCGCTCGCAGGGGTAACGGTGGATGACACTAAGTTCCACCATGTCATCGCTAGGCTCGACAACCGCACAGCTCGGTGCGTGCGGAGCTTGGTACAGCAGCCACCCGCCAGCGACAGATACGGAAGGTTGAAAGCTGCCCTCACCAAGTTTTTCACGCCCTCAGCCGAAGAGAGGGCTAGGATGCTCCTGGCTTTGCTCGACCAAGGGGGACACAGGCCTGGCACCCTGATGGAGGACATGCTGCAGCTGAGGGGGTCAGACGACGATAATTTCCTCTTCAAGTACATCTTCCTAACTAACCTCCCGACGCACATGAGAGGGACGCTGTCCAGCGTACGTTGTGAGACCCACGAGGATTTCCGGGAGCTGGCCCAGGAGGCAGAGGGGCTCCTGGACGCCTGCAGCGAGCAGACGGCTGCAGCGGCGACCCAAGGCAGCGGTGAGCCGGAGGCAGCAGACCCAATCCTACCAACAACGGCAGCGGCGCGGCAGCGGCGCGGCCCCGACGCGGTGGAGGTGATGGTTCAGTGGCAGAGGCGCGGCCCCGACGCAGCGGAGGAGATGATCTTTGTTTTTATCATCGGAGGTTCGCCGAGAGGGCACGCAGGTGTGTGCCACCATGCAGCTTCAGGAGTTCGGGAAACGGCAAGACTGAGGGTCGTTAGCAGCTTCGACTCTCGGCGAAAACAACAAGCTGCTCTACATCAGAGATGCGGGCTCCGGGCGGGAGTTCCTCATAGACACCAGAGCCCAAGTGAGCTTCATCACCCCAACCTACGCTGACCGGTTGGCTGGACCCCGTGGTAGCGGAGCAACGGCGGCAAACGGCTCGAGCATCAGCACCTACAGGAAAAGGACTTTGTCTTTACGCTTACATGGCCGCACGTATGAATGGACTTTTGTCATAGCGGCGGTGAGTTTCAACATGTTAGGTGCTGATTTTCTGTGCTCACATGGTCTGTTAGTTGATCTTGCCAATAGGCGGCTGGTAAATGCACTCTCTTTCTACTCTCTCCCCTGTTCAGCTCGAGTGTCCCCGCCACCAGTACAGACCAACGTCGCCACAGCAGGTGGTAAGTTCCACACACTCCTCACCCAGTTCCCAGCCCTCACGGTACCCACTTTTTCAGCAACGGTCGCGAAACATGGGGTAGAGCATTTTATCACTACAGCTGGCCCCCCCGTCTTCGTGAAGGCTCAGCGCTTGGATGCTGCCAAGCTCTCCATACCGCGCGAGGAGTTCGCCAGCCTAGAGAGGCTGGGCATCATTCGCCGTTCGAAAAGCCCATGGGTTTCGCCGCTGCATATGGTCCCGAAAGCCGATGGCTCCTGGAGACCGTGCGGCGATTACCACAGGCTGAACAACGCCACAGCACACGATCGCTACCCCATCCCACACATCCAGGATTTTTCAGTACATCTAGCGGGGGTGCGCATTTTTTCCAAAATAGACCTGGTTCGCGGCTACCATCAGGTTCCAGTCCGACCTGAGGACATTCCTAAAACAGCGGTAATAACCCCGTTCGGACTTTTTGAGTTTCTACGCATGCCGTTTGGTCTTAAAGGAGCGGCGCAAACATTCCAACGGATGATGGACGCCGTGTTACGCGATCTCCCGTTCGTGTTCGTGTACCTCGACGACATTTTGGTCGCCAGTATTTCAGAGGAAGAACACGGAAAACACCTCACTGTGGTCTTTAGGAGGTTGGGAGAGCACGGCTTAATAATTAACCCAGCCAAGTGCCAGTTCGGCGTCGCGCAGATCGATTTTTTGGGCCACCGCGTTTCCCCAGAAGGGGCAGTTCCGTTACCGGATAAGGTGCGCGCAGTGGCAGATTTCCCCCGACCACAAACGGTCAAGTCATTGCAGGAATTTTTAGGGATGGTGAATTTTTATAACCGTTTCCTGCCCCACGCAGCGCAGCTCATGCAGCCATTATACGCCACGCTCAAAAAACAAAAACCATCCAATACCATCGAGTGGTCCCCAGAGCGGGAGCGCGCGTTCACGGAGATAAAAAAAGCCTTGGCTGACGCTGCGCTCCTAGCTCATCCTGACCCATCGGCACGTATCGCGCTCACGACCGACGCATCAGATGTGGCCATAGGGGCCGTAATAGAGCAGCATGTTGCCGGAGTTTGGCAGCCGCTGGCTATTTTCAGCAAATCCTTGAGCGAGGCCGAGCGAAAATACAGCGCGTTTGACAGGGAGCTGTTGGCGCTTCATTTGGCTATTCGTCATTTCCAGTTCTGGCTGGAAGGGCGGCGGTTCACTGCTTTCGTGGACCACAAGCCGCTCACGTACGCGATGTCCAAAATTTCAGATCTGTGGTTGGGCCGGCAGCAGAGGCAGCTGGCCGCAATTTCGGAATTTACCACTGACATTCGGCATGTAGCGGGTAAACTCAACGTAGTAGCAGACTGCCTCTCGCGTGCAGTCACGGCACCGGCGCGCAAAGAAGCAGAGGATACTACCGCGACCGCGCAGCAAGGTAGTAGCGCGGGAGCGCGCACGGCCCCAGTTCACGTGGGGATAGATTACGCAGCCATGGCAGCAGAGCAGGGTGCAGATGCGGACATGCGCGCGCTCCAGTCTGGACCAACAGGGTTAAGGCTGGAGAGCAGATGCTTGCAAACCGGTACGCCCCCCCTAATCTGCGATGTGTGTCGACCGGGCACCCACACCCGGTGGTCCCGGCCGCATGGCGCCGCCGCGTTTTTGACTCAGTCCACTCCCTGGCACACCCGGGAGTGCGCGCTTCGGTGAAAATGGTAGCGGAAAAGTTTGTTTGGCCGAGCCTGCGCAAGCACGTGAAAGAGTGGGCGAAGGCCTGCATGTCCTGTCAGCAGGCCAAAATTCACAAGCACACAAGAGCCCCTTTAGAACCGTTTTGCATCCCGGCCAGAAGATTCGATCACGTGCATTTCAACCTCGTGGGCCCCCTACCATTGTCGCAGGGGTTCACACATCTTTTGACAATGGTGGACCGAACCACACGTTGGCCGGAAGTGGTCCCACTGGCATCGACTACGGCCGTGGAGGTGGCTCGCGTTTTTTTAACGGCCTGGGTAGCACGTTTTGGGGTTCCGTCGGATATTACGTCCGATAGAGGGCCTCAATTTGTCTCCGAGCTTTGGTCAGCGATGGCCAGTGGCTTACGAGCAAAAATTCACCGCACTACTGCTTATCACCCTCAGGCTAATGGTTTATGCGAGCGCTTTCATAGGTCTTTGAAGGCAGCCCTCAGAGCGTCACTCACGGATGCAGATTGGGTAAACAAACTACCATGGGTTTTATTAGGGTTGCGTTCTGTGCCTAAGGAGGATTTAGATGCCTCCCCAGCGGAGTTAGTGTTCGCACAACCTCTCAGGCTGCCAGGCGAGTTTTTACCAGAGCACCCGGAGCCAGCCCCCCTCCCGGCTCTTGGGCCGCTAATCGGCACGGGAGCGGACATGCTCCCGGGCCCCGTTCATCACGCTTTTCCACGCGTTTTCATTCCCAAAGCTTTAAAAAATGCTGAGTTCGTTTTTGTCAGGCACAAGGCTCTAAGAGCAACCCTCAGACCGCCATATGATGGGCCATATAGAGTGCTGGAGACAGGTGATAAGCATTTTGTGCTAGATTTGGGAGACAGAAAAGAGACAGTTAGTATTGACAGACTGAAACCTGCTTTTGTGATGAATGACGAGTCTGTACGGGTAGCGAGGGCACCTCGATGCGGCAGACCCCCCAAGGGAAGCGTCCCGGAGCCCCCGCAAGGATCAGATAACCACTCTCTTCCTCAGTCAACAGATCCTTTGCAGAGGGGCGCCGCAGGGAAGGCGAGGCCGGCTTACAGCAGATTCGGAAGGCGGTTGAAGCCCATGCGGCGCACAGACTGAGTGTTTGATGTTAGATGTACTGTTGATAGTAGCATGTTCACTGAAAATTGAATGTATTGTCCATTCTTCGTCGTTTGGGGGGGATTATGTAGCCCGTGTATTTGTGCCTACATATGTTTAAGCATAAAGTGGATGCTGAGATTACATATGGAGATTGACCTCACGACCTAAGGGGACAATGGGTCTGGACCACCTGCGGGGAACAACAAGAGGACGGGGGTACGATGAAAGGACTTCCCGACCCCCGGGAGACAGGTGGAGGACTGAAGGTCTGGAAGGGGAAGAAATGTCAATAGAGGGTTTTGACGGGGTTACGTGATTCTTCCTTTGTGTGAATCATCTGTGTGAAAAGCCTTTGTGTGAAATGTTATAAATGTGAAGCTTGGATGTAGCTCAGCTCTTTGCTCGTTTGAGAGAGAAGGCTGGGGATGATGTGATGCTTGAATAAACCTGAATTAAAAAGCAATTCAGCCTCTTTATTCCACGCTCCCCACAAAACCCACTTTTTCTTAAATTAAAAGCTCTCAAGTTGAAAGATCTGGTTGATTTTAAAACTGCAGTAATAATGTTTAAAGTGAAGAATCTATCACTGCCCACAAATATCCAAAAGTTGTTCCAAATAAGGGAGAAACAATATCATTTCAGAGGAACATGTATATTTCAAAAACCTTCAGTGAGAACTACCACCAAGCAACACTGTGTTTCAGTGCAAGGAGTCAGATTATGGAACGATTTTGGACCTGAATTAAAATCATGTACAACGCTTGAACAATTTAAACAAAAACTAAAGGAAGAAATACTCCAAACATACAGTATATACAAGATGACATGTAAAATCACATAAGGATTGTCATATCCAGTCTGTGTTGTGTTGTTGCTTAGTTTTTTTTGTCACATTTTGTCTTAGCTTTGTTCCGAATTGTAATCGCTCTTGTTTTGTTTTTCTTTTGAATTCTTGGATGGAACATGGGTGGGCAATATAAGCTGTGGCTTCAGCCATCACCCATTTCGGATAACTAATGTTGAACTGTATAATCAGAGGAGTTATTGTTTAATTTGACCTTGTTGGATTTTTTCCCCTTTGTTATATTATTCTGTTTCTTTTTAATCTTTACTTTTAATCTATCCGAAATAAAGATTCATTCATTCATTCATTCCAGAAGGTTGCTGGACTCACTCTCAGAGTGAGGAGCTCAGTCATCTGGGAGAGGCTCTGAGTAGAACCACTACTCCTCCACATCAAAAGGAGCCAGTTGAAGTGGTTTGGGCATTTAATTAGGATGCCTTCCACTTGAGGTTTTTTGGGCACATCGCACTGGGAGGACCCATGACATGCTGGAGAGATAGTGACTGCACAAAATGGTGGGGTAGGGCTAAGGGGTACTGTGAAGAGCTGGAGGAGGTAGCTGGGGAGAGGAAGGTCTGGGCTTTTCTGCTTAGACTACTGTCTCCACAACCTGGATCCCTGGAAAAGCAGTAGAAAATGGATGGATGGATGTTAAATAATTTCGAGAATTTTTTTATTACTTTCTTCAAATTCAGAACAGGAAAAGAATCGTGGACCTCCACAAGTCTGGTTTGTCCTTGGGTACAATTTCCAGATGCCTGAAGGTGCCACATTCATCTGTATAAACAATTATATGCAAGTATAAACACCATGGGACTGTCCAGCCATCGTACCACTCAGGAAGGAGACGGGTTCTGTGTCCCAGAGATAAACGTGTGAATGTCAACCCCAGAACAAAAGTGAAACACCTTGTGAACATGCTGGCTGAAGATGGTAAAAGAGTGTCATCCACAGTGAAACGAGTCCTGTTCCAACATCGGCTGAAAGGCCACTCAGTGAGGAAGAAGCCATTACTCATAAAGCAACATTAAAAAAAAAAAAAAAGCCAGATTACAGTTTGTAAATGTTCAGAGGGACAAATACCTTAATTTTTGGAGACATGTCCTGTGTTCTGATGAAACTAAAACTGTTTGGCTATAATGACCATCGTTACACTTTGAGGAAAAGGAGGGAAGCTTGCAAGCCTGAGAACACCATCACAACTGTGAAGTATGGGGTGGCAGCATCAGGCTGTACAGCTATTTTGCTGCAGGAGGGACTGGTGCAGTTCACAAAATAGATGGCATCATGAGAAAAGAACATTATGTGGAAATATTGAAGCAACATCTCAAGACATCAGCCAGGAAGTTAAAGCTTGGGAGCAAATGTATCTTCCAAATGGACAATGACCCTAAGTATACCGCAAAAATAGTTACAAAGTGGCTTAAGGACAACAAAGTCCATGTTTTGGAGTGGTCATCACAAAGCCCTGATCTCAATCCTAAAGAAAATTTGTGGGCAGAACTGAAAAGATGTGTATGAGCAAGGCGTGCTACAAACCTGACTTAGTTACACCAGTTCTGCCAGAAGGAATGGGCCAAAATTTCAGCAAACTATTGTGAAAAGCTTGTGGAAGGATATCCAAAATGTGTGACCCAAGTCATAGAGTTTAAAGGCCATGCTACCAAATACTAAGGAAATGTACATAAACTTCTGACTTTGGAGAAAGTAATAATAATAAAAAATCTCTAAAAAAATGATTTAGCAAATACAAAATTTTGCAAACAGAACTAATTTTGGCAATCCTAACTGACCTAAAACAGGAAAAGTTTAGTCTGATTTAATGTCAGAAAGTGAGGGGAAAAAAGGTTATGGTGTGGCCCCACATATGTGACCTACTTTGTGACTGATGTAAGGCCTCACATTTTAGATCAGAACAAAGACAGAGCTTCCTTGGAGATAACAGGAAGCTGCGAGGATGTTAGCTTTGGTATGCAGGGCTTGAGACTGTGGGGGTGATATTAGAGGATTAGAGAGGAGATATATTGTTACTGGCGATTATAATGCAGTGACCTTTGATGCAATGAGACTTGTGAACTGTGAGAGTCCTGGTATTTAAGGACGAGAGTTCCCTGTAATGTCCTCTTTCTTCTTTGAGATGTTGGCGAATGTGAATAAAGCAGCCTTGAGAGAAATCTGTCTCATCTTTTTCACATTCCCACAATGTCTTTTTTATAGTGTATTTAAAGTTTTGGTTTCAACTGCAGTCTATCTTTCTTCTTTTTGAAATGTTAACACGGTATTCCTCAGAAAAAAAGTGCTTTATTTGCTGAGTTACACGACTAGATAACTGGAAGACATTAATTTGGACTCTACCTAATGCTGAACCACATTTTCATCCCAGTAAACAACACTTTAAAGTAACGATTACCCTGCTTGACAAATCAACAGGGTGTCTCTTGGGTATTCATGTAATCTGGTCCAGTTTATTTAGGATTTTGGAAAAGGTAGGGACTACAGCTCTATTTCAAAATATTCAACCCCGAATGAAAAATTAAATTCTTGAGCTATTTAAATGTTTACCTTTTTGCAAACTGAAAATTGGTACAGTTTACTGGGGTGGTGGCCTAGTTGACAGAGCATCTGCCCCACAACTGGGAGGTTGGGGGATCAATTCTCAGCCGGGTCAAAGACCATATAAAAATGGTACTTTCTAGTTTGGTGCTCAGCATAATAGAATGGGGGAAGAAGAAGTTGTTTGTGGCGGTGCCTTGCATGGCAGCAACCTCTCTGATTCTACATGGTTGACTGGTCTTTCCTATATAGAATCTTATCCAGTTTCAATTTTCATAACAACTTCATTAGAACTATCCAGGCATTATATAAAAAACCAACAGCTAAAATAAGGATTAACGGTAATTTATCATCATCTTTTGAGCTGGAAAGAGGATGTCGTCAGGGCTACCCCTTGTCTCCACTGCTCTTTGCAATCTTCATAGAACCTCTGAGCCAATGAATAAGACAGAATCAAAAAATTCAAGGTATTACACTTGGTCAGAAGGAACATAAAATAGCACTCTTTGCTGATGACATTTTAATATACTTGGGGCAGCCGGACACCTCTTTTCCAGAACTAATCTCAGTTTTTTCAGAGTATGGTGATTTATCGGGGTACAAACTAAACATGCATAAAACCCAAGTTTTAACATTCAACTATGACCCAAATCAATATTTACTAAGCAAACTCAAAACTAACTGGGAGATGGAATCTATGAAATATCTGGGGGTCAATATCCTGAAACAACTCAACAAAATTATAACACTAAACTATGATCCACTGGTGGCAAAAATAAAATCTGATCTAGCAAGACGGAATATGATACCATTCTTGGGTACTGCACAAAGAACTGAAGCAGTCAAAATGAATATACTTCCACGTCTTCTATACCTTTTCCAAACAATACCGGTAGAACCTCCCAAAAAAACACTGCAAGAACTGGACAGAAGGATCTCAAGATTCATATGGCAGGGCAAGAGACCTAGAATCAGATATAGAACCCTACAGCTAAACAAAGACAAAGGTGGGCTCGCGCTGCCAAATATCAGGGACTATTTTAAAGCCGCACAAATTAAAACTTTAGTAGAGATATGTAACCCAGTCTACACGGCACAATGGAAGGAGATGGAATGCCAAATAAGTGACATCCCCCTACAGGCGATAATAGGGAACAATGCCTTACTTAAACTTTTGAATAACACTAACCCGTGGATAGAGACCCCGCTAAAAATTTGGTTTAAGATAATTTCTGCAATGTATTGCCTATGATCAAGACTTTACTCCTAATAAAACAGACACTAGATTTAACAAGTGGAAAGAGAACGGACTGATAAAATATTACGATTTTTTTAAAGGGCAAATTTTAAGAAGTTTTGAAGATTTGAAAAAACAAGGTCTAATAAATCAAGACCTTTACAGGTTCTTTCAGCTTAGACACCACATAAACAATATACTTAAAAAGGAGGATTTGGAAAGGGCCCAGTCAGGTGTTCTGAAGGTCTTCTTAATGGCATATAAAGGGATCCCAGGGATCAGATACATCTCTAAAATATACCAAGGTCTTCAAGACTTAAAAGGAGACAACACATCATATATAAAAGAGAGATGGGAAAAAGAGGGGAATTTCACTTTACAACTGGAAATATGGGAAAAGCTAAATAAACAACAATGGAAAAGTACCTCATCCCTGCAGTGGAGAGAATTTGGATGGAAAAATTTGGTAAGATTTTTCAGAACACCTGCACAAAACAAATTTACTCATAAGGGGTTGAATTGTTGGCGCTTGTGTGGTGAAGAGACTGCAAATCATTTTCATGTGTTTTGGTCATGCCCAGTTATCCACCAATATTGGACCAATGTACAGACAATATTGGGGAAAATATTCAAAATAACAGTTCCCTTTTCTTTTGTAACTTTGTATTTGGGTTTACTACCGGATTCACTGGAAAGACGAGGAGAAAAATACTTATTCATTGTTTTAATATTGGCAAGAAAAAAAGCCCAAACTAAAAAAATGGATGTTGAAGGACTGTCCTACACCTGAAGATTGGATTAACATGATCCAAGACATTTACTCGATGGAAAAGTTGACATTCGCACTGAGACAGGACATGGATGGGTTCTTGAACTTTTGGCAACCCTGGATCGCATATGTGTCTTCCATTAGATCTAATCTTTGACAAATACCATTTCAATAATGGCACCGCTCTTTGTTCCAACGCTACTCAGATGCTCTTTTATTTTTATTTATTTATTGTTTTTTGCTTTTGTTTTTTTGTTCTCTCTTTAATTTCACTTTTTCTTTCACTTAAAAAAAGGGGTGTTGTAATAATTATTCTTCCAATGTTGTCAAAAAACAAAAAAAAGGGAACGTGATGAAAATGTAAACAATGCAATGCTGTAATGACGTGTATACCCTTTCCAAAAACTTAAATAATAAAAAAAAAAAAGGTACTTCTCACTTTCTAGTTTGGTGTTCAGCATAATAGAATGGGGGAAGAAGTTGTTGTTTGTGGTGGTGCCTTGCATGTCAGCAACCTCTCTGATTCTACATGTGATTAACATTGTAGATAGGAGAACTGTACATGATTTGATGTATGGACTGAATGACAACAGAGATGGCTTCTTCTTCTTAAATAATGATTAGCAATGGGAGATGAATAATTTCAGGTGCAACATTAATGAAGTGAATTACTGAAATAAACCAATCACCTTTTTAGATGGCATTCTAAAGCCTGTTTTCCACTAGCCCAGCACACCTCGGTACGGCTCGATTCACTTCAGTACGGCTCGGAATGCTTCTGTCTCCATTAGCACGGTGTTGTGCTTGTGCTGTGATGGTTTGTGTTAGGAGGTTTTAGAAGCGGGGCGGCGGCAGATTCTCAGCGAGGCGGGGCCACACTCCCGTGACGTTACGCACCCGACTGAGTCCTTATTTACACGAGACAAAAAATGGAGGATCCAAGGATTATTGCCTTGCTCGCTCTGTGGTTTTATCTCACAATTAATTTTATCTCATAATTAAGCTGCAACAACACAAGTCACTTTTGTTTTGAATTAACTGCCAAATGACCTAGAAATAATGAGCTGAAACTTGTTTTTATTCGTATTAAATAATGAGACGGTGGCACACTGGCCAACACCAAATTGTATTATTTTTTACATCCTAGGGCATTTTGGATGTACTGAATTAAAAAAATTCATGTTTTTCACCTTCAGGTCAACGTTTGGAACAACAGTGTTATTATTTTCCGTTTAGATGATGCTACACTCCTTCTAAAGTATTGTAAATCTCTGAATTTGGAATGCCGATAGAACATTCAATTTACATATACTTGTACCTACTTTGACTTGGTGCAAATTTTTTATATTTCAATAAAAAGAACAGAAAGCTTACAAAAACATTTGTTTTTTGGTCTAGTTAAAAATTACATTACCTTTACAATGGTTGACCCCTGACAGGATGATCAGCATCATTTTCATCAGACTAGGCAATGGAATTTCTATGTAATTATACTGTTTTATAATTCAGTGTTATAACAGACAAACCACACTTTCCAAAACAATTCCATTTTATTATATACAAAATATTAAAATAAAAAAAAACTTTGCAACACAACATGAAGGTTAATCGACATTTTATACACGCCGACCACTGAGTGTCTACACCAGCTTCCCAAACTGGGTCACGAAGACTCGGTTGAATGAAGCCGTCTCTGCCAGCTGTGGGTCAGGAAGGCTCGGTTGAATAATCCGTGCGGGCTGTCGCGGCGGACGCGTGGGATGATTCTACAAGGAAAATGAAGACAGCAAACAGCACGACAGGGACTCAATCTATGGGAGAGAACAAACAGATGTTAATGACAAGCAAAAATACTAAATTTAGACTTAGACTTAACTTTATTAATCCCTTTGGGATGACTCCCTCTGGGAAATTTAAAATTTCCAGCAGCACATAAAAGGAGCATACAGATCAGAAAAGCAAAAAAGAAAAAAATAAACACTTAATATAATATACACAGTATAAATATAAGGCTAAATATGGCTTGTACAAGTATGGTTAAGTTAAGGTTATTTCACTATGAATGCCCTACTGTCCTCTGTACTCTATGCCCCCCCCCCCCAAGTGAGGAGTTATAGAGTGTGATGGCATGGTGGACAAAAGAGTTCTTGAGCCTGTTGGTCCGACACTTGGGAAGGAGCAGTCTTTCACTGAACAGGCTCCTCTGGTCACTGATGACGGTGTGCAGAGGGTGGCTGACGTTGTCCATTATATCCAACAGTTTATCAGAGTCCTCATCTCTGCCACCGTCACCAGGGTGTCCAGCTTCGCGCCGACCACAGAGCCGGCCCGCCTGATCAGTTTATCCAGTCTGGACGCATCCTTCTTGGATATACTGCCCCCCCAGCACACCACAGAGTAAAAGAGGACGCTGGCAACCACCGACTGGTAAAACATCTGCAGAAGTTTGCTGCAGATGTTGAAGGACCGCATTCTCCTTAGGAAGTACATCCTACTTTGTGTCTTCCCATACAAGTGGCTAATGTATGTTGTCCAATCCAATTTATTATCCAACCACAACCCGAGATATTTGTATGAATCCACAACCTCAACCTCAGCTCCCTCTAACAGGACTGGTTGAGGTCTTGGTCTAGACCTCCCAAAATCAATAACCAGCTCCTTCGTCTTAGAGGTGTTGAGCTGTAGGTGGTTAGTGTGGCACCATGCAGCAAAGTCCCCTACTAGTCTCTGATACTCCTCCTCTCTGTCATCCCTGATACACCCAACAATGGCTGTGTCGTCGGCATACTTCTGAATATGACAGCTCCGAGTTGTAGCAGAAGTCCGAGGTGTACAGGGTGAAGAGAAGAGGGGCCAATACTGTGCCCTGGGGGGCTCCAGTGCTGCAGACAACGGTGTCAGACGTAATATCCTTCAGCCCGACATATTGTGGTCTGCCAGTGAGGTAGTCAGAGATCCAGTCCACCAGGTGGGAGTCCACTCCCATCTTGCTTAATTTATCCCGAAGCAAGGGGGGCCGAATGGTATTGAAGGCACTGGAGAAATCCAAAAAGAGGATCCTCACTGTGCCATTTCCCTTATCCAGATGGGAGTGGGCTCGATGAAGCAGGTAGAGGATGGCATCCTCCACACGACACCTGGTTGGTACGCAAACTGTAGGCGGTCCTGGGCGTGTTGCACCTGGGGTCTGAGGACCCCAGGTGCAACACTGCGCACCAGCGCTCACCTCTGTAGTCATGAAGTCCTTTGAGCGCCTGGTCCTGTCTCATCTCAAGTCCATCACCACTCCCTTCCTGGACCCGCTGCAGTTTGCCTACCATGCCAACAGGTCTGTGGACGACGCAGTCCACCTGGCCCTCCACTCCATCCTGCAGCACCTGGACTCCCCGGGAACCTACGCCAGGATCCTGTTTGTGGACTTCAGTTCTGCATTCAACACCATCCGTCCCGCTCTGCTCCAGGACAAGCTGTCCCTGCTCGACGTGCCTGACTCCCTCTGCAGGTGGATCACCGACTTCCTGACGGACAGGAGGCAGCATGTGCGGCTGGGGAATGTCTCGGACTCTGTTAGCATCAGCATCGGATCACCCCAGGGCTGTGTACTTTTCCCCCTATTCTTCTCCCTTTATACCAACTCCTGCACCTCCTCCCACCAGTCTGTTAAGCTGATTAAGTTTGCGGACGACACCACCCTCATCGGGCTTATCTCCAACGGCGACGAGTCCATCTACAGGAAAGAGGTGGCCCAGCTGGTGTCCTGGTGCAGCCACAACAACCTGCAGCTGAACGCTCTGAAGACAGCGGAGATGATTGTGGACTTCAGGAAAGTCACAACCCCCCTGCCCCCCCCCTCACCATCACAGGCTCTCCCATCACCATTGCAGATTCCTTCCGCTTCTTGGGCACCACCATCACCCGGGACCTCAAATGGGAGCCAACCATCAGCTCCCTCATCAAAAAGGCCCAGCAGAGGATGTTCTTTCTGCGGCAGCTGAGGAAGCTCAAGCTACCCACCAAGATGTTAGTGCAGTTCTACACGGCCATCATCGAGTCCATCCTCACCTCCTCCATAACTGTGTGGTATGCAGGAGCCACTGCCAGGGACAGACTAAGGCTGCAGCGCGTCGTGCGCACTGCTGAGAAGGTGATCGGCTGCAAGCTCCCATCTCTCCAGGACCTGTACATCTCCAGGACCCGGAGGTGTGCTGGCCGGATCATAGCCGACCCTTCACACCCTGGTCATGTACTGTTTGCCCCCCTCCCCTCAGGTAGAAGACTTCGGTCCATTCAGACTAAAACCTCCCGGCACATGAACAGCTTTTTCCCCTCTGCCATCAGACTGCTGAACATTAAGTAACTTATTGACTCTCGTGCACTATATACAGCAGCTCAACCAGACTCATGTCATTCATCACTGTTTTTCTGTTGCATTATCGACTGCACTGTGGTACCCCATATTATCTGCTACTTGCTAATTTATTTAAAACTGCCTTGACTAGTATTACTCATTATTATTATTATTATTATTACTTAGTATTCTACACTTATTGCATGTTTTTAGTCCTTTAGTTTTTTAGTTTATCTCTTTATCTCATCATGTTTTTAATGTTGCAGCATGGCACCAAGACAAATTCCTAGTTTGTGTACTACATGAACAATGGCAATAAATCTGATTCTGATTCTGATTCTGATGAGGAGGCTGAGGAAGAGCCGCTCCAGCATCTTCATCAGATGTGAGGTGAGTGCCACTGGTCGGTAGTCATTCAGCTCGCTGGGCCGGTTCTTTTTCGGAACTGGAACGATGCGGGATGTCTTCCAAAGAGTGGGCACTCTCCCAATCTGCAGGCTGAGGTTGAAGATCCGTTGTAGTGGTTCCCCCAGTTCTGCAGCACAGGTCTTCAATACTCTTGGACACACTTTGTCCGGGCCTGCAGCTTTCCTGAGTCGGAGCTTCCTCAGCTGCCCTCTTACCTGTTCTGTGGTAATAAATGGCAAGGGTCGTACTGATGTAGAGGAGGAGGGGGGGTTGCAATATTTGGGGGGAGGTGTGTGGAGGGGGTGTGTGGTTGTAATGAGGGTGGGGGTGGGAGGGGCAAGGGCAAAGGCTGGTTGAACCTGTTGAAAAAATCGTTCAGTTCATTTGCCCTCTCTATTGTCCCCTCAACAACTCTGGTCTTTGTGTTGAGACCTGTGATGGTCCTCACACCTTCCCAGACCTCCCTCTTGTTGTTTTCCCTCAGCTTCTGCTCCAACTTTCTCCTATAGCTGTCCTTGGCTTCCTTCACACAGTGTTTCACCTCCTGCTGTACTGCCTTCATGGCCTCCCTGTCTCTGCTCCTAAAAGCAGCCTTCTTCTTGTTGAGGACCATTTTGACTTCCCGTGTTACCCATGGCTTGTTATTAGGGTAGCAACGGACAGTCTTGACAGGGACGACCTCGTCTGTACAAAAGTTCAGGTAATCCGTCAAACAGTGTGTCAGCCCCTCTATGTCCTCACCATGCGGGTCCATCAGCACATCCCAGGCTGTGGTGTTAAAACAGTCTCTCAAGGCGCTTTCCTTCTCAGGGGACCATCTCCTGACTGATCGAGTTGTCACAGGTTGCTTTTGAACCAAGGGAATATACAGTGGCTGTAGATAAACCAGGTTGTGATCAGACTTCCCTAGTGGGGGAAGGGGGGGGTCGCTCTGTATGCATCCCGTACATTAACATACAGCAGATCAATTGTCTTGTTTCTAGTTGGACAGTCTACAACCTGATTAAAAACAGCCAAAGTAGCATCCAAAGTTACATGGTTAAAGTCCCCAGAGATGATCATGAGTGCCTCAGGGTGCTGTGTCTGCAGCCTTGCTGTGATTGAATGGATTTTTTCACAGGCAGTGGCTGCGTCCGCTCTCGGAGGGATGTAAACACAGACGGTGATCACGTAACTGAACTCTCTCGGCAAGTAATATGGCCGCAGGCTAACAGCTAGCAGCTTGAGATCCCGGCAACATGAGACTGTCTTTACAGAGATATGACCTGGGTTACACCAGCGATTGTTAACATACATGATGAGTCCCCCACCCTTTCTTTTCCCGCTAGCCTTAGTGTCTCTGTCGGCTCTCACAGCAGTGAATCCTAGCCGGTCCACGTTAGCATCCGGTACTAGGTGGTTCAGCCATGTCTCCGTAAAAATGAACAAGCTGCTCTCCCGATAAATCCGCTGGTTGTTCAATGCGGACAACTCATCGATCTTGTTCGGCAATGAGTTCACATTGCCCATGATGACGGAGGAAATCGACAGTTTGAAGCACCTCCGTTTTTTCGCTAGCTCAGCCTTTAGCTTAGCCCCGGCCTTGCAGCCCCGTGGTCTTCTCCTCAGCTCCACCGGAATAGGATGTCGTATCCCGGCTCGTCCCTTTGTTCGCAGAGCCAGCAGTTCCTCCCGTGAATAAGTGAAAAGACTGGCTCTTGGTTGCATTTCAAAGTTATAAGTATCCATAGGATATCTAGACACACAATCTCTTCACAAGAAGAGTAAAAAAAAATGGGAAAACAAGGTTAAAAGAGGTTAAAAAGGAGCTAAATACCGAGCTACTGGAAAGGCAGCCGTCTACACAGCGCCTCTACAGGCAAATTGAGAGTGAAGGAAGGAGTGAAGCCCAGTGCATCACTGGAGGTTCCCCAGCTGTTGAAACCTATTAGCAGCACAACTGAGGGTGGGTTCAGGGTCACCTGATCCCACCCTAACTATAGGCTTTGTCAAAAAGGAAAGTTTGAACCCCATTCTTAAAAATAGAGGTCGAGTCTGACTCCCGAATCCAGATTGGCAGCTAGCTCCAAAGGAGAGAATCCTGATAACGCTCCGTTCCAAAGCATTCCAGAATGATCTGCCTCCCATTGTACTTTTAGAGATTCTAGGTATTACAAGTAATACTGCATTTTGGGAGTGTAGTGCTCCGTTAGGATAAGGTAGTATCAGATATTTTAAATAACAAAGGGCCTGATTATTTAGAATAACCAACCTTTACAGGTGGCGATATCAAGCACACTGGACACGGTCGCCGGAGTTTTGGATCTGCAGGTCTCTCTCCACTATACAGGCATTGTGGACTGATGGGGGGACAGAGATACAGGTTACTGCTGGGTGCTGGGACACCAAAATTATATTTACTTTTCCTTTAATCTGCTCATATAACCCCTTAATTTGGTGGTGTTCAGCTGACCAACTGCCTGCACAAGCTCATCCAAGAGATACGGGATGCCCAGAGAGTATCTCAAGACTGGAAGGATGCAAGTATTGTGCCTTTTTTCAAGAAAGGTGACAGGAAAGATTGTGGAAATTACTGAGGTCTATCACTGCTAGCCACTGTTGGTAAGATTCTCTCACGTGTACTACTTAACAGACTCAATGAACACATCTCGCAGAATGTACTACCGGAAACCCAGTGTGGCTTTAGAAGTGGAAGAAGCACAATGGACATGATTTTCTGCTTGAAACAGGTTCAAGAAAAGTGTATCAAACAGAACATGCTGCTTTATGTAGTCTTGATCGACTTCAGTAAAGCCTTCGATACTGTTTTGCGACAAGGACTTTGGCAGGTACTCAAGAAATAAGGTTGTACAGAGAAGTTTGTCAGCCTGATCAAGGCACTCCATACAGGTATGCAAGCAAACGTGGCAATGAGTGGTTCAGTATCTAAAGATTTTTCAGTAAGCAACAGGGTGAAACAAGGGTGTGTGCTGGCACCTACACTCTTCTCGCTATATCTGGTAGCCATGCTTGAGGTGGCCTTCAAAGACACTTCAGAAGGAGTATACATTCAAACAAGGAAATAAGCAGACTTGTTCAATGTGGCACAGTTTAAAGCCAAGAGTAAGACATCGATAAAGGTAGTAAGAGAAATGCTCTTTGCCGACGACAGTGCTCTAGTTGTACACAGCGTGGAAGATATGCAATCTTTAGTGGAGAAATTTGCAAGAGCAGCTAGCCAATTCAGCCTCGAAATCAACATCAAGAAGACAGAGTGCCTTTAACAACCACCAAAGTTCCAGTTATCAACATCACTACCAGAAGAGATCAGCATTGGTACAGAGCCACTAGTCAAGTGCAAGACTTTCAAGTACCTACGGAGTACTGTTTCAGAGAATGCTAGGCTGGAGGATGAACTATCTCTCAGAATGGGAAGAGTGAGCGCTGTGTTTGGAAACTTGAGGGAGGGACTGTGGAACCATCGACATGTGTCTATCCGTGTGAAATGCAAAGTGTACAGAGCGACAGTACTGGCTACTCTATTATACAGTGCTGAAACTTGGGACTGTCTACAGCGTGCAGGTGAAGAAACCCCACGCGTACATGATAAGACACCTTCGAGCCATAATGACCATTTCATGGAAAGACAAGATAACCAACACAGAAGTGTTGAAACGAGCTGGTCTACCATCAATGGAGGACATGCTAATACAGATGAACCTGAGATGGCTCGGACATGTTGAGAGGATGGACCACCAGCGTCTCCCTCGGCAGTTACTCTACTCACAGTTACGCGAGGGCAAACACAATCAGGGTAGACCAAGGCTCAGATTTAAAGACACTGTAAAAAGAAAACTTGAAGAAGTTTGACATAGACAGGAGTTCCTGGCAGCGGAAGGCTAAGGACAGAGCTGTGTGGAGGAATCTGATCAGACCTAAATGAAACAGTCATTGTCGCCTATGACAGATGATGCTATGATCATGATGATGATAACCCCCTAGAGGTATACATCGGTGATAGTGTGGAGAGTGTGGGAAATGAGGAGGCAGGTTTACGAGCAGACCAAGTTTATTAACACTCTCTCATCAGTCATACACATAAAAAGCATGAAGCAGCCAAGCAGTTTCTCCTTATATCCCAACAGATCATCTCACATCTGCATGACATTTCACATCACACTGCATGACATCTAACAACACAATACATTCCCCTTGAACCCCCGTCTCCCTCTTCTTGCCAACTCCCCATGACGTCCCTGGCTATTGTCCTCTTATGTTTAACCAATGCATCCTGACTGAGACGTTGTCTGACTCACCCTAGTCTCTACAATATGCATTTTGTGTCTGCTACCCCCCCCAGACAGAGTTTCAGTCTCCACGTCTTTTGGGCTTCAGTCTCCTCCCATATCTGCTGTAACGGGGGTCTCTGTGCTGGCGGGGGGCTGCTGGACGTGCGTCTGACTACGGGTGGGCCATGGCGGGGGGGGGGGGGGGGGGTTCCGCTTTGCCCGTGTGGCTGTCCTGGTGAATCGTTTGCCTGGGGAGTTCTCAGTGGGGGTCTTCCACGCCGAGGGGCCCGAGCCAGCAGCACTTGCTCGTCCGCCACTACAAAGGCGGGCTTAAGTCTGTCTATGCATATTTTCTCCCGACGACCCCCCTAGTCTAACAAAAAATGCTTGTCCCCTGTTTCCAGCACTCTGAATGGGCCATCATAGGGTGGGCACAATGCAGGGTGGTGGGCATCGTGTCTGACGAACACAAACTCCGCGTTCTTCAAAGTTTTTGGCACGAAAGCACGTGGAAAACAGTGGTGGCCTGGGCTGGGCAGCGTGCCTGTGTCTGCACTACGCTGCAAACGCTGAGACGGGCAGTTGTCTGGCGTGAGATTATCTGGCAGAAATTCCCCGGGCAGTCGCAGTGGCTGAGAAAAAAACAGCTCAGCTGGGGAAGCCTCCAAATCCTCTTTTGGTGCAGAACGTAACCCCAATAAAACCCACGGCAACCGGTCAACCCAATTTGCATCCGTCAACGAAGCCCTGAGAGCTGCTTTCAGTGACCTGTGAAAACGCTTGCATAACCCATTTGCCTGTGGGTTGTACACGGTTGTGTGGTGGATTGCAACACCCAGGCAGCGGGCCATCGCGGACCAAAGTTCGGAAACAAACTGAGGGCCCCTATCGGACGTGATGTCCGACGGGATTCCAAAACGCGCCACCCATGATGTCAAAAAGGCGCGCGCCACGTCCGCGGACATGGTTGCCGCCAGCGGGACTGCTTCTGGCCAGCGTGTGGTGCGGTCCACCACTGTCAGAAGGTGCGTGCACCCCTGCGACGGCGGGAGGGGGCCCACGAGGTCGACGTGAACATGGTCGAATCTTTTAGCCGGTATACTAAACGGCTCCAAAGGAGCCTTGGTGTGTCTGTGCACTTTGGCTCGTTGGCACGCTACGCAGGCTGCCGCCCACTCTTTTACTTGTTTGCGCAGGCCTGGCCACACGAATTTCGCTCCCACCATTTTGACTGACGCGCGCACTCCTGGGTGTGCCAGAGTGTGAACCGACTCAAACACGCGGCGGCGCCATGCGACCGGGACCACCGGGCGCAGGCGTCCCGTGAAGACGTCGCAGATTAGGGGGGGCTTGCTGTCTTGCAGTACTCTGCTCTCCAGCCTTAACCCTGTTGGTCCAGACTGGAGCACGCGCACGTCCGTATCACTAATCTGCTCTGCGGCCACGGCTGTATAATCTATCTCTACGCAGACCGGGGCCACTACCGCGTGCGAGAGGCAGTCCGCCACCACATTCAGTTTACCCGACACATGCTGAATATCGGTCGTAAACTCCGAGATCGCGGCCAGCTGTCTCTGCTGCCGGCCCGACCATGGTTCCGAAACCTTGGCCATCGCGAACGTCAGCGGCTTGTGGTCCACGAACGCGGTGAAGCTGCGCCCTTCCAGCCAGAACTGGAAGTGGCGTATGGCCAGGTGGAGAGCCAGTAACTCCCTGTCAAACGGGCTGTATTTACGCTCACTGTCGCGCAAAGCCCTGCTGAAAAAAGCGAGCAGCTGCCAAGAACCGGCGACACGTTGCTCCACGACGGCCCCTATGGCCACGTCCGAGGCGTCGGTAGTGAGCGCTATCCGGGCCGCCGGGTCTGGGTGCGCCAACAGTGCAGCGTTTGCCAGGGCTGTTTTAACCTCAGAGAACGCCTGCTCTCGCTCCGGAGTCCATTCGACTCCATCCACGGGTTTCCGTTTCTTGAGCGCGGCGTACAATGGCTGCATGAGTTGAGCTGCGCAGGGGAGGAAGCGGTTATAAAAGTTAACCATCCCCAAAAATTCTTGCAGCGCCCTGACCGTCTGAGGCCGGGGAAAGTTCGCCACGGCGTGCACTTTGTCGGGCAAGGGTATCGCTCCCACCGGTGATACGCGGTGCCCCAAAAAATCAATCTGCGTCATGCCGAACTGGCACTTTGCCGGGTTGATTATTAACCCGTGCTCCTCCAACCTCTGGAAAACCATCCTGAGGTGGGTTACGTGTTCGTCTTCGGACGCACTGGCTACCAGGATATCATCCAGGTAGACGAACACAAATGGGAGATCGTGCAGCACCGCGTCCATCATGCGCTGGAACGTCTATGCCACTCCTTTTAATCTGAATGTCATGCGCAGAAACTCGAACAAGCCGAACGGAGTTATTACCGCTGTTTTGGGTACGTCCTCTGCGCGCACTGGGACCTGGTGGTAACCGCGGACCAGGTCTATTTTAGAAAAAATACGTGCTCCGGCGAGGTGAATGGAAAAATCCTAGATGTGGGGAATTGGGTAGCGGTCGCGTGCTGTGGGGTTATTCAACCTGCGGAAATCCCGGCACGGTCGCCACGATCCCTCAGCCTTAGGGACCATGTGTAGCGGGGATGCCCATGGACTGTTTGATCGCCTGATGATACCCAACCTTTCCAGGTTGGCAAACTCCTCACGCGCTATGGCCAGTTTAGCTGCGTCCAAGCGCCGAGGTTGTGCGAAAACGGGCGGCCCAGTGGTGGTTAAAAAGTGCTCCACCCCGTGTTTAGCGATGGCCGCCGAAAACGTCGGGACCGTGAGTGCTGGAAACTGAGTGAGCAGTGTGTGGAACTTACCGCCTGGAGCTGTGACGCTGGCTTGTGTTACTGGCCCGGCCCCTCGAGCTGTACAGGGGAGAGAGTCAAAGGACAGTGCATTAACCAGGCGCCTGTTAGCAACATTAACTAGTAAACCATGCACACACAGAAAATCAGCTCCCAGGATTGGGAACTTCAGTGCTGCTATGACAAAAGTCCACTTGTATGTATGGCCGTGTAGAGATAAAGCCAGTGTTCTCTCACCAAAGGTCTTAATGTCCGAGCCGTTTACTGCCAACAGCCCGGGGCCGCTAGGTCCTGCCAGTCGGTCGGCGTAGGTCGGCAGGATGATGCTCTTCTGGGCTCCGGTGTCTACGAGGAAACGCCTCGCTGAGCGCGAGTCCGTCACGTAGAGCAGCTTGCTCTCTTTGCCGCAGCTGCTACCGACTGCCGGCCTTGGCGTTTCCCGAGCACTTGAATTGGCACGGTGGCGCGCATCTGCGTGCATTCTCTCTGAAGCGGCGGTGGTAGAAGCAGAGCGCGTCTCTCTGGTGCTCCCGGGCCCCTGCTGCCACTACCGTCGGTGGCTCCTCACCATCTCTGGTCGTCTCGCTGGGTTCCAACGTCGCCGCGTTGACTGTGGGCGCTCTGGTGGTGAGGATGATCCGGTCTGCCTCCTGGGCTAGCGCACGGTAGTCACGCGCGACCAGCAACAGCGAATTGGCCAGAACCGCTCTCGCCTCTGTTGGAAGGTTCCGGAGGAAAAGGTGGCCGAACAGAAAATGCCCGTCGCCCGTGCCCATTAACACCAACATCTTCTCCACCAGATCGACAGCCGAACCGTCCCCTAACTCGGAACGCCTCAGGAGCCCCTCTGCTCTCTCACTGTCCGAGAGCGTGTAGCGCCGGGTCAGCGCAGCCTTGAGAGCTTCGTACCTGTTGTGGGCTGGGGGCTGGTCGAGCAGGCTCGCTACCCGCTGAGCTGTGTGAGCGTCCAGTGCTGCAACCACGTAGTAGAACTTGGTGTCATCTGCCGATATTCCCTGGAGGGCATACTGGGCCTCGGTGTGGTGGAACCAAGAGCGCGGGTTGTGCTGCCATAAGTCCGGTAGCTTGACCGAAACAGCACACGCGTTGCTGGGGGTTCCCGTCCGGGCTGTCTCCGGGGTTCTTGCCTCGTGTTCCATCATTCGTCAAAGGGCCACCAGTGTGGAGAGTGTGGGAAATGAGGAGGCAGGTTTACGAGCAGACGAAGTTTATTAACACTCTCTCATCAGTCATACACATAAAAAGCATGAAGCAGCCAAGCAGTTTCTCCTTATATCCCAACAGATCATCTCACATCTGCATGACATTTCACATCACACTGCATGACATCTAACACCACAATACATTCCCCTTGAACCCCCGTCTTCCTCTTCTTGCCAACTCCCCATGGCGTCCCTGGCTATTGTCCTCGTATGTTTAACCACTGCAATCTGGCTGAGACGCTGTCTGACTCACTCTAGTCTCTACAATATGCATTTTGTGTCTGCTACAATAGAATTGAGTGGACCATAACCATTCGTGTCAGGGAAATGGAAGCTCAAAGTAGGGAAACTGAACCTTCATTTAATCTTCTCATTTGTGTGCTGCTTTGAATGTGTTCTTGAGTTGCCAAAATGTGTTTCTTCTGTGTTCAAATTGTGTCTGTTTATTAAATAAACAGCGGAGAATAACTTTTCATGCGATCACTGCAATGGGAAAAAAGATGACAAAATGGTATGCACACCTGCCACCACTGCTGTAATCTAATAATATAATTATTGTGGTTACATATGTTCTGGGTCTGCTAACTACCTCAATATTCTTTTGAATTCATTGTTTATCTGACTTGCTTTGGAAGTGTGGGAACTGTGAAGGACACAATTGTCTATTAAAAATAATGTATGAATTATGGATTTAAAATGTTTGTAAAAACATCCAGGAAAATGTCTTTTTATGACGCTTCATCCATCTATCCACCAAACCCTTTAAAATGGACCCCCAAAACCTTCCCTTCCACCAAAAACATAAAAAACCCCGAACTGGATCACTGTCCAAATCAACAGAAAAATAAACCATCACAGAAAACAAAAATTTCACCGGCAGCCATATGAACACTGCAGATTTACAAGAAAAAAGTAGTTTGCCAAGTTTGAGCAAGTTTTTACTGTACAAACAAAAAAGCTAATTTGAGAAAAAAATATGGAAGATTATGACAAGTTTCAATTCTATAGGCTGCAAATTTACAAGTTCAAATTTGTGGGTAAAAAACCCTGCAAATTTAAGTGGGAAAAATTCTAATTTTTGTGATAAAAATAGCAAATTTGCAAGAAACAAGTAGCAAATTTCAGAAAACAATATCACTAAAGTTAAACAGTAGTCAAAATGAAAGGACATTCAAGAATAAAACACTATACCATGACTGAAGAATAAAGTGATGCATTAAGTAATAAGGTAAATAAATGCAAATTATGTATTTAAAGCCTACATGCTATTATTAACTGGTGGTGTATTTTATTTTGTGCAATAAAAAAAAAACATGAAAACATGAATACATGTTTATTGCTTTACATACCCTTGACAATGTAGGAATACTGGCGCAATAACCCTTCTTGAATGCTACACAAAAACATCACATACCAACATTTGGAAATATCAGTCTTCTCTAAGTCACGCTGCCAAACTAGCCTTTATACAGGTGCATCTCAATAAATTAGAATGTCTTTGAAAAGTAGATTTTTTTTCAGTAATTAAATTCAAAAAATGAAACTGCCTTTATTATATAGATACATTACACAGAGTGATATTTTCAAGTGTTTATTTCTCCCTTAAGCTCCACAGACCCAGTACCGGGTCCGACAAGGAATACGTCAAATACGTTGGGGCTTAATTTTGATGGTTATGGCTCATAGCTCATGAAAACCCCCAAAATTAATTAAATAAAATTCATTAAAAAAAATTTAATAGAAAATTTGGCCGACTGAGAAGTATGTCCATGTACACACTCAATACTTGGCTGGGTCTCCTTTTGCATGAATTACTGCATCAGTGTGGTATGGCATGAAGGTGACCAGCCTGTAGTACTGCTGAGGTGTTATGAAGGCACATATTGCTTTGATAGTGGCCTTCAGCTCATCTGCATGGTTGGGTCTAGTCTAGTGTCTCCTCTTTCCATTGGCAATACTCCATAGATTTTCTCTGAAGTTTAGGTCTGAAGAGTTTGCTGGCTAATAAAGTACAGCAATACCATGGTAGTTAAAGCCAGGTTTGGGTACTTTTGGCAGTGTGGACAGGTACCAAGTCCTGCTGGAAAATGAAATCAGCATCTCTGTAAAGCTTTTCAGCTGAGGGAAGCATTAAGTATTCTAAAATTTCCTGGTAAATGACTCTGTTGATTTTAAACCAACACCAGCAGATGACTTCTTTTCAGATGAAAGTAAATTTTGCATTTCATTTTGTTAATCAAGGTCCCAGAGTCTGGGGGAAGCATGGAGAGACACAGAATCCAAGTTGCTTGAGGTCCAGTGTGAAGTTTCCACTGTCAGTGATGATTAGGGGAGCCATGTCATCTGCTGGTGTTGGTCCACTGTGTGTTATCAAGCTCACACTCAGCAGTCGTCTACCAGGAAATTTTAGAGCACTTCATGCTTCCCTGTGCTGACAAGCTTTATGGCAATATTGATTTAATTTTCCAGCATGACTTGGCACCTGCTCACACTGTCAAAAGCACCAAAACCTGGTTTAATGACCATGGTATCACTTTGCTTTATTGATCAGCACACCCTCCTGACCTAAACCCCATAGAGAATCTATGGGGCATTGTAAAGAGGAAAGTGAGCGAGACCAGAGCCAACAATGCAGATGAGCTGAAGGCCACCATCTAAGCAACCTGGACCCTCAGATCACCTCAGCAGTACCACGGGCTGATTGTCTTTATGCTACACCACATTGATGGAATAATTCATGCAAAAGGATCCCCGACCAAGTACTGAGGTGTACATGGACATACTTTTCAGTCATCCAACAGTTCTATTAGTAATATTCTAATTTTTTGAGAAACTGGATTTGTGGTTTTCATGAGTTATAAGCCATAATCATCAAAATTAAAACACTTTGAATATATCACTTTGTGTAATGAATTTTTACGAGTTTCATTTTTTGAATAGCATTACTGAAATAAAAAAAATCAATTTTTCAATGACATTTATTTATTTTTGTATACTTTATTGATCCCCAGAGGGGAAATTGTTATTATTGAGATGTACCTGTAAATATTACAATTATGTAATGTTGACATTGTTGCAGGTAGGGTGCTGTCTGTGAAAGGCATCAAATATATGGAAGGCCATCCTATTCAAAATGTTGCCACGCGTTACATTTCTGGAGAGGTGCACATCAGGTCAGCATAAGCTATATATATATATTCACTGCAGCCCAGCTGAGCTCTGGGAGGAGCGGAGGTTTGGCAGCAGGTCTTTCTTATCGCAGTTGCAATATCATCAAGGTTAAACACTGCATCTGCATTCAATGGGTATTGCTGCTAGTATTAACATTACTTTAAACATTTACGTAGATTTTCAGATCTTCATCATGCCAGTGGTAATACTTCACAAAATCCCTTATGCCCAAGACTACAATTTTAGGGAATACACAATGACAGAAAAAAAAATCCAAAGGACTGATAGCTGAGCATACTAGCCAAGTAGTTTATTATATCAAGATTTAAAATGAAAAGTTTTTCAAAGTCTTCAAGAACATTTTTTAATATAAAATTTTCCATTGATACAGGGTTTTTTTTTTTTGTTTTTTTTTTGGGAGGACGTGAACATTTACAGCTGTTTGGTAAATTTACATATGATGCACCTTCAATTCATCTAGGTGAAGTTATTGGTGGTGAATTTCAACCAGCTGTTCATTTACAGTTTCCCCATGAATACACACACAAAAAAAGTCTATTCCATTAAATGCAGTTCCTTTAAAAAAAAAAGGGGGGGGGTCAGATTGTGAATATTCAGTTTGTCTTTTTTTAATGTCTGAACAAGTAATTTCTCATTAGGAACACAGGTACAAAATTATATATATTTGGTCATACAAAACATCAAGGGATTAAAATGACCAGAGTAAAGTCTACTTTAGATACATTATCCACTAAAACCTTTTCAAAATGCATGAAAAAAAAAAAAAAAAGATTCATCAGAAATCGGAGTCTTTATTCAAAGACATTACTTTCTCATGCTTTGCATTTAAACGTAAAAATAAACTTCTGTCGCCATAAATTTACAAACACCAAGTCACTTTATCCAAATCCCATTAGAACTAAATATATACAACAATTAAAAAAAAAAAACAACAAAAAAACAAAACAAAACGAGAGCACTTGATTCTTGCCAAGAAGTTGCTCTCAAGTCTACAGCCAAATACAACGCTGTCTTAAACATCAGTTACAAGAGGTGGAATCATGTGTAAGGCATGAAAAGGATGCTAATTCACTACCTAGTTATTCAAAGGGAAGATAGCATTCTCTTGGTTTCTCCCAAAAAAGAACCAGAGTTTATGCAAGAGAGCCCCTTGCATGATCCTGTTGATGTTCCTCCAGTAGGTGAGGAAAAGCAAAGGCTTTGTCACATTCTGTGCATTCATACACAACCTCGCCAACGTGACTTTCTTGGTGACGTTTGAGAAGCACCAACTGGCTAAATGACTTGTAACACATGTCACAGCGGTAATCTCCAACTTCTTTCTCAGCATGCAGTCTCATATGCACAGACCTATCATTTGCTGTAGTGAATTTTGCAGGGCAGTGACTGCATTTGAACTCGATCAGCTGAGATTTGTTTTGTGAAGCTGCTTTTAGGCGATGCCTTCGCTCATGTTCTTTTAGGTACTTTTTCTTGGCAAATGTTTTCCCACAAAGCTCACATGTGAATGGCTTTTCTTCGGAATGTTGCTTATTTTGATGTTCCAAGAGAAGAATTTTGGAAGAGAACTGCATTGAGCAAACAAGGCAACTGTACAGCTCTTCGGCCATAATGTCAACCTCCTCCTCCTCATCATCTTCTTCATGCCCTCCTACTGCTTGAAACATTGGTCTTGATGTTTTAGGTGATGGATTGGAGTATTCATTTGTAGTTATTGCCTGCCGTTGCTTTGAACAGTTGTGTTGGTGGAAAGCAACTCGACCCAGAAAGTTCTGGCCACATCCACTGCATTCATATTCAGTATGTGATGCAGAATGCTGCTCCCGTGGAGCAACTGGGCCAGAGGTAATAGTCTTTTGTCCACTTTTAGGTGTGCTATCAGGATGCATGCGAAAATGACGGATGAGCTTGGTGGGATCACTGAAAAGCTGGAAGCAAAGTGGGCATATGAAACTGTGTGATGGTGCACCATCCTCCTCGTCAGGATCTGGTTTAATTGCTGCTGCATCGTCAACGTGGTTCTGGAGATGTTTGAGGAAGTCCTGAGAAGAGAAAAAGTTGCTGTTGCACTGAGAGCATGGGAACTCATTATTAGACTGTGAGGGATGATTGATATTCCTGTGCTTTTTCAGGTGAGATGCATGGAGAAAATGCTGATTGCAGAGTGTGCAAGAGTAAGGTCGTTCAATGGCCTCCATGCAACCATGCTCTGAGAGCTCTTCTGGGTCTCTGTAACGCTCATTACAAACACCACAGCGATATTTGAATTCTGTACTGAATCCAAATGAGCTTTCAGAACGTGTGGCTGACTGCTCATGTTTTCCCCTTGAAATTGGAGGCAATGGGTGTTCGAGCGCTTTTGAGTGAGTTTTCCGATGCTCGGCTCTACTACTCTTGGACAGAAACACACGGTTGCATATGTCGCATGGAAAGTTCTCCTCCCGGTGGGTAGCCATGTGTTCTGCTAACTGTGATGGTCCTGTGAAAAAGAGATGACACCTGGAACAACGGTGTGAACGACTCTTGCCATGGCTGTGTTTATGTTTACGGAGTGCAAAGAGCGACACAAACCCCCTGCCGCATGTTTGACACTGAAATTCGGAAAGGTGCATTCGCTGATGTTGCTGCAGCTGGGAGGCTTGGAAAAAACATTTACCACATTCGGCACACTCATGTGGCTTTTCACCCAGATGACACAACTGGTGATCTTCAAGACTTTCTGATGTTGAGAAAGTTTTGCCGCACACATGGCACGGGAAGTATGGGGCAGAGTCAGAGTCACCACTGTCCTCACTGCTGTCATTTTCTTCATCGCTTTCCCCCACTGTATTACCTTTACTGCTGAGTGGTTGTTCACTGCTTCCTTTATCCTGCTCAGTTCTAACAAAATGCTTATACTCCGAGACATGAAATTTTTTATAGTGTCTTGTAAGTGATTTTTTTATTGCATAAGATTTGCTGCAGAATCGACAATTAAATACAACATCGGCATGATCTTCCTTGTAGTGACTGCATAAAGATGGTCTTGTCCAAAACCGCTGATCACAAAGTTTGCAAGGATAGGGTCTAGTTGAGTCATGACTTGTTCTGTGGGCTTCCAAATCAGATAATGTGTTAAGCACCTTCGGGCAATCATGGCAACGATATTTTTGATCAGTTCCATGTGTCTTCATGTGTTTCTCAAGATGTGCTTGACTAGAGCACACCCTCCCACATTTTGGGCACGTATTGCGTTTTCTTTCTTGCTCTTCTCTTCCATGGTTTTCAAGGTGACTAATGAGCAATAAACCATCAGTGAAACTTTTATCACATTCTGAACACTGATACTGCACGGTCTTTTTCCCTTCCAAATTTTGAGGTGATTCATCCATTGCGTCATCTTTGCTGGACAAATTTGTCTGTAAATCCTTAATGCCAGGTGCTTCAGAGGCGTTATCAGTTACAGAGTTATCTAAAGGAGAATAATTTTCTGCTTTGATTAGAACATCTGATTGCTGGATGCGTCCACTTCTGCATTTCCTGTAGTGATTTCGGAGGAGATTTTTATTCCAAAATCCTCTATTGCAAATTTTACAATTAAAAGGGTGTTGTTTTGCATGTGTGCGCAGATGACCAGTTAGTCCAGCTTTATTTACAAAAGCAGCATTGCATTCTTTGCAGTGAAATGCTTTGAGACCCGTTGAATCCATTTTACAACTTGGACTGGGACAATCACTGCTTGCCTCCACAGGCTCCTCTTTGATATTTGACAAAAGCTGCTGTAGGGGAGCAGTTGACATTGGTTGAGCCACTGATTCCAATTTGTGTGTGCTCAAAAAATGCTCTTGAAGTTGTGAGAAAAGCAAAAATCGAGCACTACAGTATGCACAAGAGAAGCCCTTTGGAAGGGTCTGAGATAATGACCTTTGGTTTTGGTCAACTGCTGATGGTGTTGAGCTTGGTGAATTGCAAGACTTTTTGTGACTTTCAAGCATTTTGGCTGGGAAAAATCCACCACATATGTCACAGAGATCCTTACCAACTGCTGATGGTTTTGGTGGTGTGGAGCTTAGTGTTGTACTGCAAGACTTTTTATGATTTTCAAGTGTTTGGGCAAGGAAAAATCCACCACATCTCTCACACAGAACTTTACCTTGTTCTACCTTGGGGCATTTAAGTAAGTGACGTTGCACATAATCCTTTCTTATAAACCTCTCACCGCAATAATTGCAGGAAAATGGTTTTTCTCCTGTGTGCAGACGAGTGTGTGACCCTAATTGCCAGGATAATTTAAAAGTTCTGGGGCAATAACTACATACGTACTTATGTGTTTTGTTAAAAATTGGCTGGATCTTCAGTTGAAGATTCCTACCAGAAAGCAACCTTGTTCCACTGTCTATGGGAGGATTTGATGCATTTTGCAAAGATGCATTTTTCTCTCTTGGTCTCCTTTTGCACTTTTTTATCTTCCGGTGTTTTTTCAGAGTCTTTTCATGAGAAAATGAAGAACCACAGCCTTCGCACTTGAATAACTTTACAGCATGGAGCAAAGAGAAGTGTCTGGAAAGTTTAGATTGAGCTGTGAAGCTCTTTGAACAAACTTTACATTGAAATGTCTCCTGTATTACTGAAGACTCACTGCCAAACTTCTTTTGCCAACCCTTTCCAACATCTTCCAAACTGATTTTGGGAATACGGACCTCCAACCATGATCTTTTACCTTTACATCGAGTCTGATGTACTTTGAGATGATCGTACCTTGAAAAGCAGCTATCACAGGCTTTGCAGCGATACGGCTTCACTTCATTGTGAGTCAAAATGTGTCGTCTCAGGTATCGCAATTTATTAAAAGTCTTGTTGCAGAATTTACACTTCAACTCAGTTTCATCATCTTTTTCAGGTTCCTGTTCTGCCACTGGAGTGGACGTGCTTGGTTTTTCTGTGGCAGCTTTAATTTTGTCCTTTTTCTCAATGCCACCACAAAAAGCCTCATGCTGCAAACACAAAGTATTTGAGCGATATCTCTGTCCACAGTGCATACAAGCATAGGGCAGCACACCAGTATGTGTAACAAGATGTCTCAATAAATAACATCTGTACTTAAAGAATTTGCTACAGTAAGAACACTTCAGTCTGAGATTCTTAATAGGAATGAATGGTAAAGATGCTTTTTTATGACCATTCTGGCTCGTCTTTGCGACTGTCTGACTGGAACTGCTACTAGAAGGTAAATCAGGGACTATCTCATGGGTCGCCTTGCATTTCTTCCGATGTTGACTCATTCTACTCGGTCCATAGCACTCTCCACAACCTGGGCATGGTTTCACGTAATTTAACTCATGACCACGTATGTGACCAAGGAAACGGCTTTTTTTACTAAACTTCCGTGGACACTGAGAGCAGTGATGTAGCTTCTTTGGCTTAGTAGTGGACTTGGGAGGAATAGACTCAGGATAAGTAGACTTGAGATCAGTGGACTCAGCAAGAGTGTCTTTAGTGGCAGACTCTAGTTGAATGACTGGAGACTGTGAGCACCTCTTACTGTGGAGTGTAAGAAATACCTCACGGTAAAACTGCTTTCCACAGGTGTGACAAGAATAAGGTTTGTCACCTGTATGTCTGATCATGTGGCGCAACAAACAGCTGCGATTAGTAAAATTAATTTTACAAAAGGGACACTGGTTTGACCCTGATATATGGGTAAGACAATGTTTTCTTAGTACTTGGGCATCACTAAATACTTCTTTACACAAAGAACACTGTATTTCCTTCAGTTCATGGTGTTTTTTGTCAGAGTATAAGGACTGCTGTGGCTTTAAAGACGTTTTCTCTTCAAGCTGAGTGGCCTGCTCTTTTTTTTGGTGGGTTTTTAAATGTCTAAGTAGATGAGCAGGATGGTGAAACTGCGCTTTGCAGTCTGGGCACTGAAGCATGCCCCGCTTAAGATGGGTGGTTCTGTGCTGAATCAGTTCTCCAATAGTTGGGAGAATCTTTCTGCAGACAGTGCACTGTATTCTTCTCTGGTGAACAACTTTATGCCCAAGAAGATGGGCACGAGCCTTGAATCCCTTGCCACATTCCAAACAGCGATATGGCCTTTCACCACGGTGACTACGCTCATGGCTCTTTAGTGACAATAATGTGTTAAAAGATTTCTCACAAAAATGGCAGCTCAAGGAAAGCTCTGGTTCAGTTTCTTCATCCTTCACTTGATTTTTGCTCTCTTCATCCTTTGTACCATTTGCAGTTTCCTGTGACGGCAGGGCAGAGAACCTCGAATTTCTATATTTAAACAATTTCCCTGTTAGTTTAAACAACTCATGTTTCTTCATATGTCTGTACTTTCCAGAAGGATAAGCAAAAACTGCCGGACAAAGACTGCATTTGAAACGCATAGCTGTTGGCGTGGCTGTCACAGGTGCAGGTGCTTTTTTTTGTTCCACTTCATTTGACTGTGCTTTAAGCTCATTCTCTTTGTTTGTTTGACTTTCAATTTTACGCCTAAATTTCGCCTGTTTTGCAAGCCGGGAAAGACATTTTTTTAGGCAACTGCTTTTAAGATGTCTGTATCGGTTAGATGGTGCAGAGAATGTAGTTCGACACAATGGGCATATATATTTATCTCCAACTTTCTTCTTGCCACCATATACAGCAGCTCGGACACAGTCACGCAAATGTCGAGCCCTGCGAGAAGTAGATTTGAAAAGCTGTGGACAAAGGGGACATTTATAATTTCCGCTTTTCTCATTCTCCTCTTTCATTTTCTGTAAAGTAACTTGTGTAGTGCCCTGGTCTAGTGAAATTACCCAACTCTTTCCGTTGTGCACATTATAGCTGTGTTTTTTGGCCTTCTTTTTAGAAGAGAAGCTTTTGAGACACATAGAACAAAGATTTGCCGTTAAGATGTCAACAAGCTTTACATAACATTTACGCATATGTGCAGATTTAGCATGAAGTGCTCCTTTTTTCAATGAGGTTTTTGTTTTGGAGGCAACTGCACTTGAATTTGTAAATGGAGGTTTGGACTTCTTGCATCTACCAGGTACACGCTTGTGTTTGTAAAGGCAACTACTTTGAGAAAAATATACACCACAGTCATTACATCTAAATGGTGTTGTGCCAGTATGGGACCGCATATGCCTGATATAATGCATTATTTTTGAAAGAATGAGCCCACATCTATTGCACTTATAGCGGCGATGGCGTTTATCTTTCTGTTTGCTAGATGAATCATCAAAGAGCTCAGGCCTTTCTTTCAGTGTACCACACACATGCTTTTCACCTTGTTCATTCCTTGTCAGATAGATATTACAAGATGTGCAAAAGTGAAAATTCAACATAGACTGGCATGAATGGTAGTGGTCAATTAAATCATCTACACCATCAGCAGTGTGTTGGCATTTTGCGCAATGATACACATTACTTACATTTGATGACTCTAAGCTCTTCAATATTACAATAGGTTGCAGTCTTTTTCTCATTTGTGCTGAAGTTTTTAGTATCAGAACTTCTCTTTCTGAAGGGTCCATGTCATCCCCATCTTGACTCGATAAAGGTTTCATGTCATCACTGTCACACAAAGAGTCCTCCCTTGACAAAGGTTCACCAAAAAGAATATCAGGTACTGGTTGTTCCTCTATAGATGAATCCATGTCTTCAAATGACTCCCTTGCATTTTCAGAGAAATCTCCAGTAAGACTTGCTAAATCTTCAGCCACTGGACTTTCACGTAGAGATTCCTGTACATCTGGAAATGTGGTTGCATTTTTCTCAATTGGACGTGTCCATTCTTTTTCTGAAACAGAAGTGCAAGAGTTTGAGGTGTCTGGCTCCAAGCAGGTTTCTAAACTGCTGAGGACATTTTGATTGTTACTGTTAGTAGTTACATTATGGCTGGTGTATTCTGGATCTGTGGAGGAGGATTCATTTGTCCATTGATTTTCTAGACAAGGGTGCATGTCTGTGTTTGAGCTATCACACTGAAGGGAGGATTCCAGATTATTTGCGTCATTTTGCTTGTTGGCATCATTTATATCAACAGAAAGACTGTCACCGACATGAGGATCACTACAGTTTTGTTCAGGAGAAAAAGTCTGGCTTAACTTCTCTCCTGGACTTGCCCGTTCCTTTTCCAGAGAAGAGTGGGTATCTGGGCTTAAGTTCTCTGGTGGTAGGGGTGAATCTGAATGACAAGCTGTACTTTGCTTGTTCTCGTCACCACCGTCAATAGAAACAGTGTCACTGAGAATACTACAGTCTAGAATCAGAGAAGAGCTTGAGTTTTTGTTTTGTGGCCGATCTGTCACTTCATTCTCAAGATAGGGTTGGATATCTGTGTTGGAGCCCTCTGGTCGTAGGGGCAATTCTGAATGATAAGCTACACTTTCTTTGTTCTCATCACCATCATTAACTTCACTGGGATGACTACAGGCTTGCTCTGGAGAAGAAGATGGGCTCGTCTTTCCTGGTGAATTTGTCAATTCTTCTTTTACATATGAACTCATGTCTGTGTTTATGTTTTGTGGGTGTATGCAGGATTTGGAATGACAGGGATTTGGAATAACACCTTGCTTATTCTTGTCACTACACGTTGAGTCTCGATTTGGAACAGAGGTTGGAGATTTCTTTGCTTCTTGACTAACCTTCCTTTCCACACAGGAATCTAAGCCCATATTTGAGCTCTTGGGTTCCAAGGATGATTCCAGATGGACGCCACTCTGTTGCTTATTCTCCCAACTTGTGTCAATTGACAGATCATCACTAGTGACACCCTGACCACCAAAACCTTTATCTTGAAGAGAGTCATTAGTAGTGACAGAAAGACTGTCGCTAACTGCAGACTGACTGCCATCATTTTGATCAGGAGGGGAGGCTGGGACTTCCTTCACAGGTTCCACCATTTCCTTTTCCAGAGAATCATTTATCTCCATGTTTGAACTTTCTTGCAATTTCTTTGATTCTACATGAATGCCAATGCTATGATCTTTTTGCTCCAAAGCAACATCAACAATACCATCACCCGTACAAATAGCCTCATTTTTCTGCTCTTTTGAACTTGTCCCATCTTCCAGAGGACAGAGACTCGTGTTTGTGCTGGATGTTTTCTGCTGCAAGAAAGATTCTGAAAGCTTTGGAACAATGGCATCACTTTGCTCAGCAAGGTTTCTGCAAATAGTGTCCTGGACTGAAATTTCATTGGACTTGGGCTGAGAAGCATGAACACTGGATTTCAACAGTTGATCAGTAGTATCTTTAGCTAAGGGTGCCTCAGTTTCTAGTAGCATTTCCCGACTGTCCATTTCTGCATTTTCATCTGAACAATTAGTGGAACTGGGAATTGAGGAATTATGCACACCTGAATTCTCATCATCTCGTTCACCAGTTTCTTTTCTTTTCACTTCTGAGACCTCACTTATGTTTTGGATACCAGCATTTAGTTTTTCCTCTTGATCAGTTGGTGAATATGGATGATCAAAACTCTCATTTTCTTTGCAGAACAATTTATCCGGTTCGTTTCTTGAGATTTTTTCATCCAGTTGTTCTTGATTCAGTGCACTGATGCTATTTGGAGGGTCTAAAGGTATTTGCTCCTCCTTGCTGTATTCTTGGTACTCATTACTTTCATCTCCACTACTTTCAAAACTGCTTGTAGAAATGGCTTGTGTAGGATCTCTTTCAATATTGTCCTTTTGTTTCAGACCCTGACAAGCATCAAGATAAGATCTATCATGTACAGTCTGACCCTCAGTAGTTAAAATATATGAGGCTGTAGAAGACCGATCACATGCTGTGTAAGTAGTGACAGCTTGTTTTGCGCTTTGACATTCAAGTGATTCCTCACAATTTACATTTCTCTCTGCCATATTAGGACATACACTCTCAGTCAGAACCGTCATATTGCTGGTGTGAGGGAAATACCATTCTGATGAGTTGTGGTTTTGTGGAACCTCAACTGTAGGTTCTGGAAATGACTTACTTGGCATGAATTTACAAGGAGGTCTTGTTTCATTAGCATCTGCATCTGAGCAGCTGCTAACATCTGAGTAGTTCTCAAGGAATGATGTAGATGGTACTCCACAGTCTTGTTTAAGTCCTTGAAATTCTGTTGCAAACGACGAAGGAAAAGATTCTGACACAAAATCTGGATTATTACTCGCTCTGCATTCTTGTAAGTAATCTTTTTCTATTTGTTCCTCATTAGCTTGCCACTGTGTTTCTCTACAGTATCCTTGATAAACACAGTCCAATGATGAATCTGTAACACTTGGATTTGAGCAATAGTTCATGTTGTAGTTTGAGTTATAGACAGGAGTTTCTTGTGAAGCCACAGAGCCAGTGAAACCATGATGTCCACTGAAGTGCTCTATATGCTGGGACAGGTTTTGTTCTGACTCCGATGTCCTCAAAGTCCTTGGATCTGACGATAGAGATGTGGGGTTATGGAAGTACGGATTCCACCCATGAGCCATTCTTTGTGTAGAATCAAAAGTGGGGCTTGTACCCAATCCTGGAAACAGACAAAAATAAATCTCTTAAAGACGAACTACAACCAATGTCAGCCAAAACATGCAACTAAAACAAGACCTCACCTTTCCTTGGATAAACAAGGACTTTCAAAAAGGATGCAGGTTACATCTCATTGGAACCCTGTATATACAAAGAGACAAGATTAACTCTTATTAATCTGAACAATTAAGAAGCAACACAAAAGGAAAGTATGCAGTCATTAGGGGTGTCAAATATCAACTGTAAAGATATTGATTGAAATGAGGTCATGATCTTGACCTTCAAACTCAAAGGCTGAATCAACAATCTCGCTTCTGGCAGGCATGCAGGAAAAAACAAACATGTAGAAGCGTGGTTTCACTGCAGCCTTTGCCAAGGAAGCAGTCTTGCTGTTTGCCCTGCTCCAGAAAGCTTTAGTGTGGCTCTCCCAGAAGGCACAGTGGTTTAGTGACCTCCAGTAGTAGCATGGCAGAGAAGTGTGTTTGTTCCACAGTGAATGCAGTGTCCATACATGAGCTCCAGCAGCACCACACGCTAGTGTGGGCAGTTCATGTGCTGTTGCAGCCAACCCCTTTGAATCCACTCCGGCACACATGGATTTTTGTCATTGGGAAGTGCCCTTTGTTTACAATATGCATGGTCACAAACACAGAACAATGGAGAATACATTAAACCCTTCAACTTAATTGAATTTGTGGCTTGTTTGCGGTCTTTTTCTTTCACCCTCAGTAGGAAACACAGCCGCTATCTTCTTTTGGCTGCTCCCTTTAGGGGTTGCCACAGCAAATCATCTGCCTCCATCTCACTCTATCCCTTGCATCTTCCTCTCCATGTCCTCCTTCACTACAGTACATCCACAAATCTTCTGTCATCTCCCCCCCTTTCCTCTTGCCTGGCAGCTCCATCTTCAACATCCTTTATCCAATATATTCACTATTCCTCCTCTGCACATGTCCAAACCCTCTCAACCTTGTTTCTCTTTCTTTTCTCCAAACCGCTCAACCTGAGCTGTCCCTCTGATACACTCATTTCTAATCCTGGCCCTCCTAGTCACCCCCAATAAGAATCTTAGTATCTTCAGCTTTGCCACATCCACCTCCTGTCTTGTCAGTGTCACCGTCTCCAAACCATACATCATAGCATGTCTCACTAACATCTTGTAAATCTTCCCTTTCTCTAGCAGCTATCCTTCTGTCGCAAAACATCTAGACACTGGTCTCCGCTCACTCCATCTTGCCTGCACTCTCTTCTTTAACTTTCTTGTGCATCTTCCATTGTATTGGATGGTTGACCCCAGGTATTTAAACTCATCTACCTTCACTCCCTCTACTCCTTGCATCTTCACTGTTACTTGCCTCCCTCTCATTCCATAACATGTATTCCCTCTTGCTTCTACTGACTTTCATTCTTCTTTCCACTGCATGCCTCCACCTCTCCAGGTTCTCTTCCAACTGCTCCCTACTATCACTACAGACCACAATATCATCCACAAACAGCATAGTCCACAGAGACTCCTGCCTGACCTCGTCTGTCTGTCTGCCCGTCCATCACCATGGAAAACAAGGGCACAAAGCCACTCTGTTGTAAAATAATTGATGGAACATCACACACACACACAGGTCATCTTTCAAAAAAAAAAAAAAAAAAATCAATCAAGTATAATGGCATAAAACAGTGACGCTTGACTAGTTTAGCCACCCTGTGCCAACATTGAGAATTGTGAGGTTAAAATCTAAAAATATTGGCACCCCTACATCCTGTCACAAGATGACTCCTCTTGACCAGAGCAATTCCAGTGTCTCCTGAGGAGCAGAGTGTTCCCTCTTCCAAACTGACTATGGGGCGGCACGAGACGTTGAGTGCACATAAGCCTATGCCAAAACTTTTACGTTAACGGACACAGTCAGTACAAGGAGCTTTTAAAATATAAGGAATCAAGTTTAGATTTGCAGATGCATGCAAAGCCTGTCACAAAGCCCAAGATGGATATACAAAGTTATCAATGTTTCCAAGTGTCAAGAACTGGTATGAGAAGTATCATAAGCATTACTGAAAAATTCAAAGAGCCACACAGTACAGAACAAGCCTGGCAGAGGTAGGAAGTGAAAGATTTCAAGACTGGAAAAATAAACTAGCGTGAGATGTGTTTCAAGACCCCAGAACAACTGCCCAAGACACTAATGAAGGACTTATCCAAGTCAGGAAGTATTGTCTCAAAGAAGACAAGCACTAGAACCCTGCACCGGAATCGACTGAGGTTGCAGACCAAGAAAAATTCCAATTCTGCAGAAAAGACACCTTCAAGTCAGACTGAAGTATGCTAAGGACAACCTGGAGAAAGATTATATATACTGAAAGCAGGTCCTTTGGTCAGATGAGATGAAACTAGAGCTCTTTGGCCATAAAGACAATACTGATGTTTAGAGGAAGAAGGGAGAGGCGTAAAACCCATAGAACAGAGTCCCCACAGTCAAACATGGTGCTGAGAGCACTAGGCTGTGGGGATACTTCTGTGTGTCTGCAACTGGAAATCTTGACAAGGAGGAAGGAATCATGAAGAAAGGAGGACATCTGAAGATTTTCAAAGAAGGCCTCAAGCAGTTAGCAGCAAACTGTCTGGGTCGTCACTTCATGTGTCTTTCAGCATGACAACGACCCAAAACATACATCGCTCCTGATGAACTACCTCCAGAAGACCAACATGAACATGACTGGCTGGTCTGCACAAAGCACCGACTTGAATCCCATTGAAAATCTGTGTGGTAAACTGAAGAACAAGGTCCATTCAGAAGACCATCATATCTGGAGAAACTTGAGAGATTAGCCAAAGAAGAAAGGGCTGGGATTGCTCAGAAGATGTGTGTGGGACTAAAGTGGGATTTATGCACCCGCATTACAACGCCATTACTGATGTCCGTTGCCAACGCAGCGATCGACAATTTTTTGGTGTGTGCTGGGTGAAATGCTTTGTTCAGTTGCCAAAATGGGTTTCAGCCAATGTGTAGAGTGATTTGTGTTTGCTGTGCATTTTTGTTTATGAAACAGCAATGGACAAGGGCAGATTGTGATGGGAGTTGGAGCTTATAAATGTTAACACAAAGTAACTTTTAATATGACCATTGCACAAATAGCCGCTGCCGTTATTTGACAGCCTGTGTAATTACTGGGGTCATGACGAGCCACAAAATGTTCTGTATGTGCTTACTTCCACAATATTCTTTTGAATTTGGACCGCTGTTTAACCGACTCGCTTTGGAAGTTGTGCCTCCATGAACAGGCAGAACAGAGCAGCGGCGAGAACCAGCAAATGTGAAGCAGGAGACAAAGCGGACCAATCACAGCTATTACAGCCTGCATCGCTGACATGCATCTCTCCTCCAGAGAGGTGCACGTTGGGCAACGCAATAGGAACGCATGTCACTGCTGCATCGATGCCGTCGACACGAGTGCATAACTTGTGCTTTACTGAAAGCGCAACAGATGACTGCAGGCTGTTATCCAGCAAAAAAGATACAAAACCAAATTTTGATGCCGGTAGTTTTTTTTGTGAAATTTTGTTTCCATGTGCAAAACAAAATAATGTTAACATCCAAAATAAAAGAAGAATGTTTGGAAAGGCTGTATTAAAAATTTATTTGCACCGTTTAACAGCACTTGGGAAATACTTTAAAGATGCACTCCGGTGGCTCTAAAACCACCTCAAAAACAAATGTGTATTGCCCAAAACAGTACATATCCACCCATTACTCCCAACCCACCAGTAGAGGATGCTGCATGAGAAATGCATGTCTGCTGCGGGAAACATGCCTTCTTTTTTTTCCCACTTGTAAAATCGTTGTAAAGGGTTACAACACTGACAGCAGTGTTATATTTGTCATTGTAAATTGTACAATGGTAAATGGCATTTACTTATATAGCGCTCCCCCCCCCCCATCTCTAGATGACAAAAGCGCTCTTACAGATCCTGCTATCCACCCATTCGCACGCACAGTCACACTATGATGGTGGCACAGCTGCCATACACCAACGCCGGCCTGATCCACCAGGAGCATCGGAGAGTTCAGTGTCTTGCTCAAGAACACTACGACCTGCAGACTGCAAACAGAGTGGGAATCAAACCCCTGACCCTCCGATCAGTAGTCGGCCACACTACACCTGTGTCACACCCACGTCCCCCTCACAGAGTGGAAGTACCCCTACATGAGCTGATCTGTCCCTCTATCCGTCCTCCGGTCCTCCATCTGTCTGTCAGCTGATTCTCCACCCGACAGCGTCACAAACTTCTGAGACCAACACCATGTGATAACTTTTGCACTGAACCTGGACGAGAATGTACTAAAGACGGGACAGGACTCAGTAGAAATGCCCCATTGTTGTTTGATTAATGGATTAATACGGTGGTGTGAAAAAGTGTTTGCCTCTTCCTGATTTCTCTTTTTCTTTTTGGATGCTTGTCACACTTAAATTTTTCAGATCGTCAAACACATTTGAATATTAGACAAAGATAACACAAGTAAACACAAAATGCAGTTTTTAATGAAGGTTTTTAATGGGGAATCGAACCCCTGACCCTCCGATCAGTAGTCGGCCACACTACACCTGTGTCACAGCCGCCCCAAAATCGTGTAAAGGGTTACGACACTGACAGCAGTGTTATATTTGTCGTTTGTGTGTGGTTTTACAGCATCGCTCCTCAGAAACACGCTCCCGGGAAGGGGGGATGCTTTCCATGGCAGACATGCATTTCTCAGCACAACACTGGCATCCCCTGTTGCTGGCTTACTGTCCGAGTCTCTCCAGCATGGGAGTGAAGGACGTAAGCTAGCAGGCACAGTGCCCCATCCGCCGCCAATCCCCTCCCAAAGTGAGCTGGCTCTCCTCTCGGTACGCCCACCTGGGGGCTGACGGGCGCCCGCCGGACAGCTTGCTGTGCGGGCAGCAGTCCAGTGCGTCCGCCTGCTGCCATGGAACCACGACCTCGGTGCGTGCCTCAACTACTGCTAGTGTTCCTGAATCCTGCTTGCTCCTCGGCTCCGTCCTCTTCCCCCCAAGGTAGTGAACTCAGGTCTGTAGCTATGCCCATTGCTTAGCCTGACTGGTTAATGTTATAACCAATCAGGCTAAGCACAAATGCTTATGTACCTAGAAATGCTCTGTCCAAAGTCACCTTTTTTTTTTTAAACTGGACATTCACAGCAGAAAAACAGACTTGGGACTGATTTTGCTCTTGATATGTCTTGTAACTTAAAAAAACATGTTACAACCATGTTATTTTGATGGAAGCGTCTGTGACAAATACCCCTTTTCCACCAAGCTGGTTCTGGTGCTTAACTGGCACTTAAAACACTGACTGCCATGTTACATTTCAAACAGCAGAGCAATGGATTCCAAAGTAAAGCAGAGTTGGAGCGAAGAGGAGATCCCAGTATTTCCCGGCTCTGTAGTCATCTGTTGAAAAACAAGATAAATTGGAGGTGCCGGTTGGACAACACCCATTTTTGAGCAAATACAGCAATCCTAACGGCCATGGATGAGTCCGCTGTACAAAAGGCTCTAAATGCTACTAGTTCTGGTAGGTGTATCGTCTTGGTGTGGCTTGGTGCGGCTCCTCAACCACGTGGTCAGGTTGGAAGGTGGGACACCGGCCAAGCAGGCCCTCTCCGCCAGCGCTCGTCTGTCCCCCGGGGCTGGCATCGCCCCCGGAGGTTGGCCCAGACTGCCCTGGATGACCCAAATCGCAATGATGAGACCTCTGGCTGACCTCATTGCCCAAGCCCAAGATTACCCTGCCTTCAGACGACTGGCCGTAATGGTCACTTAAGTGGCCAGGCGAGGATTAAGTTTTGAGTAAGGCCTTTAAAAAACCTGATATACCATTTCAAAAAATACTGTGATATGAATTTTTCATCATACCACCCACCCCTAGGAACCATCTTTTAGGAAAAGTGGTGCATTGCAACAGAAATGCAGGGGTGCCAATAATCATAGCCGTGACTAAACACAACAGCAGTGTTGTGAATTAGAACAGGATTTTACAAAATCTGAAATTAAATGTAAATCCTCTGCAGTGGCAAACACTGTTAAGCAACAGACAAAGATCATCACCTTGCTATCAGAGTTCCTAATTATCTTAGAAGAATGACTGGAAATGTCAACTCCTTCAAAAAGGGAACTTCTCAGCGACATGAATACACCATTTGGAACGATGAATGTGACAACCTGACAGTTAAACAACAAATTCAAGAAAGCATAATTACTGACCTATTTCATATAAGAATTTTTCCATCAACCACCATGAAAATAGTCACAAGAATGATGGACTTTGCCACTATTCCATCAAATCTAGGGCTACATGTGAACATAGCAGCAAAGGAAGCTATTCTCTCTGGTTTCTATTTAATACCTTTCAATCAGGTGGCAGGACAGACATTTCTGTCTGAGCTTATTAAAACTAAAGACACAAGAGTAAAATGGGAACAAGTGACAGAAGGCCACAGTCTTTTCTGTTTAGCTACAAACGCAGTAAGTTCAAGGAGCAGCACCACACAAGATTGACTGCATGAAACAGTACGGTCTCAGAACAAGCAGGAGCTCTGCTTATGCTGGGATCTTGAAGCTTACACACACACACACTGCAGCAGTACACACCAGCTACAGGAGGACTTTTTTGTGATTTGTGCATGCTTCAGTGCACCAGGCAACCTATAGGAGAGCACAGGAGAGTAAAGGAAAGCATATCCCTTTTACAGTATGTAGGGTGTGTGCAAACAGCAGTGTTATAGTTACTACTGTAGTGGTCTTGAATTCTGATCAACAAGGGAAAAACAGGAAATATCTATATATAATACAGTATATGCAAGATTTAACATACAAGCATTCAACATACGTAGATATCAGGTATTTTGCACAAATGGCTTGTTCCACAGTAAAAACCCGAGAGGTAACTTTTCTCCCTAAATTATGTACACTAATAACAAGAGTAGCTCACTCTGGTGTGATCAAACCACTGCCAAATTTCCTGACCTTGATCACAACCTGGATGGAAACCCATCTAAGGATCATTATGTTTGAGTTTGGCAAGTATCAGGGCAATATCTAGGAGTACAGACTTTTCTGAAATGTGGACAGACAGACCGAGAGATGAGCACCATTGCATTAGCTCCTTTTGGTTTTGTTCCTTGGTGGTTTTTAGCTCCCTCTGTCTAACAGGAAACTAATTCCATTTTTAGGGTCTTGACATTACTGCTTTTCGGTGAATGCACACTGACTTCAGCAAGAAATGGGCTTAAAGTCTTGGCTTTATGTTTACAGTAGAGTTGAAACGATTAGTCGACGTTATCGATAATGTCGACAATTAAAATTTGTCGACAAATATTTTAATTATAAAGTTTATATGCATGTCATGGTAATGGTGTAACAGCAATGCACGACTGGAACTGCTGAGGCCAGTAGCGCCTCTGTTGTCCGGCATGCGCTAACAATTTCCAGCAAAGAAGAAGAGGAGCACAGTATGGCAAAAAGATGGGATGAGCCAGGTGAAGTGGATTTAAAAAAAAAGCAGATCCAAACTTTTTGTTGTTTGGGAACATTTTACAGAAGATAAAAAACACAGCAAGTGAAATGCAGACTTTGCAAGGTAGACCTCTCTTACCACAGCAGCACTACAGTGATACATGAACATCTTAAACGACGGCATCCGGGAGCCACGGCATTACTGTCTGCCAGGTAAGTAGCGAGTAAAGAAAGTTAGCGCCACTTAGTTCCAATGGCCAACTGTTTCAATCTTTAGAAAAATGGCAAAATTGTTAGTGCGTGCTGTTTGTTAGCTTATCTGTTTGACAATAAGCTCTCTGGTCGCTGAGGGCTGAGCTGTTTAAGTCACAGCTAACGTGCTGTTGAATGCAGTAAATAACCGAATCGCTATCTTTTTCATCTTCATTAATTTAGCACTCATTCTGAATAGTAGTGTATCTGGGTTAATTAGAATATCCCAATTTGTAATTTAATAAATAAAAACCCACAACCATAATCATCTAAATTAAATCAAACGGCCTGAAATATCACTTAAGTGGAGTGAACACTGAATATGAAGGTTTACCTTTCTGAATTATATTGTTAAAAAATGCACTTATAGAAAACTTTCACCTAATGTTAGTTTATGGGTTGGAGCAGATCAGTAATTCAGTTTTAAGATATTTAATCAATTGTTTAATTGACATTAGGCATTATGCAGTCTGTGATAAACTGATATATAACCTTACTCTTGTGATATTTAGTACAGCTTTGTTTTTTGTCTTTTAGTCATAATCGAAGATGTGTGGATGAGTTTGTCTTGAAGAGAGGCAAATGCACTCCTCAAATTACATAAGTTTTGACAGAAAGCATCCTCAACATGATTGTCACTGACATGAGACCACTATCCATGATTGAACGTGAGGGTTTTAAGAAGACGATCAGCATAATCCATCCAGGTTACACCTTACCTTCCAGAACCCACCTTACAAAGCTCATGGAGGGAAAATATGAAACTACTCTTACTAAAGGTTAAAGATGTTCTTAAATCAACTAAAAATAGGCTTGCCCTGACAGCTGATGCCTGGACCAGGGTTGCTACAGAAGCATATCTTGGCATCGCTTGTTACTACCAGTGATGACTAGGAGCTTGCTAGCTTCTGCTTCACAACCACGCCACTTGAAGAAAGGCACACTGGACCCAACATTGCTTTGTGGATTGAGCAAGCTGTAGAAAGGTTTGAGATTCCTCCCAAAAAGACTGTAGCAATTGTCCATGACAATGGCTCCAATATTGTAGTGGGTGCAAATATGTTGCAGGAAAAACATGGATGGATGTTGGTCTGCTGTGCTGGCCACACTTTACAGTTGGTGATCAATCATGCACTCAAACATCCTCAGATCAGTAAAGCACTAGCAACCGCAAGGCGTCTTGTCGAGCACTTTAAACGAAATGAACTGGCTTCAAGCAAGCTCAAGCCCAAGCAAATACAGATGGGGACCCCAGGACGCAAACTTATCCAAGATGTTTCTACCAGGTGGAACAGCACCTATTACATGATCACTCGGCTCCTTGAACAGAGATGGCCACTCACTGCAACTCTGTCTGGCCCAGCAGTAACACAGACAGGGAAACAATACCTTGACCTTAAATGTGATCAACGGACTCTGCTAGAGGAACTCGTCAAAGCTCTCCAGGCCTTTGAATGTGCCACTGTTTACTTGAGTGGTGAAAGTTACATGACAGTTTCTGCCCTGCCTCCTCTGATCAGAGGGCTTATGAAGTCCACCCACACTGCCTATGATACAGTTCCTGTACAGGCCTTCCAGGCAGCTACTTCACAGGAGATCACTGCACGCTGGTCAAGAGAGATCACAGTCACTGATGATAACATAAATAAACAGATCATTGCAGCTGCACTAGACCCAAGACTTCGAAAACTGAAATTTCTGACAGCAGAGGAGAGGTTTAGAGAGGAGAGGTTTAGTGTTCAGAATAAAGTACAAGCGCCTTCTCTACTACAGTCTATGCATGGGAGTACTACTGTGAAGACAAAGTGCACCAATGGGAATGGAGAAGCTAATGGGGATGCCTCAGCTGAGAGAACCCCAAATAGGTCTGTTTCAGCTCTAGATTCACTGCTTGGATCATGCGACTCAGACACAAGTGATAGGGAGACCAATGAACGGGATATGCAGAGCCAAATGATCACTAATGAAGTAAGATTTATGTATTTAACCCCTTGCACTCTGGTCAATTTCCCTAAAAACACCGAAAAATAACGTACCCAAAGTAAATCAAAAGCTGTTCTTCAACCCTTTGCAGCATCTTCATAGGGTTGGTCTCATTTAAAAGAAAACACTTTGGGACTTCCGGTCTGGACACCATGGTGATAGCAGCTTAACGCTGAAGCTCCCTGACCTAATCCAGGAAAATATCTTGAAAATCAGATTTAACGGATTTTTGGAAGAGTGAAAATCAGAAGACAAAATCATCATGCCTAAAGGAAAACAGAAGAAATCGACATTTTCCAGGCCAGGACACGTATCGGCCGAAGAATCTGAACCGGAAGATTTCCGTTCAGAAGACGAGGAGCTGAATGTAGCTAACAAGAAGGTTAGCTTGAAATCGTTATTTGAAGAGTTACGACGATTTCGCCGAGAGGTTTGGGCCGAATTTCGTGAATTCAGAGAAGAATTAAAAAGGACAAACAGCAGAGTGGACCAGGCCGAGAACCGAATCTTGGAAGCAGAAGAAAGAATAAAAGTGCTTGAAGATTCCATGATGGATCTACACAAAAGACAGTCAAGACTAGAAGCTAAGCTAACCGACCAAGAAGGAAGACAGAGAAGAGACAACATAAGAATTCATGGTCTGAAAGAAGGAGCCGAAGATGGTTTCAACACAATGGTGGAATGCGTGGAATCTTCACTGAGAGAGAAGCTGGATATCCCCCAAACCACCGACTTGAAGACAGAAAGGGCCCATCGTACATTAGCCGCTAGGCCAGCGGCGGAAGCGCCCCCACGTTCATTGGTGGTGAGATTCTCCAATTTCAAAATAAAACAAGAGGTTGTAAGACTGGCTTGGCAGAAAAAAGGATTTATGCACCAAGAGAGAAAAGTCTTCGTGGAACACGATTACGCCCCGGAGGTCCTTAAAAAGCGCCGGGAATACGACGACGCTAAAAAGGTGCTACGAGAGAAAAAAAAACTGCGCTTTCAGACGCCATTTCCTGCGAAGTTAAGGGTCTTCTACGGTGAAGAGACATGTCTCTATAATTCGCCGAAAGAAGCAACAACTGACATGGCAAGAAGAGGGCTCCCGGTAACGGTGTTTAAACCCGCAGCAGACCCGAGCGATAGGATCAAGGCTCAAACGTGGTCCACACAGAGACCTTCAAAATCCACGGGCCAGCAGCGGGAAGCCCAGCGCCAGAGCTACAAGGAAAAACTGGCCGTTTACAACAGGGAATAGCGACCTTTTTTTTCTTCTGTTAGTCAATCTGCACAGCCAACCCCCCTCCTACAAGGTAACAAACATTAAAGGAGATGCAGAATCAGCATGTGGTAAAACATTTCATGGAACAGTCATAATATTAGAAACAAATAAGTCTTTTTAATAAAAAAAAAATAAAACAAAACTTGTTAAAATAGAAATGTGACAATGATCCACATGTTCTCCCCACACTAACAAATACTGTATTAGCGTGAATGTTTGCTGTGATGGGGGTGGGAGGGTGCACACAATCTCATAGGGTATAGGCATAAAAAAAAAAAAAATCATTACAAGTTCGGATTGGGATCTGAAATTCACGTTAAAAACATGGGACAACTTACAGGGGTAAGAGAGGGCCCTCAACACATGACAGAGTTTGAGGAATTTCCTTCAGAGCCTACACTCCATCAAGGCTCTTCCAGGGTCTTTAAAAAGACCCCAGCTCAGGAAGTTCTTTTGACAGTTTTTTGTTTTAAAGTTTTATACGCTATGTTCTTAATGTTTTTTATGTTCTTAATGTTCTTTCAGTTTCTGAGTAGCATAATAGAGGGCCTCCACACTGTTATACCAAATAAGACAATACAATGGAGAAACAGGGTGTAACCAGAATAATCTCATAATGTAAAAGGGATCCTGAATCCAGTTAAAAGATCCAAGATTCTAGGCAAAATGAAAAAAGACAAAGCAGGAATAATATTTTTACAAGAAACCCACTTAACAGACGTAGAGCACACTAAACTCAATAGACAAGGGTTTAAAATGATCTCTTCATCTTCATATAAGTCAGGGAGGAGGAGGGGAGTAGCGACATTGATCTCAACCAAAATTATATTTGAAAAAAAAATCGGAACACAAAGATAAAGAGGGAGATACAGTATGGTACTTGGGCGGCGGTGATCCGGATCACCGTCCACAAGAAAACCGCCATTACGCAAAATGCCATTTTCGTGAATAACTACTAAACCACTAATCCTATCATTGTCAATCCAATTGTTGTCAATCCAATTGCTAGTCATATGTTTCCATGGTCAAGGAATCTGAAAACGTACACACAAACACTGTATGGGGGAACTGTGGCGCTAAACCGCCATTACGGAAAATGCCATTTTCGTCAATAACTACTGAACCACTAATCCTATCATTGTCAATCCAATTGCTTGTCATATGCTTTCATGGTCAAGGAATCTGAAAACGTACACACAAACACTGTATGGGGGCAACTGTGGCCGCCATTACGGAAAATGCCATTTTTGTGAATAACTACTGAACCACTAATCCTATCACTGTCAATCCAATTGCTTGTCATATGTTTTCATGGTCAAGGAATCTGAAGACTGTATGGGGGGAACTGTGGTGCTTGGCGGAGGTCTGCGCTCTCCGAGTGCTTTTCTAGTTTTGTTTTGTACTGAAAGATTTTATTTAATTTGAATTCTAAAGTCTTAACTGAAATTTGAAACTTCCAGCAATGGAAACATTTCAAATAGGATTTTTTTTTTTTGCCGTTATGTACTTGAATGTTACTCTTTGTGAACTTGCAGTTACAACAGGCTTTCATGCTGTAGCAGAAGCCATTTTGAATTTTTGCACTTTATGTTTTGACTTAAAAGACTTTGTGTTGCTTCAAAGACTTGATTAAGCTCAGCTAAGCTGTTTCAGATTTAAGTTTCATGGGTTATGAGTAACCTTTTTTTATGTTAAGACAGACTGAGTGTGCACTGTGCAGCAATGGTTTCTGTTTTTTGCTTTTGCACTTTAACTTTATTAAGACTGCTCTTTTAATTTGTTTCAATTATTTGGCTTAAAATAAATTTGAGTAAGCTGTCGAGCTTCAGTTTCAAATGTGTGTTTCATGGGTAATTTTATTTAGCTCTGGAAACTGCTTATAAAATGTTATTAAAGTTGGGCAACAAAGGTGGTTTTCACAGGTGTCTGTGCAGGCTTAACCCCTGAGCATTTCAGCCAATTTCCTTTCGAAGTGCCTGAAAAAAAAAAAAAACATACCCAAACTAAATTCAAAGCTGTTCTTCAACCACTTGCAGCATCTTCATGGGGTTGGTCTTATTCAAAAGAAAAAATTTTTTTTGGCAAAACAATCAGAAGCCCTCTTCAGTGCTTCAGCTACTGAGTAACAGTGATCTAAGCAAACTAATAAATTTGAAAAAACAAAGTTCGCCTAGGTGACCCCACCCCACTCTTGGGTTTCCGGTTCAACTTCCTGGAAGCGTGTTATTAGCACAATGAGCTAGTGTTCGCCGGCCAATTTTCAAACAAATGCTCTTGTTTGATGGGCAGTTTTCCCCGTCGCCATCAAGATGGACAATAAATCTTACTCAGATGGATCTACTGGACCCTTTGCAATACAAATGATTGTATTTGTTCAACTATCATTCATTCAAGGATGCCAAGAAAGCTCTTTCGGTGAGTCACTGCTGTTACTAATGCTACGGTACCTTGTTTAAAGTCAGATTTAAATCCAGTGTTATGATTTTGTCTAAATCTGTTTCAATAACCAAACAGACAAAATTCTAAGCTTTCAAATGATATAAGGCATGACTGCTCACTATGGCATTTAAATGCCTCCCGCCCACGGGAGACGGAACGTTAAGTATTAAACATCAGGTGAGGTAAAATATGCACTCGACAAGCAGAGATGGTGGACATGAGAACAATAAACACGATTAGTTGAGTAGCTGAATAAAATAGTCGTTAGATTAGTCGACTACTAAAATCTTTAGTTGCAGCCCGAGTTTACAGACAATCCATCCATCCATCTTCTACTGCTTTTTCAGAGGTCCAGGTCGCGGAGGCAGCAGTTCACGCAGAGAAGCCCAGACTTCCCTCTTCCCAGCCACCTGCTCCAGCTCTTCAGAGAGGATACCAAGATATTCCCAGGACAGCTGGGAAACACAGTCTCTCCAGCGTGTCCTGGGTCTGTCTCGGGGGTCTCCTCCCAGTGCAACATGCTCGGAACACCTCAAGTGGGAGGTGTCCAGGAGGCATCCTGATCAGATGCCCAAACCAACTCAACTGGCTCCTTTCGACGTGGTGGAGCAGTGGTTCTACTCCGAGCCTCTCCCAGATGACTGAGCTCCTCACCTTCTCTCTAAGGGTGAGTCCAGCAATCCTAAAGTTCATTTTGGCCGCTTGTATCCACGATCTCATTCTTTCAGTCAATACCCAAAGCTCATGACCATAGGTGAGGGTAGGAATGTATGACTGGTAAATCGACAGTTTTGCCTTAGAGCTTAGCTCCCTCTTCACCACAACAGACCGGTACAATATCCACATCACTGCAGATGCTGTTCCGATCCATCTGTCAGTCTCCTGCTCCATTTTTCCCTCACTCGTGAATAAGACCCCAAGATACTTAAACTCCTCCACTTGGGGCAGGAGTTTGTCCCCAATCCAGAGAAAACAATCAACCCTTTTCAGGCTGGGCACCATCGACTCGGGACTTGGAGGTGCTGATTCTCATCTCAGCCACTTCACACTCAGTAAAAAAACTGTCCCAGCAAGACCTGTAGGTCATTGCTCGATGAAGCCAACAGGATATGGTCTCCAGTCTCCATAGACCTTGTACATTTGGCCCCACCCACAAAAATGAGGGGTGGGGGGGGCACATATGTTTTCCAGTTTATTTAATTTTTTGCCGGGTTGGAGGGGTTTGCCAAAAAATAAATAAATAAATAAATAAATCGCGTTTTGGTTAACATTCAGAGGGTGAAAAATGCGATTATTTAGGCAGAATAATACTACATCATCTGCAAACAACAGAGATGAGATCCTGTGGTCACCAAGCATGACATCCTCCGTTCCTTGGCTGTGCCTAAAAATCCTGTCCATAAAAATTATGAATAGGATCGTGACAAACGACAGCTCCGATGGAGTCCAACTCTCACTGGGAACAAGTCTGACTGAGTGTTGGCAATACAAACCAAATTCTCAAGACGGTCGTGTAGAGACCGGATAGCTCGTAGCAATAAGCCCGATACACCATACTCCTGAAGCACCCTCGTCGAATGCCTTGTCCAAGTCCACAAAACACATGTAGACTGGCTGGCCAAACTCCCACGAACCCTCGAAGATCCTCGAGGGGGTAAAGAGTTCGTTCAATATGCTATGGTCAGGATGAAAACCACATTGCTCCTCCTGAATCAGAGGTTCAACCAATGGCCGGACTCTCCTCTCCAGTACTCTGGCATAGACCTTCCCAGGGAGGCTGAGAAGTGTGATCCCCCTAAAGTTGAAACATCCCCTGGTCCCCCTTCTCAAACAGAGGAACCACCACCCCTGTTTGCCATGCCAAAGGTACTGCGTCCCCAACTTCCACATAATGTGACAGAGGCATGTCAGCCATGACAGCCCTACAACATCCAGAGCCTTGAGGTACTCAGGGCGAATATCACCCACTCCTGGAGCCCGACCACCTCAGAGTTTTTTTTAACCACTTCGGTGACCTCAGCTCCTGTGATGGGTGACTCAACCCGCTTGTCCTCAAGCTCTGCTTCCTCTGCGGAAGGCATGTTCAGTGGGATTGAGGAGATCCTCAATCTATTCCGTCCACCAGCTGACGATATCCCCAGTCGAAGTCAGCAGCACCCCGTCCGCACCATACAGTGTGGACAGGGAGCCATTACCACCTCCTAAGCCACCAGACAGTGTGTAATTATTTAGATTTACATGTAACACTGGGATAGAGATGAACAGAAAAGGCTGAAACTGCATATCAAGGCTAAAAATTTCCATCCATACCATGCATAGATTCAACTTGATCAAGAAGAATCTTGATCTAGTTTAGTTTTTCAGAAAACACCAAAATACCTGCTTCTTTAAATTTGCAATTCCTTTGTGAAAATCAAGTTAAACCTAGCAATGGCACCCACTTCCTGTGTGAAGCCTAGTTTAACACTTTAAAACTCTAGGTCTAATTTCAATACAGTGAAGAGTTGGTGAGGTCACCTCAGTTGATGGTAAATCCCTTGTTGATTGGTGACCTCAAATTGCTGTATTTGTGTGTGAGATCAGAGCAAAGACAGTACAGCACAAAGACTTGCTGAATCAGAACTCCAACCAGTTACCTAGCATGCACAATTTTTGTATCAGTCATCAACAAGGTACAGCTAATGAGAGTACCTGAAACAAGAAGAACAAGCAGTAATCTCACAGCCTGTAATACAGATACATGCAAAGAACACCGCTCTGTAGTGGTGGACTCAGGAAATTTTAAAGTTCCTGTTTCCTGTGAGGGCCACAGAATTTATGCCACTTCTCATCTATCTTTTTATGTCAATGTCATTTGAGCACTGGTTCCCAAGCATGTGCCATGGTGGCCCATGACCCTGCAGGTTTCATCTCCAACCAGTGTTGTCACCAATTTCTTCCCACTGATTGCTGATCAGTTTAAAGTAGAACTGAACGGCATTGAACAGCACTGGGTGATAGTACATACAATTACAAAGATAATTTATCATTGGCACCCCCTCCACAAATCCCGGAATCTTGGAGAAAATCGCGATTTTGAATTTCCTGCCCTGAAAAATCAGACAAATCCGCCGATTAACCGGAAGTGCAGCCGGAGTTCCGCGTGACATCACGAGTGTGACACAGTCCTCCATGTTTACCATTGCCAGCACGTCGACACTGGTTGTTTTTGGTGCATTTTGTCGTTATAGTCGACTACAAAACACTTCCAACACCTGGGAAGATCTGTTCAGTGGCCAAGGAAAGCTGTCATGGCGACGAAAGAAAAGAAAGGGGGAGGAAAAGCGACCGGGAAGCGATGCGTTTCTAGATATAGATATTACAGTGATCCCTCACTTATCGCGTTTAATGCAGACCAGAACCAACCGCGAAAAGTGAAAAAACGCTAAGTAGTGTCACACCCCCCCCCAAGGGCGTCACAAGCACTATTTTGCACAAAAAGGCACAAGAGAACAGCGAAAAGTGCCACTAAGCAACACGAGCGATAAAGAACAATGAATGCTGTCTTCCTTCGCTATGTATGGACGCTCTGCAGGGAGAGAAGCTGGGTAAAACGTCTCGGCCAATCAGCTTGCGAGATTCCCTAGCTGTGAAGAGGTGGGCGGAAAGGAGTGGAGCGGTGGTCAGAGAGGTGGATTTTGAGTTGTGCGGGCTCTCCGTGTTGATACCTGATTAATGTAGTCTCCCTGCCTTCTGCTAGCGCCTGGGCAACTTTCGTGCCATTTTTTCTCAATTTTGAATTTTTGATGAATATTTTTGAAAAATCCGCGATGCACTGAGGGCGCGAAAGGTGAAACGTGAAGTAGCAAGGGATCAAATAGCACAGTCAAATGCAGAGGCCAGTTCTGTTCATGTGTATTGCCACTATAGTCTGTAGAAGTATTGTAATACATAGCCCAATTTTTTGAATGAATGAATTTATTTATTTCGGATAGTACAGTACAGGTTGAAAGAAACTGAATGATATAACAACAAGGTCAAATTGAACAATGACTCATCTGATTATACAATTCAACGTAAGTCATCCGAAATGGGTGATGGCTGAAGCCGCAGCTTATATTGCCCACCCATATTCCATCCAAGAATTCAAAAGAGAAAACAGGCAAGAGCGATTACAATTCAAAACAAAACTAAGACAAAATGTGACAGAAAAAAGAAAACTAAGCTACAACACAACACAGGCTGGATATGTTACAACTCGCCGCTCATTAGCGGCGCCAGCTGCGCGCACACTTGCGCCTCGTCAGCAGCGTGGGATATAAGCCACTCTGCCCTGGGCTTCGGCCTGAAGCTGTCTGATTCCTTCAGCCCTCTTGCTGCAGAGAAACCCCCTCATCTCCCTGCAAGATCTACAGCGTAAACATACCTACCTTTGCCTTTCCAGTCTCTCCCCTGTGCACAGGTGTATTCCCCGGCGGCGGACCTCGCCTCTGCATCGCCGTCTGCCAGCTGCTGTCACAGGTGCATCAGGTCGCTGTCTCACGGGCTCGCCTTTGTGCATGCCTGCCACCTGCCACACTCCTGCATCCTCCTCTGTCTCGTCACCGATCCTGAATGCCTCTTCACTCTGAAAACTCTGATTTTCTTGACTGCTGGAACTGCTATCATCTGCCATTGTTGTTTTGTTTAGGGATCACACTCGTGACGTCACGCAGCGTCGTCTGCACTACTTCCGGTTTGTTTGGCACTGCCAGCCAGAGGCAAAAGTTTATCGGCTTATAGCTTGGCCATCGCACGGCCTAAAAATTTCTTTTATGTGTTGAAAAATACAATAGGTAATAAGGAATTAATCTGCTATTCTACTTTTTGCGCCAAAAGGTGGGTTCAGTTCTACTTTAAATACCTACTGAAGAGACTGGGTGGAAGAGAAACCCTGCAGGGTCTTGGTCCACCATGGCACATGGTTGCGGACCACCGGTTTAAAGACCTGACAGACCAATCACATGTATGGTATGTGACTCATATCACCAATCTGTTGTACATCAGTAGTAGGGCTGTCACAGTAGAGGAATTTCCCCTGCTGTGACGGTGGATAGCTCAACACCGCAATATGTGGAATTACTGCAAATGTTTTTAGGACCCTGTGGTCTCGTAATTTAAAAAGGGTTCATAACTTATGTGGCAAACGATGGAAGCTGTGAGAAACTCACTGCAGCTCCACTCTCAACTTTATGTGCGTGTACTGAGCGCCAGTCTGTCTTGGCATGAACTGCTGATTCTGTAAAAAAAAAAAAAAAAAACATTTTCATAAAGCAGTGGCAGGAACTCCAGTATTTCAAATACGGCATGTGTGGACTGGAGACTGCAGTGACATTCAGCTTAATTAAACACTGGACAGCCTCCGCACAGGACCCTCTGTGGCTCTTGTCGCCGTGATTTTTGCCGCTGTCCGAAAAATTACGTTCCAACAAGTAATGCACTATGCAGTAGTTGTTTGGCTCTCTGTCGTCAATTGTCAGGATCATAAACACTCTGCTCAGAAGGAAATAACACACTTTGTGCCCTTTCAGTGCTCACTGTCACGGCTGTATTTAGCAAGGAGTCCAAACGCTTCCACCACTAACTGCCTGCTTGAGTCAGTCTGGAGAGCTGCACAACTCCAGAGGCTCTTTGTGAAGAAACCTCCCAGTATGTCTGAGTCACCTGAGTTAAATTGGTCAAGACAAAGAGGAGAACGCCTCTGCATCTGTTGCTAGATTAGTCTTACTGTAGTAAAATAAGAAAAGAGCAGAACTAGTATTGGCACTCTAAAAAGAGCTAGTGGATTAGCAAATAAAATAACAGTCTTGAGCTTTCCCATGAATGAAGATACAAGTGATAAATCATTCTTAATATACAGTACATGGGCTTTTTAGGAGCCAACTCATGTGTAGGAAACACCACAATCTCCAGAGGTGCCAAGGCTGGATTCATGGTAGCTGCATTGATGAAACAAATGCAGACTGTCAACTACAATCATGTAAATGGCACTCTTTTCAGGTACTGCCTGTAACTAAATTGGCATGTGTTAAAGGGGAAGTACATGAAAAGCTCTCATATAACCTGCCCAGAAGCAGGAACGACTGGTCCCTGGAGGACCCACCAGCAACACAATCGCCCGACAACTAGGACTGTCGCGACAACCGCAATTATGTAATACCACGCTATGGACAAGCCTACCGTGGACTATAACAATCAACCACGGTGTTCACTTTGTGTGTGTGTGGCTAAATCTTGTTGTTCACTTATGTGCCCCTATTGATTATTAAATACATTGTTAAATGTTAACTGTATTTTTATTGCCAACAGCATGTTTGCACACGGTACTATGGAAGCTTCCACAGCACCAGGTGCTACCGGCGTCAGCACCATGTGGGGCACTTTCTCTCCAGACGGACTCCAGCAGGCAGTTAGTGGTGAAAGTGTTTGGATGAATTGCTAAATACAGCCATGACAGTGAGCACTGAAAGGGCACAAAGTGCATTATTTCCTTCTGAACAAAGTGTTTATGATCCTGACAACTGAGCTCCGTGAGCAAAACAACTACTGTATAGTGCATTGCTTGTTGAAAGAATTGCAGCATCCAAGCTAAACTAAATGTCTGGACATTTTTTATTTTATAACAAAGACGGGACAAACGGCCTGGATATGACATTCAGTTTGCACCAAGGGTTGTCACATAAAAACACTGGAGCCCAGGTATGTGAATTCATCTCATCGTTACTTCCGTGATTATTATTTATTTTAGATTTTTTTTTTTTTTTTTTATATTTAGTATACTTTATTGATCCCCAGAGGGGAAATTGAGGGTCATCCACCACCTGGATGGATGAAGCAGCCACGATATGGCGCTATCCCTTAACCATTCACACACACATTCACACCTAGGGCCACTTTAGAGTCTCCAATTAACCTAACCTGCATGTTTTTGGCATGTGGGAGGAAACCAGAGAAATCCCGGGGTAAACCCACGCATACACGGGGAGAACATGCAAACTCCACACAGATCACTGTTGGTCGGGGGCTGGGATCGAACCCACGATCCCCCGGCCAAGGGTAAACTGCTGCCGCAGTGCTAACCACTGCGCCACCGTGGAGCCCATTTTAAGACTATATTTTATTATAGTCTAATATATATATATATATATATATATATATATATATATATATATATATATATATATATATATACACAGTATATATATATATAGTATAATCTGCAATATTTCCCAACTTGTAAAAGCTCCTGGCTGTTCCTCAGCTCTTCCCTCTTCCCCAAGGCAGTGAACTCAGGTCTGTAGCCATGCCCAGTGCTTGCCTAAAAGGTTAATGTTACAACTAACAAGGCTAAAAAGGAATGCTTACGTAGCTAGAAACACTGTCCAAAGTTGCCTGTTTTTTGTGTTTTTTTTTGGGGGGGGGGGCTTAAGTGAACCTTCACAGCAAAAAAAAAGATGAGACATTTTAGTGATTTCACTCTTGATATGTCTTACAAGTCACAAAAAAAAAGTTAGACATGTTAACAACAGAAAAAAACCTTTATTTTTGCCGTAGTGTCACTTAAAAAAAAACCAAAACATGCTAGTACAGCAGTGGTGTAGCCACAACTGATATTCTGTCAAATCAAACAACGAAGAACAACATTTCAGAATAAATCAAGTATTAATACATTGTTCTCTAATTTTGATCCCCACTGTACATTTCAGGAAGACGTACATGAGGACATTTTATGTGCACTATTTTTGCCGGCCAACACCACAGGAGCAGAACTGTTCAAGTCTTTCTGGATGATTACCTATTGAGAAAACTGAACTGGGCCTTGTGTGTCAGTGTGTACACAGACAGTGCTGCGGCCATGACAGGACAGCTGTCTGGTTTTACTGCACATGTTCAGGGGGCTGCATCGGAATGTAAAGCTACACACAGAAAAATGTTGGCTCGCTGGAGAATATCACCCAAGTTTAACTGCATATTGGGCAACGCAGTTAAAGGGGAAATTTTACTGATTTTTAATTAGGAGGTTTGGGAGATTTTGACCCTGAAACCAATGACAAAAACTAAGCTAGTGCTATTAGCCGTTAGTTCCGGTCCTCCTGCCCGGCTGCTCCTCTCTCATCATCCCGCCGGTGGCTGAAGCGGCTTTTAAACTTCCACCAAACCGATGACCACCAGTGGTCTCTCCTTCACCTCTGAGCCCCAGCGACGTGAGCCCCCGGGTGGCTGTTTGGTCCCATGTGAGCCGCTGGATCAGAGCAGAGCAATGTGAGTCGGTGCACCTCAACCAAGGAGAAATGATGAGTTGCAGCTTAATCCTAAAAACACTGTGAACTGGTATGTGTAAATGTATTTGTTTCTTGGCTTACTTTTACATTATAGAAAAGTTAGAAATCCACTTTGCGATTGTCTTTTCTCTAAATTAAAAAAAAGTGTAAAAGTTGTCTTTGTGTGATCGGCAACTCAGCTGAAATTATTCATCAGATTTTACAGGAACTAAAGTGTTTCTTATTTTAACAGCAAATTATGTTTTTAGCCAAGGGTAGACCTTATTCTTCAAATATATATGCTTTATTGATCGGGATTACTTTTATGGCCCTTTTCCGCTAGTACCTACTTAGCCCTACTCGCCTTGACTCTACTCAGTGTTGGGCATTTCCCCATGGCAATGGGCAGCATGGATGTGACATCAAGCGCATGGGTGACGTCAGCACGCTGTGCCTATTTAGGGAGGACTGCTGGCAAGAGCCGTGCTCTTTGGTGCTCCACCTCCGTACAGCCATAGCCTGCATCAGCTTAGTGACAGCTCGTTGTCAACTACACTGTGATGTGTACGCTTGTGTTTGTAATAAAGTTCGGGTTCAGTACAACTCCTGCCTCCACTGCCCTGCTTTCCAGACAACATTGGCAACGAGAATAAACCCATATCTTCTGGACGAAAACTGTTTTTTCCTGAAGATGGAAGTGTGTCTCAAGCCACCACCGCTGTCGCTCGACGCCCCAGGTGAGCCGCCCATTCCATGGCCCTGTTGGTTCGAATTGTTCACCAGCTATGTATAGGCTGCGAACCTGGAGAGATTTGGAGATCTGTCTGTGTAAGCGAGCAAACTTATTCTGTAGCCTGGGTGATGAGGGGCAGCAGATATTCGACTATTTGGGATAGGAAAACACATATGACGACTGTGTAGCGTTGCTGACAGAACAGTTCGCTGTTCCACAGAGGTTCGTGTTTTACCAACGCCAACAGCAATTGGATGTGTTGTTCATACAGTAGGTAGACCCCCTCCGCTGTTTAGCTAGCATGTGCAAGTTCAGGCACACGGAGGACAGGATAATACAATTGCAGTTTAAGTGGTACGCCGCAAATCTGACGATACGGTATGCGCTGCAGAAGTCGAATAACCACCCAGTGGCAGTCACGGTGAAATGGCTACAGGAGATGGTGTTGAGGACGCTTCATCTCCTCATGGAAACTGTGGAATTAGCGGCCCAGATGGAGAAAATGGCCCAGGTAGCATCGTGTGGCCCAGGTAGTATCGTGGCTAGCGGGCTTTGGCCCGCGTTCCCCACTGTCAGCTCCATTGGCACAGACGGTGGCCCCGGTTGCTGAGCCTGTCGATCCCACACCTGACATGAACAGTGTCAACATTGTGGGCCCCGAGAACTGGTTACTGCAGTGTATAGTGAAGCTGGACAGCGTCCCTGTGTCAATGATGATGGGCACCACTGCCTCAAGGTCCCAGGTAAATGAGACCACAGTTAGAAGACTGACTCCCCTGCGACCTGAAGTGGTGGAACTGCCGGACGACGGATAGTCCAAGATCGGCAGAAACGTCGCCTGTGTAGTGCAATACGGCGACAGAACAATCCCAGCTTTCCGATTCCAGATGACACGCCAGGGCGATAACGTTATGGGGCGTTATAAATGTTATATTCATAAATTGTTAAATACAGCTGTAACATTGAGCACTGAAAGGGCACAACGTGTGTTATTTCCTTCTGAGCGGACTGTGTATGATCCTGACTGTGTATGCTCTGTGCATGAGCTCTGAGAGCCAAAGCTTGTTTGAATGTCATTTTTCAGACAGCGGAAAAAAAAAAAAAAAAAATCACAGAGACAAGAGCCACGCAGGGTCCTGTACGGAGACTGTCCTGCTTATAAACTGAATGTCGCTGCAGCCTCCAGTCCACACACCCCGTAGTCACCATCACTGCTTTATGAGAATTTTTTTTTAACAGAATCAGCAGTTCATGCCTATATAAAGAGCGGAGTTCCGTGCAGTTGTGACACACACTCATAAAGTTGAGAGTGAGCTGCAGCAAGACTCTCACAGCTTCCCTCATTTGCCACATAAGTTATAAATCCTGTTTAAATTATGAATCCACAGGGTTCTAAAAACATTTGCAATAATACCGCATATCGCAGCGTTGAGCTGTCCACCGTCACCGCAGGGGAAATTCCTCTATCGCGACAGCCCTAGTCAAATCTGACAACTATGAACTTTTCAGCCCTGTTGGCCCTGCTGTGGTGGAGCGACCCACAATGAAAAAGTATACCAGAAGGTCTCCGAGCTGATGACTGCTCATGGGGAAGATGGTGAATGTTTTGTGATTTTAAGCATCTTTTGTGTTATCAATGAAAATGTCAGCATGTCAAAGTCAAACTGCCTTTGTCATTCCATTGCTGAAAAAAACAATACAACGAAATTGAGATACTGCTCCCTAAAACAAACTATCACACTCACAGTTCACTCATGCATTTTTTTTTTTTGTTACTTATTTGTACTCATAGGTAGATTTGGTTTTGCAGTCTGGTGACAAGCCACCGGCTGCCGGTCGCTGCGTGCGCGAGCGCCCTAAACCTACATGTTTTTGGTATGCGGGAGGAAACTGGAGAAATCCCGGAGTAAACGCACGCAACACGGGGAGAACATGCAAACTCCACACAGCTCACTGCTGGTCGGGGGCTGGGATCGAACCCACGATCTCATGATCCCCGCGGTCCCCCGGCCGAGGGTAAACTGTGCTGCCACAGTGCTAAACCACTGCGCCACCGTGCAGCCCTCTTTAACACTCATAATTACAATAAATAATGTTTAATACCCAAGAAGTTAAATACAGTATGTACATAGCAATAATAAAAACATACTGAGCGATAAATAAATAAGACCAGCTTATACACAAGGTTATTGCCACAAAATAACCTAAAATAACATCAGCAATCTGTACATGTTACATAAATCCATTCAAAATACGTACTGCTGTTGGGGAAAAAAACTGATTAAACCTGGTAGTCCAGGTTTTATGGGATCTGTACCGCTTTCCTGAGGGGAGCAAGTGAAAGAAATCATGACCTGGATGAGTGCAGTCCTTAATAATGGCAGTAGCTCTGTTGAGGTACCGAGACCTGAAAATCTCTTCCAGAGAAGGGAGAGAACAGCCAGTGATTTTTTGCGCAGTCTTGATCACACTCTGCAAGGCTTTGCGGTCTGCGGCTGAACAGCCCTCATACCAAACCGTGATGCCACATGACAAAATGCTCTCAACAGCAGAGCGATAAAATAAAACCAGCAACTGTGCATTCAGGCCATTCCTCTTGATGAGCCTCAAAAAGTGTAGACGCTGTTGAGCCTTCTTTATCGTAGCTATGGTGTTAACTGCCCAGGTAAGGTTGTGAGAAATATGAACACCCAGAAACTTAAAAGCCTCCACCCTCTCCACACACTCCTTGCCTATGTATAGAGGAGGCGGCTCACTACTATGCTTCCTAAAATCAATAATGACTTCTTTTGTTTTTTTTTGTATTCAATAGCAGATTATTATCTGAGCACCATCTCACCAGTTTCTGGACCTCATCTCTGTATGCGGACTCATCTCCTCCTGACATGAGCCCCACTACTGTTGTGTCATCTGCAAACTTCACTATAATGTTTGTGGGATGAACAGGTATGCAGTCATATGTGTACAATACAAAGTGGGGCTCAACACACAGCCCTGTGGCGAGCCTGTGTTAAGCATGACTGTAGAGGAGGAATGGGGTCCGAGTCTAACAGTCTGTGTTCGATTTGTTAGGAAGTCCTTAATCCAGCTGCAAGTGTAAGTAGGCAGACCAAGCTGAAGCAATTTAGTGATGAGAATATTGGGAATAATTGTATTAAATACCGAGCTATAGTCCACAAACAACATTTTTAGATAGCTCCCCTTGTCTTCTAAATGGCTGAATGCTGAGTGGAGAGCTACAGCAATAGCATCTTCAGTGGATCTGCTCTGCCTGTAGGCAAACTGGTACCGATCAAAGGCTGGGGGGAGACTAGACAAAAGATGTTTCAATACCATTTTCTCAAAGCACTTCACAACAATGGGTGTTAATGCTACTGGTCGATAGTCAGACTGCTGATAATGTGTCTTTTAGGCACAGGAATAATGACTGCAGATTTTAAACACTGTGGTACAAAGGCTGCCTTAAGAGACAAATTAAAAATGTCAGTCAAAACAGAGTATAGCTGATCTGCACATGCTCTGAGCACCTTTCCTGGCACTCCATCGGGACCAGTAGCCTTTCTCGGGTGAACTGTTCTCAGTGTATGTCTCACCTCATGATCCTGCAGGGTAAGCACATCAGAGCTGGCATTCAATAATGTCAATGGGTCCGGGCGAGGTGTATTTGCCTCAAACTGTGCGAAAAAGCAGTTCAATTCTTCTGCCAGTGAGGCACTGATGTCACTGGAAATGATGCTGCTGCCCTTATAGTTTGTGATATGGTGAAAGCCTTGCCATACATGTCTCGAATCATTATCAGAAAAATGGTCCTCAACTTTCCTCTTATAGGCCTGTTTGGCCTCCTTAATGCCTTTCTTCAGATTAACCCGGGCGGTGCTATACAGATCTGCATCCCCTGACCTGAAGGCTGTATCACAGGCTCTGAGGAGTGTCTGGACTTCTTTTGTCATCCAAGGCTTCTGGTTAGGAAAAACCCTAATGTGTTTTTCCACAGTCACCTGGTTCATACAGTAGGTGATGTAGCATAATACAGTGTGTGTACATTTCCAGATCCTGATTTTTGAATAAATCCCATAAAATGTTTGAAAAACAGTCCTGCAGCTGAGAAAGAGCTACCTCAAGCCATGTTGTGATGTTCTTTATAGTAAGTCTAGCAGTTCTCCTGAAGGGGTGTATGCTGGGATGAGGAGCAATGATAGATGGTCTGACAGGCCAAGATGTGGATACGGCACAGCTCTGTAGGCATGCTTCAGGTTTGTATACACCCGATCAAGACAATTCTTTCCCCTGGTGGCACATTTCACATACTGTGTGAAATTAGGCAGCACAGTTTTCAAGCATGCTTGATTAAAATCACCAGCTATAATGTGAACACCCTCGGGATAGGCCTGCTGCTGTTTATTTCTAACACTGTACAAATGACTAAGGGCCGCTTTAGTATTGCATCAGGAGAAAAATAGACCGCTGTAATAATAACCACTGTCAGCTCTCTCGGAAGATAAAAAGGCCAACATAAAACTGACATTGTCTCTAGGTCAGGAGAACAGTAAGTGTTAATAATACGACGGTGATTAGCCCAAGAGTTGTGAAGAAAAATAAGAGACCACCCCGTCTGTTTCCCGGATTCCGCTGTTTGGTCCATACGATGGAGTGTGCACTCTGGTAGCTGCACTGCAGCATCGTGATCAGCGGGTGGAACCAGCTTTCCATTAACAACAGCACACAGCAGTCTCTCGCAGTTTTACTAGTTGCCAGCTGTAGCGCTAAATCATCCATCTTGTGGACGATGCTTCTGGCGTTGGAAAGAAAAAATGCTGGGTAGCGGAGATCTGTCTCTTTAGCCTCGCTAGCAGGCCTGCCCGGCATCCCCGCTTTTTCTTTCTCTCCCTCCTCCATCTGCATCACTTCCCAGGCCCGACAACAATCCATGGTGATTCTGCTGGTCTACAGATAGCTTCCGGTATGTTTTGTGCGTTCTCAAAAACTGCTGTGACAGCAGACTTTTGTTTAAGTCCAATACTTATCAGCTCAGTACGACTGTACACTAATCAAGCTTCACACAGTCCAATATCCCAAAACAGCATACATAGAAACAAAAGTAGGGAGCAAAGAGCCGCTGTGCAGACGCACACTGCCATCTTCTTAAAAGATGTCAACAACATAACGAGATAACAGGCCTCCTTCCTGTAATGAAAACCACCCACTTGAGGTGGTACTCAGTTGTAATGGAAAATCAACCACACCGTGTCGAGCCGAGTAGAGTCGAGGTGAATAGGGCTGAGTAGCTGCTAGTGGAAAAAGGGGCTTTAGACAAGTCTTGATCATCATTTTTGCTTGATATCTTCCCCCTCTCTTTGCAACTTGCATGACTGCAGTAAAAACAGTGATCTCGCCACTGAGTGACCAAACTCTTCACAAGGTCTATTGTCTGCAATATTCCTTTATTTCTACAATTTAGATGCATAATCAAGAGTGCCGGTTGGATCCGCTGGAGCCATTGAGCTTATAGTTTGTACAACTTGAAATGTCACTCAAGTCAGTCAGCAAATACGGAAGTCAGAGCCTCAACGTGGGTGCACAGAATGAATGGAAAAAATTCAAATTCTTTTCTTTCTAGATGAAATTCAGGCTACAAAAGTACTATATTCATGTTTATTATGTTCTCATAATAAACTCCACTGGGTCCACTGGGCATTCCCACAGCCCCAGTCTGGCTTTGAATACAGTCACTTTCTGCCAGTTTGAAGATGGTTGTCATTCTCCCCTGAAGTGACAGATTAAAGCCGGATTTATGCACCCGCGTCAACGCAACACGACTGCGACGGTGTCGACGCAATATCCCCCTACGTTGCCGTCCATAAAAATTATGAACAGGATCGGTGACAAAGGGCAGCCCTGGCGGAGTCCAACTTTCACTGGGAATGACTCCGACCGAGTGTTGGCAATACGAACCAAACTCTCAACGGTCGTACAGAGACCGAAGAGCTCGTAACAACAAGCCTGATACCCCATACTCCCGAAGCACCCCCACAAAAAACCACGAGGGACACGGTCAAATGCCTTCTCCAAGTCCACAAAACACATGTAAACTGGTTGGGCAAACTCCCACGAACCCTCGAGAATTCTCGAGAGGGTAAAGAGCTGGTCCGATGTGCCACAGCCAGGACGAAAACCACATTGCTCCTCCTGAATCCGAGGTTCGACCAACAGTGGACTCTCCTCTCCAGTACCTTGGCATAGACCTTCCCAGGGAGGCTGAGGAGTATGATCCTTCTAAAGTTGGAGCACACCCTCCGGTCCCCTTTTTTGAAGAGAGGAACCACTACCCCGGTTTGCCATGCCAAAGGCACTGCCCCCAACCTCTACGCAATGTTGCAGAGGCGTGTCAACCATGACAGCCCAATAACATCCAGGGCCTTGAGGTACTCAGGGCGAATCTCGTCCACCCCCGGGGCCCGGCCACCAAGGAGGTTTTTAACCACCTTGGCGACCTCATCCCCCGTGATAGGCGAGTCATCCCCCTCGTCCCCAAACCCTGCTTCCTCTGTGTAAGGCGTATCAGTGGGATTGAGGAGATCCTCGAAGTATTCCTTCCACCGCCCGACGATATCCCCAGTCGAAGTCAACAGTGCCCCATCCGCACCATACACAGTGTGGACAGGGAGCTGCTTTCTCCTCCGGAGCCACCGGACAGTTTGCCAGAATCTCTTCGAGGCCGACCGAAAGTCTTGTTCTATGGCCTCACCGAACTCCTCCCATACCCGGGTTTTTTCTTCAGCAACCACCAGAGCTGCATTCTGCTTGGCCTGCCGGTACACCTCTGCTGCTTCGGGAGTCCCACAATCCAACCAAGCTTGATAGGACTCCTTCAGCTTAATGGCCCCCCTCACCACTGGTGTCCACCGCTTCGACAACAGAGGTGGAGAACATGGCCCATTCAGACTCCATGTCTCCAGACTCCCTCGGAATGTGGTTAAGTTCTTCCGGAGGTAGGAGTTGAAGACCTCCCGGACAGAGGCCTCAGCCAGACGTTCCCAGCACACCCTCACCATACGTTTGGGTCTACCAGGTCTGAATGGCTTCCTCCCCTGCCATTGGATTCAACTCACCAGCAGGTGGTGATCAGTTGACAGCTCTACACCTCTCTTTACCCGGGTGTCCAAGACATACAGTCGCAGGTCTGCTGACACAATAACAAAATCTATCATCGACCTGTGACGTAGGGTGTCCTGGTGCCAGGTGCACATATGGACACCCTTATGCTCGAACATGGTGTTCGTTATGGACAAACTGTGGTTAGCACAGAAGTCCAATAACTGAACCCCACTCGGGTTCAGATCGTGCAGGCCGTTCCTCCCAATCACCCCCCTCCAGGTTTCACTGTCGTTGCCCATGTGTGCATTGAAGTCCCCCAGTAGGACAATGGAGTCTCCAAGAGAAGCACCCTCCAGCACCCCAGTCACAGACTCCAAAAAGGGTGGGTACTCTGAAACATCATTTAGTGCTTAGGTACAAATGATGGTCAGGACCCATTTCCCAACCCGAAGGCGCAGGGAAGCAACCCTTTCGTCCACCGGAGAAAACTCCAATATAGAGGCAGCAAGGTGGGGGGATACAAGAATACCCACCCCTGTAGGTATTCTGTGGTGGTTGTGCCAAAAAGTGATCAGCTGCCAATCATCAGGCGCCATATTGTAGTTATGGGATTATATTAGCCGTAAAATATATATTTCAACAGGTAAACGGTACAGAATTTGGTATAATAAGATATTTAACAATTATGATGCATTTTGAACCCAAAACAAACTTGATCTAGGATTAAAAGCAATTAAAATAATGCACTCACAGTTACATGGAAAAATACATGGATTTACTGGATATATACATGTAGATACTGTATAAATATACTGTATATTACATGTGTCAAAGTGCTATAGATGTACTCCTTTTGTATTGCATGAGGAATTTTGACAAACTTCTGTACCTTTTGTAGATGTGTCTCCATTTTTGTTTTTTTGTGAAGGTTACCAAGATTTAGTGACATACATTAAATGCTAAAAGATTGGAAAAGCTGTCGAAGACGAATCCAGCAGTTTGAGAAATCACTTTTGATTTGGTGCAAGTCTGTCAACAAAATTATGAGCCATAAAGTAATTTGTGTTAAAACAGGTTAAATCCCATTAAAACCGAACCCATTATTGGGAAATACAGAAGCTAATATGGCACAGAATTCCTCGATAAACTGGTACTATCACTAAAGTGTGCAATGTTTTCTGCACTGGCACATCCAACATCTATTGTTTCCAACATCTATTGTTAAAGCTGATGATTCAGTTATTGAAAAATATTGGTGTCATTAATGAATTTAATTATTTTTTTTTTGTTAATATTGCCCAAATTTTGCTAAAGTAGTTAAACCTGGAGATAAAGATGAAAGTTTTGATTTTGCAACTAAAAGCTGTAATTCTATGTTTCTTAGTGGAGTTTGTCAGAGTGATGTGGTTGAAGTGGTCAGAAAGTTTAAAAACAAAAAAAATCCACTGATAGTAATACCATTGACATCCATCCATCCATCCATCTTCTACCGCTTTTCCGGAGGTCCGGGTCGCGGAGGCAGCAGTTCAAGCAGAGAAGCCCAGACTTCCCTCTCCCCTGCCACCTGCTCCAGCTCTTCAGAGAGGATACCAAGGCGTTCCCAGATCAGCTGGGAGACAATCTCTCCACCGAGTCCTGGGTCTGCCCCAGGGTCTCCTCCCAGTGGGATGTGCCTGAAACACCTCAAGTGGGAGGCATCCAGGAGGCATTCTAATCAGATGCCCATACCACCTCAACTGACTCCTTTCAATGTGGAGGAGCAGCGGTTCTACTCTGAGCCTCTCCCAGATGACTGAGCTCCTCACCCTCTCTCTGAGGGTGAGTCCAGCAATCCTACGGAGAAAGCTCATTTCAGCCGCTTGTATCCGTGATCTTGTTCTTTCGGTCATTACCCAAAGCTCGTGACCATAGGTGAGAGTAGGAATGTAGATTGACTGGTAAATCGACAGCTTTGCCTTAGAACTAAGCTCCCTCTTCACCACAACAGACCGGTACAACGTCCACATCACTGCAGATGCTGCTCCAATCCGTCAATCTCTCGCTCCATTCTCCCCTCACTCGTGAACAAGACCCCAAGATACTTAAACTCCTCCACTTGGGGCAGGAGCCTGTCCCCAACCCAGAGAGGACAATCTACCTTTTTCCAGCTGAGGACCATGGACTCAGACTTGGAGGTGCTGATTCTCATCCCAGCCGCTTCACACTCAGCGGCAAACCGTCCCAGCAAGAGCTGTAGGTCATTGCTGGAAGAAGCCAACAGCACAACATCATCTGCAAACAACAGAGATGAGATCCTGTGGTCACCAAGCATGACACCCTCCATTCCCTGGCTGCGCCTAGAAATCCTGTCCATAAAAATTATGAACAGGATCGGTGACAAAGGGCAGCCCTGGCGGAGTCCAACTCTCACTGGGAATGACTCCGACCGAGTGTTGGCAATATGAACCAAACTCTCACAACAGTCGTACAGAGACCAAACAGCTCGTAACAACAAGCCCGATACCCCATACTCCCGAAGCACCCCCCACAAAAAAACCATGAGGGACGCGGTCAAATGCCATTGACATGTTACTCATAAAACAAGTAATTAACAGTATTCTGGAACCATTTACTTATACCTGTACTAAATCATTCCTCACCAATACATTCCCTGACAAAATGAAAATTGCAAAAGTAACTGCCATTTATAAAAATGGTGATAAGCACATTGTGTCAAACTACAGATCTGTTTGTTACCTCAGTTTTCTAAAATACTGGAGACTGTTTGTAAATAGACTTGGTTTTATTGACAAATATGGCTTATTGAATGACCACCAGTATGGATTTAGACAGAACCAATCTACAGCTTTAGCAGTAATGGAATTTGTAGAAAACATTGCAACAGCATTTGATATACAACACACTGCTGGTGTGTTTGATATGCATTAAAGCATGTGATACAATTGACCATTCAAAACTACTTCACAAATGTGAGAAGTATTGCGTTACATTGGCTCAGAAGATTTCAGAACGCTACAATTAATAATACAAAATCACAACTTGGACCAGTAACCTGTGGAGTTCCACAAGGCTCGGTTTTGGGACCCAAGTTATTCATATTGTATTTAAACAAGATTTGTGTTGCATCCAATGTGTTGAAATATATTATTTATGCAGATGATACAAATTTGTTTTATTCAGGAATGGACATACAACAATTAATAGAACTAATAGAAAAAGAATTGATTAATTTGAAAAAGTGCTTTTAAGTAAATAAATTATCAAATAAAGATAAAAGTTTATGGTTTTTGAAGGAGGTAGGGTAAACCGTGAAATAAAACTAAAAATTAACAATACTGAAATTGAGAGAGTGTATGAAATGAAATTTTTATATGTGACTGATTCTAAACTTTGCTGGAAACCACACAGAATATATTAAATGAAAAATTTCCAACTCCATAGCTGTTCTGTACAAAACTAGAGATTGAATGAATAAGAATTATTTGAGGCCGTTGTATTGTTCATTGGTAAAGCCATATTTGTCATATTGCGCAGAAATTTGGTGAATGTGTCTAAAACAAACAGACTATTACCAAGCTTCAAAAAGGAGCCATGAGAATAATGAACAAAGCTGAATATCTCCAATCTACCAAGCCATTATTTGCAGCACCTGGATAAAGTTTCAAGATATTGTATACTTGAAAACTATGGTGGTACTTTTTCAGGCTAAGAATAATAGTCTCCCTGTGATTATTCAGAGATTTTTTTAAAAGAAGAGAACATAGGCATAATTTAAGAGGCTTGTCTGTTTTTGAAATATGTAAAGTAAGAACAAAAATGCTTTAAGGGGTAAATTACTCAAGGGATAGGTTTACTTAATGTAAACCAAAAAGTATTTTGTTTACTTTTGGGTAATTCCAAGGAAGAGAACAGGATAAGCATAAAAGTAAGCCTTGGGCTTCTGCTTATTCCTTTTCAGTTAGTTATTTGTGTCTGGAAGTAATTATTTCTTATATTGGTGTTTATGTGTAACTGAACTGAATAAATCCTTCATTCATTCAACAATAGTCTTCCGTAAATAAAATAATTGTTTTTGGTTACTTTATCGTAAAAATGAGCCATTATTTTCAATGTCAATGATAAATGTTTGGTTTATATTGCTGACTCTTTTCCCACCAGTGTCTTAACAGACAAAATAGAAAATAATGATGCATTCACATAAGTCATTAAATTGTTTATTACAATCAAAAGCAAAATCCAGATTATTTAGAATGTGAAAAAATTCAAACTCTAAACTGCTTTCAAAAAAAAAAAAAAAAAAAAACTTGGAATGGCTCACAAGCCGACCACTGATCGCCTTTGCAAGCTCGCCCAGCACACCAAGGAATACTTGACTGAATGCAGCATTCTGAGCCCTCTCCTCCCTACGCAAGGTAGTTTCATTCTCTCTTGCCTCACTGAGAAGCAACTGGATGCCACTCACGCTGGTCCCGGTTCAGCACATCTTCAGCCTGCATCTCTGTAAATAGTGTTGTAAGGTCCGATTTGGGGTGGATTGTTTTCCTCTTGCCAAGACGAAAGACAGAAATGGGTGGTGGTTAATCAAAGCAAGTTTAAAACATTCATTCATCTTCTTCCGCTTAATCCTTTTCGGGTTGCAGGGGGGCTGGAGCCTATCCCAGCATCTTTGGGCGAGAGGCAGGGTACACCCTGGACAGATTGCCAGTCCATCGCAGGGCCAACAAAGAGAGACAACCATTCACTCTCACATCCATACCTAAGGACAATTAGAATCCCCAGTTTTGATGCCAATTAACCTAAGGTTAAGTTAAAGTTTAAAACATATTTGAGAAATACACTTGTTACTAAAAGCCAATGGTGGAATGTGACAAAAAATGCTTTGTTGTTGTATTTAAACACAACTTTCATGTAGCTGCGCTTCAGTAAAGTACATTTTACAGGGGCTGGGTTATGTTTAAAATAATTTGTTTTTACTGTGGCCTCAGCAATCATAATGAGTCAATGTATTCAGGTGAATGGAATCTCGTACTTTCACTATCATGCTTTAGTACATTCGAAAGTGAGTTCTTTAATATTTTTACTTAAGTGGAATTTGTGCTACTTTAATTTTGACACTTATCTATACTTTAACTTAAAAAGCAAAAAAATTGAGTACTTCCTCCACCACTGCTAAAAACAGCGGGGTGTGAAACTTGTTTCCTTCCAGTCATAACACATTGCTGTGTCGTGCTAGACATTGCTGGTGTTCTTGACCTGTATCCCCATCGATTTGTGCTGAACACCAGTATCAAAGCAGATGCTGGTCGGACTCTAGAACAAAAATACACACACAACTTAGGTCATGCACAGCATGTAAGTGCAACATGTAAAACCCCCAACTTTTTAACCAGGATTACCACTAGCTTATTTCATCAATGTTGACACAAGCGCAAAATACAAGCAAAGCATGGAATTAGCGTTGATGGCTAACTAGCTAACTCATTGTCTGTATACAGGAGACAACAGTGTTTGTTCAAAGTGAGCTTGCCACCACTGGGAAAAATAACATAAAAGATGCATAATACATCATATCACATCACTCACCATCCTCCATCACCATTTTCAACAATGGCCTGGTCGACGCCACTCTGCCTCATCTGCCTTCACCAGTCGGCAGCCATAAATTCATTTCGGGTCGCTCCGTCTAGTTCCCTCTGGATTATTTCATCAGCCACCAAGCACAGAAAAGTCTGCACCGCGTCACTGGACCACGGTGTTGATTTGTGTGTAGCCATTTATCTCGATTACACTCACACTTGCTGTCGGTGATTTTAATGGTGGATTTGCTGCTTGCGAAGAAGTAGCAGTCTCAGGACTCTTGACGTTATGCCCTGACTAATCAGTGGCCTGCAGTCCGTTGACGTCACATTTTCAGCTCGCTTGGAACCCGAAAGGAGTAGGTACAAAAATAGTAACTAGTACCAGGTACTAATGGGAAAACCCTTCAAACCAAGTAGAGTTGAAATGAGTCGGGCTGAGTAGGTACTAGTGGAAAAGGGGCTTTACTGACAAATGAGCAGCACTGATTCAGTGGTTGCAGTCAAACTGGTTTCTCTGCTGTGTATAATAATGTTGGGTATTTTGTAGTTAATTTGATTACAGTTTAAAAAAAAAACAAAACAAAATATTGCTAAAATATAAAAGGATGGGTCTCAAATATTTGTAAACGTGTTCTGTTATAGTACTGCATGAGTTTGACGATGCACAGAAGAAATGTTGGTCTGAAAAGAATGTTTGAGGCAACTTCTTCATGGTCAACATTCTGGATTAAAACCAGGGTGGACTATAAACAGATTGCCACAAGAGTACTGAAAACCCTGCTTTCAATTCCAGCCTCCTATGAAGCAGGATTTTCAGTGGTAAGTGCAAGAAATACACTCCGGGTGTCTCTCCCCCATCACCCCAAGATGGGACAATCTCCTTGCAGAGAAACAAACTCAGGGGTCACAATGAAGGTGAGTTTTAAAATCATACACTCCCACTGTTGGTCCCAAGCCTCCTAACACCATATTTCGTGTTTTTAGTAAAAACTCATTCTATTGGTCACCCTTTATGTCTTTTGGTGTTTTTTATATTAACCTTCTAATTGCCCTAGGCGCCGTGTGGCGCCTGGGGAAACGCAAGGCAATTCAAGACCCCCCTAGCAGTCAAGAGTGGTAAAAAAAAATTTGTCAATAAAATAGTTCAGATTTCCAACGCTATAACTTGAAAGTTACAAGAGATAATGGCTTACTGTCAATTAGAAAGATGTAGAATATGATCCAAAGTTTCAGATAGGAATAAATTTATGCATCTAATTTGCATAATGTCACGGCAGCTTTATAAATTACATAACTCAGTCAAAAGTGGACTTTGGACACATTTACACAAAGAATGGTCCAGTTTTGTTGACGCCGATTTGTCTACAGGGGTATGCTTTTATCTAATTTTCAAAGTATATGAACCAGAAAATCAATAAAATGTCAAAGAAACCCCAAACATTTCTCTTACCTGTTGCTGGGTGGGGTGGGTGGCTCGCTTGCCCACGTGACTGGTCCATTTTCGTGCATCGTGGCCGACGTTTCACGTTTACTTTGTAATTTACACCCGCTTACACATCTACAAACCCTTATGATTATCTCACATGAATTTCGTTTGTATTACGTGGCTGTTTTTTCTACTTGGTGCATTTTTCCTGTGGGAATCCAGCTGCTTGTGGGCGCTGCCATCTTGGTAATGGGAGCTCAGTTTTTCGTCCATTGTCGCCGATGTTTCACATTTACTTTGTAATTTACACCCGCTTCCATATCTACAAACTCTTATGATTATCCCACGTTTCATTTGTATTATGCCGCTATTTTTCCCGTTTCATGCAGTTTCAGTCATCATTGCTGCCACGATGACCTAACATGGCGGCATCCACATTGGTGTGTGAGCTCAAAGTGGAAAAAGGAAGAATAATAATGAGGATTTCTTCTTCTTTGCTATATTCCACATCAGCCATGATTCCTTCGGCGCATGTCTGCCACCTTCTAAACTGTCAGATCAGTACAGATTCTCAGTATAGCCGGGGGACGTCGATAAGTTGACCGGTGCAGTTGCTGCGCTGTGCCACTGGGGGCGCATGACCTGTCCATAAAATGTGGACAGTTAAAGGGTTAACAACCACTGGAGTGGTGGCCTAGTGGTAGAGCATCCGCCACACAACCAGGAGGTCATGGGTTCAAGCCCAGGCCGGGCCATACCAAAGATCATGTAAAATGGTACTTCCCACCTTCTAACCTGGTGCTCAGCATAATAGAATGGGGGAAGAATAAGTTGTTGCTTGTGGTGGCGCCTTGCATGGCAGCAGCACCTCTGATTCTAGATGTACATTGTAGACAGGAGAAATGTAATTTTGTTCTACTGTACATGATTGGCTGTATAGATTAAATGACAAAGTTGGCTTCTTCAAACCAATGATAAGCATTAGAAAATCCATTTGAATAAATTTCATAACTGCTAAATCAATCAGAAAATACAGGGTTTTTCTGACTTTCTGAAAAATGTCTGTTTTTGAGATATGAGGCTTGCCCACATTGTCCTAATGTATTTTGTTGATTCTGAGTGAAGTGTTAGGAGTACCAAGTACAGGAACTTAATTTTGACCTGGAGTTCCTTCATAGACTACGCTCAGGGCTTTTCCTTTTGCTAAAAATTTTTGTTTAAGTTTGCTAAGTTGACTGAAAAATTGAGCATAAATGTGAAGTGAACTCTGTGGCAATTCAAAGATGCATAGCAAGAGCCCTGTCCAGCAATATATGTTTTGTTTTGGTTTCATTTGTTTTTGAGCATTGAAGCGGTGGGGGGCTGTTTTTCTCTCCGTTCGTGTGTTGTGTACTGCATGTGTTTTGTATATATTTGCAAACCAGAAAATAAAGTGTGTGTGGACTTTCGGTGCAGTTCTAACGTCTCTGATGTCATTGCTCCGTTGACTATCTTAATTAGCACACCCGGCAATAAATCTAACGAGACAAGCTGACAATGTGTACCCGCTTTGCAGAATCTAGTGAACTGAAAACTCAATTGACTAAACAATACCCAAGAGTTAGAAACATTCATGCAACAAAAGATCGATACATGCATTAGGGATCAAAGAATCATCCCAACTGCTAAGTATCATGATAAGACATATCAATCTTGTTCCACACCCCTAAAATTCACATTAGTTTAGTCTAGCAATCCCAACAAGGTATTAAAAAAAAAAAAAGATAAAAAAATCCGAAAAGATTAGTATAATAAAGAAAAATCCAATACCTGATGTTAAAATGTCTGGTTCCATCCAAATCTTGACAGCATCAATTTTAGTCCTCTGGGGAATGAGAAAAAAAAATCATCACAAAAACTGTACAAACAGTAAGTGTTACAATTTTATGCTGTTTTCACAAGAAAATAAAGGCATTTTATGTTATTGCTTAAGTAAGATGGGAACTTGTAGTTACAATTACTTGCATGTAATGTATACGTCACGTTTGCTGGTTCCCAAACTTTTTTTTTTTTTTTTTAACCTGAGAGGTCCTGGATCAGAGTGCTGATGACCAATTAAAAACTTTCTAATACAAACCTCAATTCCAATGAAGTTGAGAAGTTGCGTAAAACAAATAAAAATAATTCAATTTGCAAATCCTTATTAACATATTCAACTGAATACACTACAAATACAGGATATTCAATATTCAAACTGAAACTTGTTTCAGACAAAAAACCTTTATTAGTCCCACAATGGGGAAATTACAGGATTGCAGCAGCAAATAGCAGCACTCAGAGCAACAAGAAATAAGACAAGAGATTAGATAGCAAAACAGTAAATATACGTACATATATACACAGTATATATACACAGCGCAAGAGCATTGCAGTTAAATGGTATTTACAGCATTACAGTTAAGTTAAATTACCTGGCAATAAATCAATATAAATCCAGACAGTATATTTCACAGTTGAATGCACAGTGCTGCTGCCACACTCAATAATAATTGTATTAGTTGTGTATTGGAAGGGAACGATCCCTATTGTGCAAAGTAGTGGTGTTATGTATGGTCTCTATGAGGAACACAGATTAGATTATAAAAACTGACAGCAGCAGGTAGGAAGGACCTGCGGAACTTCTCCCTCGAGCACCTAGGATGGCACAGCCTGCCGCTAAATGAGCTCCTCAGTGCATTTAGCGTGTCCCGTGTGGGGTGGGACTCGGACTCCCGCAGAGATGACAGCCACCATCCTCCTCTCTCCCATCTCCTCCACTGGGTCGAGGCGGCGCCACAACAGAGCTGGTGTTTTTTTAATCAGCCTGTTCAGTCTTTTCCTGTCAGCTGCCATGATGCTGCTGCCCAAGCAGACCACTCTATACATAATGGCTAATGTCACCAAAGAGTCGTAGAAGGCCTTCAGGAGTGGCCCCTGCACTCCACAAGACCAGAGTCTCCTCAGGAGGAACAGCCTGCACTGCCCCTTCTTGTGGAGTGGGTTGGTGTTGTGTCACCAGTCCAGTTTATTGTTCAGGTAAACACCCAGGTACCTGCAAGATGACACCATCTCAATGTCTGTTCCCTGGATGTTTACCGGTGTTGTGGGGGACTGTCCACACCTGTGGCAGTACACCACCAGTTCCTTGGTCGTCCCTGCATTGAGCTGAAGGTAGTTCCAAGGCAACAGTTCACAAAGTCCTGGATCAGTCCTTTGTACTCAGACTCATCCCTATCAGAGATTAAGCCAACGATCACAGTGTCATCAGAGAACTTTTGTAGATGGCAGTGTGGTGTGTTGTGTGACAAATCAGCAGTGTAGAGGGTGAACAGGAAGGGAGTCAGAACTATTCCCTGGGGGTGGGGGGCCTCTGTACTGCAGATGATTGTGTCAAGACACACAGTCCCGGGTCCTCACAAACTGTAGCCGGTCTGTGACCTTGTCCAGGATCCACAATGACAGGTGTTGGTCCACCCTGGCACACAGCAGCTTGTCCCCCAGGATCACTGGTTGGATGGTGTTGAAAGCGCTGGAGAAATCAAAGAACATGATCCTCCCAGTGCTCCCAGGCTTCTTCAGGTGAGACAGGGAACGATGTAGGAGGAAGTGCATTGCATCCTCCGTCCCGATGCCATGCTGGTAAGTAAACTGAAGTGGGTCCATCGCTGGTCTCACCAGGGGGCGGAGATGGGCGAGGAGCAGCCTCTCCAGGGTCTTCATCAGGTGTGATGTGAGGGTCACAGGTCTGTAGCTGTTCAGGTCCTTGGGGTGCAGAGTCCTCGGCATGGGTACCATGCTGGATGTTTTCCACAGCTGTGGTACCCTCCCCAGCTTCAGGCTCAAGCTCAAGTTGTGCTCCACAATCCTGCACAGTTGATCAGCGCAGGACTTGAGGAGCCTCGAGCTGATGCTGTCCGGACCTGCAGTCTTGCTTGCTTTGATCTTCTTCAGCTCAGATCTCACCTGGGTCTTAAGCTAGATTCATGCTGCACCTCCGCTGTCCACATACATGCAACCAGAAACCTTGTGTGACGAAATTTGTCATCGCCTCCAGTCCGCAGAGCTCTTCTGCAGACGATCGTGAGCAGCCCAAATTTTATAATCGCACAGCCTGCCCACCACCTGACCGCGTTGACAGCGCATATGCAAGACTGAACATCCCATTCACGAGATGGAGCTATCGACACAGCATACAAAGACTAAGACAACGAGGAAGTGGAAGACAAGAATAAACATACATGAATCCATTTGTAGCAGTATATTCATGGAAAAGGAGTGAAAACTGGGAAGTCAAGCAGTAGAAATGGACTCTACATTTGAAGAGAAACTTTGTCAAGAAGTCCACCATTATCCTCACTTATACAATTCCTCCTTAAAAGAATACAAGGACCTTAAAATGTCTGCAAACTCATGGAAGACAATAGCTACGAGCCTGGGGAGGGAGAAGTCAGTTTGCTGAAACAAATGGAAGTATCCCCGTGACCACTACATCAAGGCAAAGATAAAGTTAAAAGGACAGAGCGGTGACCCAGGGGGAAACACTACTTTCCCTCCAATCATTACAATGATGGACTGGCTGTCAGTGTACATAAAGAATCGGCCAACACAGACCAACTACGCTGATGAGGTAAACACAGATGTAATGTGAAAAATATGACAGCTAACCAAAAATGCACTGGTATTTTGGAGTTCCATACACGTAAGTGGTTTTAATGCATCGTTTCCCTTTTTTTAATAGAACACACCGGAAATTTTGGACACAAACAGCATTTCTCCTGATCCTCCCCCCTCTGACAACACCCAGTCTCCAGAGAACAACAATGAACCCTAAGTGACAAACGTGATCCCCCTCCAAGGACATAGTACCACTTGTCCCCCGTCGTCCATCAGCGTGCACCCCGTCATCAGGCCAGTCCATGGCCTCACAAAGGCAGGGATGGCAACAGGAAATTCTGATTTCAGCTGAAATCTAATTTGGTCGATTGACTTATGGGGGGGCGCAGCCCCCCTGAAGCTGGGAGGTTTTCAGTAAAATAGAAGTAATTTAGACTGAAAAAAATGATTAAAAAAATGAAATACTAGACTTAGATAAATCATTAAATTTAATGAAAAGTTAACTTACTTTTTCTTCAATGTTGTCTCACTGTCTTTAGTCCAACATATTTAACAGTTCTATTAAGAGTTTTTTATAATATTTACACTGGTCACCAAGTCACTTCTAATGTGAAACTTTCTTCCTTTTGGCAGCAAGCTGTGTCAGTCTCTGAACTTTGAACTTCATCTCCTTTTCTGGTTTCTTCAGAAACTGTCCAGTGTTTCTGCTACCTCATTGAACTTTGAGCCAATTTTCACCTTTACTGTCACTTCGCTCCCCGAAGCTCCTGGGTTTTTATGATTTTTAAGTACCAGAACTGTGCTTACATGACATAAAACAAACAGCTGAATGCCATTTATTACTGTATAATATTGACTTATGTTCCAAGAAGATAGCATTCCTAAACTAGAAAAGCACTCAGAGCGCATCCCTCCGCCAAGGCTCCTTCCGTTTGTCATGGATCAACTCCAAAATGTAATGGGTTTGTGTGTAGGCCTATAGCCACTTGTGGTGAAAATTGCATCAAAGTCTGTCCATCAGTTTTGGAGTATTGTTGCTAACACAATGTGAGAAGATAAGCGCCTTGCCTGAGGTATGCATTCTCAGATCATCACCAAAATATAATGGGTTCATCTCTAGCCCAAGAACCACCTCTGGTGAAAATTTTATCCAAATCCATCCAGTAGTTTTTGTGTAATCCTGCTGCACAAATACAAAAAAGCCCTTGGTGGAGGTATGCACTCTCAGATCATCACCAAAATCTAATCATCTGTTCCCCGTGCCATTGCACACCTTTCCTGAAAATTTCATGAAAATCCGTCCATCACTTTTCCTTGCTAACAAACAGACAAGACAGACAAGCCAACGCCGATGAAAACATAACCTCCTTGGCGGAGGTAAATATTCCAACAAGCATTATCCATCACATGCTTTAACACTTGATCAAATCAAAATCAGTTAATTTTATCTATTCCATAATAGAAATAAAATTCCAACATACCATTACTTTTTATAATTTCAGCATTCATTTCAGATCACCAGTTTCAATCTCCATTGAGTCTTGAGCAGCTCATTTTCCTCCCCCGCGCAGCCCAGCTCATACAGCCTTGTACGCTGCACTCAAACGGAAACCGGCGGACAGAGTCGACTGGACTCCTGAACGGGAGCAGGCGTTCTGAGGTTAAAACAGCGCTCATTACCCACGTCTTGGACATGGGCATAGCGGCCGTCGTGGAGCAATGCGTTGCCGGTTCTTGGCAGCCGCTCACCTTTTTTTTTTTAAGCAGGTCTTTGCACGACAGTGAGTGTAAATACAGCGTGTTCGACAGAGTTAATGGCTCTCTACCTGGCATACGCCACTTCCGGTTCTGGCTGAAAGGGCACACTTTCACTGCGTTCGTGGACCATAAGCCGCTAACGTACTTAACGTACATATAATATACAAATAAAGCGGAATTCGGTGAATTACCGGAAAAATCACATCTCTGAGAACAAGCCGAAATGAATTTTTGACAAAGCATACGAGCCATTTGATTGGTCCAATCGTTTGCAACTATCCAATCGCATGGCTGTTTACAGTACAGCAGTAGCTTGAGTACATCCGGGTTATCGCGAGACTTCGGGGAAGCGCTGAGCGCATATGTTTTTTTTTTCCAAACTTTATTGAGAACAAGGTAAAGGTACAAAATTATGACATAGATGACGATAAAATCGGCGGAAATCCGCGGATCGGCGGAAAATTGCCATCCCTGCAAAGGGGACCCTGCAATACACTGAACCCTTTAACAAACTTGAAATTGTGAGCAAAATTACTGGACGAAAACACTAGTATCATTTTTGAGCCTTTGAAACAGTTTTTTTTTTTTTTTTTAATTAAAATTCACTACAGGTACCCTTAAAAAAAATGGCACTGCCTCAAAAACAAAAAATAAAGTTACACAGAAAAACATCCAAATTTGTAAATGAGAAGTTATACCTTTAAACTGGGGCAAAACGTACACATTCAGAAGATAAACGTGTAAAGAAATGTGCAAATTTCGATAAAAAAAAAAAACAAAAAAACAACCTGTGTTGCAAGTTCACAATGTCTAGGAAATTTTGGACAAGGACAGCAATTCGAAAGAAAATTGATGCATATGTACAAGACAAAAATGAGCTAATCCATGGGAAAAAGTTTTAATCTGACTTTTAAAATTTGTAAACTAACACTGATGTAGTCATTCACACAGTAATAACACAGACATGTCAAGCAAACAAGCGTTTATTGCCAAAACTTAAGTTTATGCATTGAAAAACAAGTACGGATCACATTTTTTTGTGCAGTACTACACACAGGAGTGGTGTACAATGTTATGCTGTGCTCAGCTGAGAGCCCCTTGTCACATACTCCTCCTGTCATGGCACATATCACACAGCCGTTTGAAAGAAAGTTATAAGGTTGTGCCAGATGTTGAGTGCAGCCCGTGTTGCTCGTGCCGACGAGAGACGATCTGCCCCAAGGAGATTGTTGTTCCCCTCCACTCCCCTGGCTGGATGTCCCCTTCAGTAGTAGCACTGTCTGCATAATTTGGTGGAATGCAACGGTTGTCTGTTGGGGCTCCAGCATCAGTGCAGGCCAGGAAGTTGTGTAGTACTACACAGGCCTTGATTATCAAAACGACATTCTCTGGAATGCACTCAATCAGCCGACCAAAGATCCTCCACTGTGCTGCCAGGATCCCAAAGGAGTTTTCAATAATTCTCTGTGCCCGGGAGTGACGGTAGTTGAAGATCTGCTGTTCCTCAGTGAGATTTGATCCTGTACAAAATTGAAATTAAGAAAGTTACCTACTGTGCACAGCACAGACGGGTCACACCTTAAAACGTAGCTACAAAAACAATTTTTTAACATAATAACCCTTTAATAACACTTCAATGCCACCAATGCAGTTTATGTCAAACAATACACACCTGGGAATGGGCGCATCAGGTTTCGAAGCAGTGGGAAGGCCACATCTGCCACAAACACATGTGGACTGTACACATCTGTGCCTGGGAGGGAAGTTGATACGGGTATGGTTAGGGTTCCTTCCATCAGCTTCGCTCCAAAGACACTCTCCTTCAATATCGCTCCATCGCTTTCTTTGCCGTAGGCCCTGACATCAACCATTGTAAAACGGTACTGTGCATCACAAGCAGCCAGGAGAACAACAGAATAGGTGCGCTTGTTTACCGTCGATGGCTCCCAAACAAAGCAGAAAAATCCACATGTTCCAGAAATCACGTGCATTGTCCTGAAACTGCTGGGGATGGGAAAAATACAAACCAACTGCAGGCTGTCCGACAGGGCCTGGCAAACCTCAGGAACAATCCCACACAGTGGAACAGCCCTGTCTGTAACTAGCTGCAATACTTTGGTGTGACGATTCTATGGCTAAAAAGTGTAAAGTCACGGCCAGCCTTTCAGGAACACGGACTGGACAGCTGTGTGTTTTCTTGTGCAGTACGAACGGGGCAACGGGACGGACGAGGTCGTCAAAACGGGAGGCAGACATGTGGAAGTACTGGTGGTGTTTTTCACCATCAAGAAGTCTCATCTCCTGCACCAGTGTACTGAATTCCCCGTTTGTGGCCCGGTTCTCGTTTAGTGGTTGCACGCTGTACTTTCTTTTTCTTGTAATTCTGCTGCAGAATATAGTAACAGCAGCTCCTCCTTCTCTTGGTGACAGTTAAACAATGCCATTGTTGTTGATGTGCGTTTCTCTCATGTTTCTTCGCTGTAGTATAGGGCGAGAGTGAAACTACAAATGATGGTTGTGCGCATGCGTCAACCGCTTGGCCTGGGTAGACAAAAAAACTGAGCATGTACAGCGCCGCATGAATAAGGCTTTAAGCTGGATTCATGCTGCACCTCTGCTGTCCGCGTACGTGTAACCGGAAACCTCATGTGACGAAACTGACAGTCATCTCCACTCCGCTACTGTCCGCAGTGCTCGACTGCAGACGACCGCGTGCAACCCAAATTTTGTGACCGCACCACCTGCCCACGACCTGGATGTGTTGAAAAGCGCATGCGCAAGATTGAACGTCCCATTCACAAGGTGGCAATATCGACACACCATACCAAGACAAAGAAGACAACGAGGAAGCGGAAGACGAGAATAAACATACATGAATCATACACACAAAGAATAATTCGATATTGATGCTCTAATTGGGGAATTACATATGTCATATTGTGTTCATCCATCCATCTATCAATCTTCTACAGCTTTTCCCGGAGGCAGCAATTCAAGCAGAGAAGCCCAGACTTCCCTTTCCCCTGCCACCTCCTCCAGCTCTTCAGAGAGGATACCAAGGTGTTCCCAGACCAGCTGGGAGACAGTCTCTCCAGCGAGTCCTGGGTCTGCCCTGGGGTCTCCTAATGCAACATGCCCGGAACACCTCAATTGGGAGGCGTCCAGGAGGCATCCTGATCAGATGCCCATACCACCTCAACTGGCTCCTTTCAATGTGGAGGAGCAGCGGTTCTACTCTGACCCTCTCCCGGATGACTGAGCGCCTTACCCTATCTCTGAGGGTGAGTCCAGCAATCCTACGGAGAAAGCTCATTTCAGCCGCTTGTATCCGCGATCTCGTTCTTTCGGTCATTACCCAAAGCTCGTGACCATAGGTGAGAGTAGGAACGTAGATTGACTGTTAAGTTGACAGCTTTGCCTTAGAACTCAGCTCCCTCTTCACCACAACAGACCGGTACAACATCCGCATCACTGCAGATGCTGCTCCAATCTGCCTGTCAATCTCTCACTCCATTCTCCCCTCACTCGTGAATAAGACCCCAAGATACTTAAACAACTCCACTTGGGGCAGGAGCTTGTCCCCAACTCTGAGAGGACAATCCACCTTTTTCCGGCTGAGGACCATGGACTTGGGAGGTGCTGATTCTCGTCCCAGCTGCTTCACACTCAGCGGCAAACCGTCCCAGCAAGAACTGTAGGTTATTGCTGGATGAAGCCAGCAGGACAACATCATCTGCAAACAACAGAGATGAGATCCTGCGGTCATCAAACATGACACCCTCCGCTCCCTGGCTGCACCTAGAAATCCTGTTCATAAAAATTATGAACAGGATCGGTGACAAAGAGCAGTGTTCATTATATTGCTCATTATTATTTAATCTCATTTTGGCCTTGGGTCTCAGAAGTTCTAGGTGCCTGAGTTACAAAATGTTGATACAGCTATATGTTTGGGCTCATGGTGTATGCCCTGCTGGGACCAAATGGAATGAACAGACTGCTGAGGACATTTGCTACTCTTTGATAACATCTCACTTAAAAAGACCGTGCATGGGGTGTTAACAGTCAGAATGGTGCATGGATAGACTCTGAAGGGCTGTTCATTTCATCTTTCTCCTGGCCAGAATAATAAATTTACTCATATATCCAGAATCTGCCTGCTGAATTTTTGACTCCGTCTCATTTAATTTAATGTTATTCTAACACATACATACTTCAGCAGCATCATCATGGAAAAGGAGTGAAAACCGGGAAGTCAACCAGCAGAAAGCAAGCAGCGTTTCTTCATTGGTGAAAATTCTGGCGCGTCAGCACATTGGCGCTACCCATCGGGTGGGAGTGAAACTACAAATGATGGTTGTGCGCATGCGTCAACCACTGGGCCCGGGTAGGTGAAAAAAGTGAGCATGAACAGCGCCGCGTGTGTGCAGGGCTTGTCCAAAGCGTACGCGGACCAAAGCGGACTACAGTGGAAATGCAGCATGAATAAGGCTTAAGGAAATACAGATGCTAATATGGTACAGAATTCCTCGATATACTGGTACTATCACTAAAATGTACAGTGTCTTCTGCACTGGCGCATTCAACAATACAGTCTTCAGTAAATACAATAATTGTTTTTGGTTACTTTTTCTTAAAAACGAGCCATCATTTTCAACATCACTGATAAATGGTTTGGACTGTTGACTTTTTTCCCCACCGGTGTCTTGACAAAATAGAAAATCATGACGCAAACACATAAGTCACTAAATTGTTTATTACAATCAGCTGCAAAATCCAGATTATTTAGATTGTGCAACTGAGAATGGGTTACACGTCAGCCACTAATCGCCTTCGCAAGGTCGCCCAGCACACCAAGGAATGATTGATTGAAGGCAGCATTCTGAGCCATCTCCTCCCTTCACAAAGTAGTTTCATGCTCTCTTGCCCCATGTGCCTCACTGAGAAGCAACTGGATGTGCCACTCACGCTGGTCCCGGTTTAGCAGAGCTTAAGCCTGCATCTCTGTAAATAGTGTTGTAAGGTCCGGTTTGGGGTGGATCGTTTTCCGCTTGCCTAAAAGAAAGACAGAAATGGGTGGTGGTTAATCAAAGCAAGTTTAAAACATATATTTGGGAAATACACTTGTTGCTTCGTTGTTGTATTTAAGCACAATTTTCATGTTGCTGCGCTTCGGTAAAGTAGATTTTACAAGGGCTGGGTTATGTTAAAAGTCATTTGTTTTTACTGTGGCCTCAGCAATCAGAATGAGTTAATACATTTAGGTGAATGGAATCTAGTACTGTATTATCAGCGATGTGATTTGGGGTTGGGGAAATTATCTGAAAATTTAGCAGGGGGTCTGGGGGATGCAGTCCCCCAGCGGAGTCCGGAGCAGAGCCCCAGTGGGGGGGGGGCAAGGGGGGCAAAGCCCCCCGAAGCTCCTGGGTTTTTATGATTTTTAAGTACCAGAACTGTGCTTAAATGGCATAAAACAAACAGCTGAATGCCACTTATTACTGTATAATATTGACTTATGTTCCAAGAAGATAGCATTCCTAAAATATTCCAACAAGCATTATCCATCACATGTTTTAACACTTGATCAAATCAAAATCAGTTAATTTTATCTATTCCATAATAGAAATAGAACCTCGGATTCAGGAGGAGCAATGTGGTTTTCGTCCTGGCTGTGGCACATCGGACCAACTCTTTACCCTCTCGAGAATTCTCGAGGGTTCGTGGGAGTTTGCTCAACTAGTTTACATGTGTTTTGTGGACTTGGAGAAGTCATTTGACCGTGTCCCTCGTGGTTTTTTGTGGGGGGTGCTTCGGGAGTATGGGGTATCGGGCTTGTTGCTACGAGCTATTCGGTCTCTGTACGACCGTTGTGAGAGTTTGGTTCGTATTGCCAACACTCGGTCGGAGACATTCCCAGTGAGAGTTGGACTCCGCCAGGGCTGCCCTTTGTCACCGATCCTGTTCATAATGTTTATGGACAGGATTTCTAGGCGTAGCCAGGGAATGGAGGGTGTTGTGCTTGGTGACGACAGGATCTCATCTCTGTTGTTTGCAGATGATGTTGTCCTGTTGGCTTCATCCAGCAATGACCTACAGCTCTTGCTGGGACGGTTTGCCGCCGAGTGTGAAGCGGCTGGGATGAGAATCAGCACCTCCAAGTCTGAGTCCATGGTCCTCAGCCGGAAAAAGGTGGATTGTCCTCTCTGGGTTGGGGATAGGCTCCTGCCCCAAGTGGAGGAGTTTTAAGTATCTTGGGGTCTTGTTCACGAGTGAGGGGAAAATGGAGTGAGAGATTGACAGATGGATTGGAGCAGCATCTGCAGTGATGCGGACGTTGGAGCTTTGGGTAATGACCGAAAGAACAAGATCGCGGATACAAGCGGCTGAAATGAGCTTTCTCCGTAGGATTGCTGGACTCACCCTCAGAGATAGGGTGAGGAGCTCAGTCATCCGGGAGAGGCTCAGAGTAGAACCGCTGCTCCTCCACATTGAAAGGAGTCAGTTGAGGTGGTATGGGCATCTGATTAGGATGCCTCCTGGACGCCTCCCACTTGAGGTGTTTCGGACACGTCCCACTGGGAGGAGACCCCGGGGCAGACCCAGGACTTGGCGGAAAGACTATGTCTCCCAGCTGGTCTTGGAACGCCTTGTTATCCTCTCTGAAGAGCTGGAGCAGGTGGCTGGGGAGAGGGAAGTCTGGGCTTCTCTGCTTGAACTGCTGCCTCCGCGACCCAGACCTCCGGAAAAGCGGTAGAAGATGGATGGATGGATGGATAATAGAAATAAAATTCATTCATACCATTACTTTTTATAATTTCAGCATTCATTTCAGATCACCAGTTTCAATCTCCATTGAGTCTTGAGCAGTTCATTTTGCACAATCACTGATGTAGCCAAGTCTTAGAAATATTCAAAAGTTATGAGTCAATGTCCACTGTGCACTGTCAATTTCAAACTGTTTGGAATCATAAAAGTAATCTAACTAAATTGTTTTGCTATTTTTTTCTCCTCAACATCAATGTCAGGGCGCTGCAGGAGTTTTAGGGGATGGTTAACTTTTATAACCGTTTCCTCCCCCGTGCAGCCCAGCTCATACAGCCGTTGTACGCTGCACTCAAGAAACGGAAACCGATGGACAGAGTCGACTGGACTCCTTAGCGGGAACAGGCGTTCTCTGAGATTAAAACAGCTCTGACAAACGCTGCACTACTGGCGCACCCAGACCCGGTGGCTCAGATAGCGCTCACTACCGACGCCTCGGACATGGCCATAGGGGCCGTCGTGGAGCAATGCGTTGCCGGTTCTTGGCAGCCGCTCACCTTTTTTACCAGGTCTTTGCACGACAGAGAGCGTAAATACAGTGTGTTCGACAGAGAGTTAATGGCTCTCCACCTGGCCATACGCCACTTCCAGTTCTGCTTGAAAGGGCGCACCTTCACTGCGTTTGTGGACCACAAGCCGCTAACGTACTTAACATACTTTATCTTCCTGGAAGATAAAAAAAAAGCGGAATTCCGCGAATTAGCGGAAAAATCACATCCCTGTATTATACTTCAAGTACATTTGTAAGAGAGTTCTTGAATATTTTTACTTAAGTGGAAATTGTGCTACTTTAGTTTTGGCACTTGAAAAAAATTTGAGTACTTCCTCCACCACTGCTAAAAACAATGGGGTGTGAAACTTGTTTCTTACCGGTCACATTGCTGGTATCGGAGGTGGTACAGGTGTCAAAGCAGATGCTGGTGGGACTCTAGAATGAAAATGCACACACAACTTACATACTGAGATTTACTTTACTGAACTTACATGTACAGCACGAAAGTGCAACATGAAAAAAACTTTTTAACCAGGATTAACAGTAACTTATTTCCTCAGATGTTGACACAAGCACAAAATACAAGCAGAGCACGGTATTAGCACTGATGGCTAACTAGCTAGCTCATTGTTCACAGGAGACAACGGTGTTTGTTCAAGTGAGCTTGCCACCACTGGGATAAATAACATAAAATATGCATAATATCATCACTCACCATCCTTAATCAAGGTTTTCAACAATGATGATGCCATGGTCGGGTCAATGCCACTCTGCCTCCCATCTGCCTTCGCCAGTTGATGGCTATGAATTCATTTCGGGTCACTCCGTCCAGCTCCCTCTGGATTTCTTTAATCAGCTACCAAGCACAGAAAAGTCTGCACCTTGTCGTTGGACCACGGTGTTGATTTGTGTGTAGCCATTCATCTCGTTGATTACACTCACTCACGCTTGCTGTCGGTAATTTGACTGTTCGTTGCCATCCAAAATGGCAGAGTAAACAAAATACACGTGACCCGTGCGACATCAGTGCAACCCCTCTACTGATTCTCTATGTAGTCCAGCATACAAAGCGCTGAGAGCTAAAAAAAAGTTCAACTTTTTAGAGTGGGGGGAGGGGACTGAAAAGTTCATAGGCTGAAAAGTTCATAGTGGTTAAATTTGACTAAATGTGGTTTATTTTTCAACCACAGGGATCCAAGCGCTGAAATACTGACGGAAGCAGTGTGTAGACCGAAGACAAGACTGTTGAAAAATAAACCACATTTGGTCAAAGTTGACCAATGAACTTTTCAGACCCCCCTCGTACAGCTGTACCTGTCAATGTCAAACCTTTCTAACCAGCCGATCAGAATTGAGGAAGGGCAGGACATAGGATGAAGGTACAGGAAGAAGAGAATGCCAAGATGGAGGGATAGAACTTGATCTTCGCTGCATTAGACAACCCAGTACTCCTTGATCTGACACAAAGGATACCATGATCAAAATATGAAAGCAAATGCTTGGAGGAATGTGTTCAAATCTGTTGGCATGCCAGGTGAGTGTTTGTGTCTTTGTGACAGTCATATTTCTTGCAAGTTTGTTGTGATAGATAATACGGATACTATGTGAATTTGTACAGTCAATGACGGCAAAAGAAATGGAACTATCTCCAATGTGAAATGAAATCATATACCGACAATCATTTATGAGTTTAGGAAACGATGTGTTGAGCATATCTTAGCGTGAGTTTTACCAAAATAGATTCAAAAATAAATGAAATTTTGAACATAGACTACTCACCTCAGAAGGGCAGATGGGCTGCCTGCAATTAGTCTGCATCCAAGAAATTGATGGGCCAATCTTCTTCAAAACCAGTTCAAACCGACTCCTCGTCAATCTAAAATACTACTTGAAACAGGCACTGTCAAGGCGCAACTCCTGGAAAAGTCGATGGTACTCTCCCAGCTGTTTTGTTGACCGGCTGATTTCATATACCCAGACTCTCGGGTTTTTTTTTTTGTGTGTGTCATCATATTTTGCATCCAGAGCAGCTGCCAATGCCAGAATGTGCTTCCTGTCCATTGTTATATAGAGACTGCTATTAAAAAATAAGTAGAAAGTCTTGATGGGTAAAGCGGAAGTGCTGAGCTGTGAGTGACAAGCTGTTGCTAGCATACAAAAATACTTACTTTTTGGTCTTTAAAACTACATAAACAGTTCCTTTGGGATGTCAAAACCTAAAATTAAACTCTCAAAAATGCACAATATGAAAACTTTGGTGCCTACTAAAACATGGTACGAAATGGTACGGAACATCTGTGTACTGTACATGTCCCTCATGGAACATGTTTCATACATGTACCGCACATGCCCCGTACGGAACATGTTCCATACATCTACCGCACATGTCCCATACGGAACATGTTCCGTACATCTACGGAACATGTTCCGTACATCTACCGCACATGTCCCACACATGACTGTCCTGCTACCGGTCCTGCCTGCCAACAGCCACAGTCCGCACGTAACATGTTCCGTACATCTCCATCCTACTACCGATGTGTCAGTTTAACTGGTGAGGGTAAACAGATGTAGCATGTTTCACTATTAAAACATATTTTTCACGTAACAAAGCACCAAAACAGTTAATTACATTCATATCAATGCTGCTGCTTTCTTTTTCCTCTGTAGTTACTATTATATTAATTTGTGACAGCCACTGCAGGTGGGCCAAACTGACACTACTACTTTCAGCAGCTAAATGTTAACTCATAAGTTAGCTCATAATTTTGACCAACTCCAGCCAAAACGACAAAACCCACTTACCTTGCCTTCCTATAATGTCCATGACATAATCAGAATTCAGCACGGCCACACACTTTATCTTTCTCCGAGTCAACAGTGTCGGCTCAGTCTGCCTGTCCATACATCGGTCAGGTGGCAGCGTCACCTGGGGGAGTGCGCCACCAATCACCATGGTGTCATCCTGCACATCTCCAAATCAGGGTCCTGCTTCTCAATTAAAGGTAATTTGTCATCTTAACACTGTCTAAGGTCATTACCGAGAATTTCACTTTAAATGTTGCAAGTTTTCACACTTTTCCCCCCATCGCACAAGGAGACTGATTGCAGCCATGTTCATACAAACGGAACATGTATTTTGCACACAACAGGCAGGACCACTAGCAGGATGTCCAGTACGGAACACGTACAGGAGGCACGTAGGACTGACAGCAGGTTGGAACAGTAGCAGGACGTTCTGTACGTCCGGAACATGTACATAAAGGGCACATAAGACTGACAGCAGGCAGGACCACCAGCAGAATATTGCACACGGGACATGTGCGGAACATTCCGTACTGTTCCATGTTTTAGTAAGCTCTGAAACCTATTAAAACAGTCAGTGGTCATAATGTGTTTGCATGCATTTTAGGACTGCAGCTATCAATTATGCGATTAATCGATAAAACTTTTTGTGCCTTTTTTCCCCCTTTTGTTTTTAGACAGTTCAGCACAGACTGGTTAGAGCAAGTTTTCTTATACATAAACAGCAAGATTTTGGTCAAAATGTCTTCAAACAAAAGAAAAAAAGGCACAAAAAGTTTATCTGATTAATTGAGTGAAGGATAACTGCAGCCCTAATTGCAATGCAATAGCTCAACCACAAACTGCATTTCACAAGGATGAATAGTAACAGTAATACAGGTAAATAAACAACTGTAAAATATAAATGCATAGCTTAATTACTGCCTCTTTGAATGTCCTAAAACGGCATTTTTAAAATTGGCAAAAGTATGATAACGTATGTGACAGAACTACTAAAATGAAAGGCAACTGTGTAGGTGTTTTTGCTAAAGTGGCGTGGAGAATCGCTACTGCAGACCACTTTCTCATGCAATACCACCTCCAAGGGATGCTACACATTTTGGAAATGTGCATAACAGAGTAAACACATGAACCACTGACCCTTAAAAGCAGCAATCCAGTGCATTTGAAGCACACAGATTAGACAGACCTAGCAGTTTAATCTAAACTCACATCAATCCCATAACCTGACCAGTGATGAGTATTTAATATAATTAATTGTTGCAGGGGTCACCCAGAAGCCAGTTGTTGCTTTTTTGTATTTGTTGTGAAACAAGATAATTTTATAGACAGGGGAAGGACAGAAAGGATGCAAAAGGTGGGATGGAATCAGCACAATAAATCACAAATGAACTGAGTAGTGTCGTGGTTTGCTCCTCCAGGCACGTGTTTGTTAATTCAAAATGACGTTAGTTCGCGTTCCCTCGGCTAGCTCCCTTCGTGCTTAGCACCATGCTAGCTAGCATATACATCACAGCTAACGGCCTCTAAGCAACTATTTTTTTTTTTTTTGCAGGACACTTACCAGATCACGGCTCCGGTTGCAGGCTTCTCTTACTTGCTTCGCGGCTAATGTCCTTTGTGGTTTATCCACGACATGTTTTTTTTTTTTTTTCCCCAACAACAGCCAACAGACGTTATACCTTGGCTTTGTTCGCCATTGTAAGGAGAATCCGAGCGTCCCCCTCCTCCTTCCTAAAGTCTTCCGTCTTCCTGATAGATTATCGTTTGGAAATCTTTTTTCTCCGTCAATCTGGCTTCAATAAGACCCTGGGGTTGTATTTCTTTCTTCCCAAGCGTAAACTGAGCTGCAGAGTTTACGAGCCGAACTGCGGTGCTAGATTAAGGTTCACCTCCACCATCCCTACTTGCGCAATTCTGGGCAATGTGGCTGAAAATGTCCGCACGTTATACAACATTTGCTAAAAGCAAATGGGGTGCAGGAAGAAGGCCCGCCCCCTTCGTGTTGCGTGATTTGCTCCGCCTGTGTCTGTCGGGGCGGTAGCAGCTCGTCCTCCGGGCACCAGCTCCGCGGTTGAGTACTTGCTGCTGCAGCTGCAGCTCTTGCACCCCTGTGAGCTCTGGTATGCAGGCACTGTACTGTGCTGACAGTCACTGAGCCAATATTTGAAGTCCTCAGTGGGCTTTTTCTGCTCCCGTCTACAGATTCACTACTCTGGCTGCACTGCGCGACTATCACAAGAGCTCCCTGTGCCTAGTACCCAAGTGTCTGCCTGTCTGCCTTTGCAGGCTGTGCATGCATCTAAAGGGTTAACCAGGTCCACACAGCCATTTTGTGCGCAAGGCTTACTACAAAATGGCGCCACCGATTCCCTGTCTGTTCCACTATGAAATCCCTCCAGCTGGGAAGGTACTTCAGAACCACCTCATGAAAAAAGGAAAATGGACTGAGCTCCTGGACAACCAGATGGGCTTCTACAATTCCAAAAAGTGCACTCATGATTCAGTGACATCCACTTTGGTTATACCTCAGAATATGCAGCTGGCTTAGTCCAGGGCAGTGTGTACTAAAATGTAGTAACTTGCATATGATTTCTGAACAGGTTCTATCATAAAAAAAAAAAAAATCATAAATGGTAAAACATGAGTGGGGAGGTAGGCCTAAGGAAAATGTCACAGGTCTGTGGTTTTCAATTCATACACTGTAATGGGCAGCTATAATTACAGATCCTGGTTATCTGGAAATCCAAGTCTTTAATGTTAGGGTTTGCTCTACAAACATATAGGCTTTATCATGATCTGTTGATGGAAAAAAGCAAAGGTTCACAACAAACTACACTGATCTCACCAATAACAGAAGAAATACCTCAGTGACATCATACATGACATCTTGATATCTGCTGTCATGTACTTGTTTGTTCCATGGTTGACTGACTTTAAAATGCTGTCTGGAAAAAGATCTCCATCACCACATTTTCGTTCCCCCCCCCCCCCCATACGTCACAAAAAAGAAAAGTATACCAGTCTCTGCAAGGTCAAATTGGATCATGGTTATAATGGAAAACAGAATAAATATTGTCCAAAGACAAATGTACTTCTGCTTGAGTACCCCGAATGGTATCTAGCTGGACATGTTTCTACAAAATTATGATGAATTAAGTCATGCACTTAAGTCTCATAAAATGAAAAGTGGTGGAAGATTCGGTTAGCCCGATTGCTAAAATGAGGTATATAAAACTAGAAAGTCAGATTTTAGTGACACCTTTGGCAATTAAAAGTACTACAGCACCATTCCTTTTTTGAAATTAAGTTAATAGGGCTGCAGTTCACATAAGAACAAGCCAACTTTATTGCCATTCAAACCATACAGCCAATCATATACAGGAGAACAAAATTACGTTTTGCCAATGTTAATCACATCTAGAATCAGAGGGGCCACTGCCATGCAAGGCGCCACCACAAACACCTTTTCTTTCCCCCATTCTATTATGCTGAGCACCAAGGTAGAAGGCAGGTAGTACCATTTTTATATGGTCTCTGGTATGACCCGGCCGGGGCTTGAACCCATGACCTCCTGGTTGTGGGGCAGATGCTCTATCAACTAGGCCACCACCCCATTTCCACAATCAGGAACCAATTGAAAGGGGGCCAGGAATTTCTTAAGGGCTGTTCCTGTATTTGACCATCTCCCCCACCATGTTTCCATCATGGGGTCAGAAACCACCAGTCTCCGGAGCATTTGTTGGTGACAGTTATCTGACAGTTTTGGCCTGACGCAGTGGGGCAAAGGAAGATGCATTTATAATCATAGAGAAATGATTATGCACAAAAAATATGTAGAGTGGAGTGCATGGGACCAACTTGTCACTTTTCATTTCCATGCGTTTTGTTGACAAAATCCTCTGGGTATGATGCCGAATTTCATCTAGCACACCAGTAAAAGCAGCAGTTGGGACTCCCTTTGGCCGGACAGCAATATAGCCAGTGTTATGTGCCATGTTGCTCCACTGTAATGCCCATGTTCTCCACAAATGCTGAATTACCGTTACAATCCTCTATGATTATGACTGCATTATATTATTTTTAAGCAGAGCTTCAGCACGGTGGCGCAGTGGTTAGCACTGTTGCCTTACAGCTAGAAGGTTCCTGGTTCGAATCCCCAGGCTGGCAGGGGTTGGAACCTTTCTGTATGGAGTTTGCATGTTCTCCCTGTGCTGTGTGGGTTTACTCCGGGGGCTCCGGTTTCCTCCCACAATCCAAAGACATGCATGTTAGGTTAATTGGTTGTTCTAAATTGTCCCTAGATATCTGTTTCCTATAGGCCCTTAGAATAGAGGGTTAGTACTAGTGAAAGCGCTTTGAGTGGTCTTTGTGACTAGAAAAGCGCTATATAAGTGCAGGTTAGTTAGTTAGTTAGTATCATCTTTTATGGTCAAATCTGACACTTTTCAGGTCCTTGTGTTTTGTTCACAGAGCTCTCTGGCCATGACATCAACTTTTATCCAATTAGCACAGAGTCTATCCTAAACCCTACCCAGCAGTTTTTGGGGCCACTGAAGTACTTACTCCTGACCAGGGCCTTCTTTTGGTTGCTAAAAACTCCTGCTTATGGGGAGGTCCAGGTAGTGGAGATACACATCAGGGGGGAAGTCCCTGCAAAATTAGTTCCTGGTAGGGGAAATGGGACAAGTTATAGTGAGCTTTATTGATATAGTGCCGTTTCACTTTCAAACTGTATAAAAGAATACCCCACAACTGCAGAAAGACCCCAACAATCTGGTGATCCTGTGAGCAAGCACTTGGTGATGGTGGAGAGGAAAAACTCCCTTTAAGCAGGAAGAAACCCCTAGCAGAACCAGTACCCAAAGGTGCCACAATAACCCAAGTTTCTAAATGTTCCATACAATGCCTTTTATGAACTTCCAACTATGTAAGGCAGAGCTTCAAAAAAATCTTTTTTTTAAGTAATCCATATTAGACTGTTATGAAACAATTGTAGGCTGTTAGTAATCAGGTGCCATACGTAAGTGTACCTTGTAGAAAACAAGACAGCACTGAAATATCAGATGTATTTGGTGTAGAAGCCAGCCAGCTTAAGTATCACATCATGGGATACAAACGGATACTAGACCCCCTTCCCTATTCATACATCTCACAGAAGGAGCAGTGACAACTATGAAAGCTTTTTAGCATGAAATGCATACCTATATAATCTCCTGCATCTTCAAAAAAATCTGATGTTTGGGTCCAGGAGAACTGGTAAACTCATTTATGCCATATGGATTACTAATTTACCTTAATTGACCAGAGGAAGTCCCAAATATAAGTGCTGTCAATCTGCTGGCTATTGCATGTTTCATTGGTCAGGAGATACAGTAATTTTGGTATATTTACCCAATGAGCATCTTTCATAGGAATTAAACGAGAAATGCACTGGAATGTTACACTGTAATTTCCCAGTTTGGGCTCAATAAAGTACATCTATCTATCTGTCTATGAGGGAACAGAATGAGTAGAGAATGTCATTTATGGTTAGCTCTATGAACCTCACCAGGGAGTAAGGTTTGCAGAGCCTCGCTTCCTGGTGGGTGAATCCCAAGCTCAGACAAATGGAACACTTTTCTGTTCCTCTGTGACTCCTGACAGATATGCAGCTCAGTAATTGGAAGATCTGGGGAATTCATGGGGAAAATCAAGTCTTTATCACAAACTGCACATAATGCTTCAAGAAAAATCAAAAGAAATGGCCTTTCCCATAAAATTAAGACTAGGCTGACAGTAGGCCATCAATTCCACCTTTCAAAGCCTCAATCTATTCACTCACTGAATCTGGTTGGTTGTGTAAATTACATCTTCTACATCCATCCATCCATCTTCTACCGCTTAAACCTTTTTGGGTCGTGGGGGGGCTGGAACCTATCCCAGCATCTTTGGGTGAGAGGCAGAGTACACCCTAGACAGATCGCCAGTCCATCACAGGGGCCATCTTCTACATTTACGTCCCTATTTTATGTCACACAACCATATCTAATACATTCATTGAACAGAAAATGGACCATCAAATCAGTTGCTCAAATTGTCAGTACACTGTTACTGAATATAATAATGGTGCTGGCTATGAGGCATACTGGAAGAAAATCCTGGTGTCTCACTTCGTCACTAAATTGGACAACCGTCTCAAACGATTCTCACTGGTCAAGATGTTAAAGTTTTACAGGAATTGCACTCTTTGTGGATCAAGAGGAAGCATATGATAGGATGACAAGATAGGAAGTGTGGAACTGTATGAGGAAGTCAGAAGTGGCAGAGATGTATATGAGGGTGGTGCAGGACATGTATGAGGACAGCAAGACTGTGGTGAGATGTGCTGTAAGAATGACAGATGGATTCAAGGTGGGAGTGGGATTATATCAGGGATTGGCACTGAGCCCCTTCTTGTTTGTTATGGTGATGGACAGGCTGACAGACAAGGTCAGACAGGAGTCTCCATGGACCATGATGTTTGCAGATAATATTGTGATCTGTAGTCAGAGTAGGTGAAACAGAACCTGGAGATGTGGAAAGTCTACTGAAAGTCAGTGAAAGAAAAACAGAATACATGTGTGTAAATAAGAGGGAGACAAGTGTAATGGTAAAGATGCAAGGAACAGAGGTTGTGAAGGTAAGAGAGTTTAAAAACCTGGGGTCAACCATCCAAAGCAATGGAAAATGCACAAGAGAGGTGAAGAAGAGGGTGCAGGCAAGGTGGAGTGGGTGGAGACGAGGATCGGGGTGATTTGAGACAATAGCAGCTAGAGTGAAACTAAAGATTTATAAGGTGGTAGTGAGACCTGCTATGATGTATGGTTTGAAGATGGTGGCTCTGACAAAAAGACAGAAGGCGGAACTGGAGGTGGCAGTTGAAGATGCAAAGATTCTCATTGGGAGTGACTAGGAGGGACAGGAATAGAAATAAGTATGTCAGAGGGACAGCTTAGGTTGGGCAGTTTGGAGACAAAGAGACGAGAGCTGACCTACTGCTGTACAGTGTGGTTCAGAGGCTGCACTGCAGAAGACTGGAAAGACTTGAAGCGAGTGGTGAGGGCAGCAGAAAAGATTACTAGTACCACAACTCTTGAAGATATTTATTCTGGTGTAACGGATGCCAACTAGTGCTGTTCGGCGTAGAACGTTAGTAAAACCTCCCTCCCAAAGCCTCATACAGTATCGGTAGCGCTGAGCTACCGGTCGGACCTTTAGCTCAGCGCGATCGTGCTGTGTCTCCCATGCTCGAACTGTGTAGTTGACTGAGAGGTCGCGGGTTCGTGTCCCGTGTGGGGCGAACTGCGCAGGATGATCTCTGTCACACTGGTGCCGTGAACCCGGCATGGGAGTGAGGTTTAAGGGGGAGAGTGTAACGGATGCCAACTAGTACTGTTCGGCGTAGAACGTTAGTAAACCTCCCTCCCAAAGCCTCATACAGTATCGGTAGCGCTGAGCTATCGGTCGGACCTTTAGCTCAGCGCGATCGTGCTGTGTCTCCCATGCTCGAACTGTGTAGTTGACTGAGAGGTCGCGGGTTCGTGTCCCGTGTGGGGCGAACTGCGCAGGATGATCTCTGTCACACTGGCAGACTTCAAAAGAAGGCCAGGAGCCTCTCCATGGACCCTACTCACCCCGGACATTCTCCGTTTTCCTCCCTCCCCTCTGGAGGAAGATACCGGACAATTAAAGCAAAAACAACCAGACTGAAACACAACTTTTTCCCCCCAGGCTGTGAAAAGTATTACCCCACCTCCATCCCATCCCATCCCCCCCAGGATTGATGCATTCCCTCCCCTTCTCCCCCAACTTCCCCCTCCCCTCCACAATTGCCTTACAACAATTACTGTCTATATCATTCTGTTTTACTGTTTTTTTAAAAAAAACTTTATTTATATTACTGCTACTGGACAGTTGCTAAAACTGCATTTCACTGTTGATATTTTATATAGTGACAATAAAGATCTATCTAGCTAAAGGTGGAGATGGTTTGGGCATGTGTAGAGGAGGGATAGTGGATATATGGGAAAAACAGTGGTAAAGATGGAACTGCCAGGTAGAAGGAAAAAAGGAAGACCATAGAAGATTCATGAATGTACCAGAGGAGGACATGGAGAGGGTTGGTGTTACAGAGGAAGATGCAAGGAATAGAGAGATGGAAGCAGATGGTCTGCTGTGGCGACCCCAAAAGGGAGCAGCTAAAAGAAGATGCTTGTTACACAACCTACCATGAGAGCCCCACTGCATGGAGAGTGAGGCTAGCTGACCTACACCCAGTTGCACACCACTGATGGATAACTGCAAACTAAAGGGCCACACTGGGTCACAGTGGGTCTCCCAAGAACTTGACCAGGGATCCAGCTCATCCCAGTTTCTCATAGCCTTCAATCTTGTGTGGGTCTAGGCACAAGGCTGACCTTTGTGCTCTTGGACCCTCAAGCCTTCGGCCCCCAGAGCCACCAGGGCAATCAAGCATCCTCCACCAAGGCAAGTACATTCGAGGCAAGGGAAGGAGAGTTTGCTAACAGGTAGAAGGTATCAAAATTTCATCATCAAACTCTGATGTGCATCTCTTTCTGCTCACTACTGAAATGGATTGTAAAGCCTATTGGCACAAAAGTCAGACCTTTTCCCAGAGTAGAACTTGGTGTTGCATTCATTTTAGACAGTGGGCTGATCAATAAAACATCAGTTACATGACTGGAAGAGGTTTATACAATGGGGAAAATAAGTACTGAACACATCAACATTTTTCTCATTAAACATATTTCTGATGGAGCCACTGACCTGAGATTTTCACCAGATATGAGTAACAACCCAAGTAATCCACCATCATCATCATCATCATCATAGCAGTCTGTCGGGGCGACAATGACTGTTTCATTTAGGTCTGATCAAATTCCTCCACACAGCCCCGTCCCCCGCCCTCCGTTGCCAGGAACCCCCGACCCTGCCAACCCGGGCGACATCCGAGCTGGTATGAGTTGCTCTCTGACTGACCATTTCATGAAACTGCTTGCAAAGTATTTGAGTACCACTAGCCTTTGCTGGACTAGTGGTACATTCTTGGCAGATAGAGGTATTATCAGTAGCAAGGACAGGCCAAGACAAACTGACTCCAGCATCTGTTGCAGTGACTGGCCAGATGATAGGTTTGTTTATCTCTGCTCTTTGTGTAGTGCATGTCATGATGCACCGACTGGCGAAAGTCCACCACAGACCTTGCGACAGATGTGCTTAAAGAAATCAAGGCAACTGTGTTCACAAAACAAGTTATAGTTTAATAAAGTGGAATGACACAGCGAGTAAGTATGAAACACGCTTAATGAAATTAATTTAATATTTAGCAGAAATGCCTTTGTTGTTGATAACAGCTTCCAGACACCTCCTATTTGGAGAAACTAGGCACAGGTATTGCTCAGGAGTGATTTTAGCCCTTTCTTCCACATAAACTGTCTTCAAATCTTGAAGGTTCCATGGGTGTCTTCTACGAACTGATCTTCAGTTTGTTCCATAGATTTTTAATTGGATTTAGGTCAGGTGACTGACTGGGCCATTCTAGCAGCTTTATTTCCCTTCTCTGGAGCCAGTTGAGTTTCCTTGGCTGTGTTTGGGATCATTGTCTTGCTGAAATGTCCACCCTCATTTCATCTTCAGCATCTCAGCAGATGGCAACAGGTTCTTTTCAAGGAGGTCTCTGTACATTTGTCCATTCATCTTTCCCTCAATTATATGACGTCTGCCTGTACAATGTGCTGAAAAACACCCCCACACCATGATGCTCTCACCTCCAAACTTCACTGTTGGTATGATGTTTTTGGGCTGATGTGCAGTGCCATTTCTCCTCCAAATGTGCCGTGTTGTGGCATCCAAGAAGTTCAATTTTGGTCTCATCTGACCAGACCATACTTTCCCAGTATTTTATATTTTACTGGTTTGCCCAAATGTTGTGCAGCAAACTTTAAATGAGCTTCAACATGCTTTTCCTTCAGCAATGTAGTCTTGTGAGGTGAGCAGGCATAGAACCCATGTCAGTTGAGTGCATTATTGTTTTCTTTGAAACAGCAGTACCTGTTAACTCCATGTCTTCCTGGAGCTCTCCATGAGTGGTCTTTGGCTCTTGGATAACTCTTCTGATAATTCTTTTGACTCCTCTGTCAGAAATCTTGCGAGGAGCTCCTGGTTGTGGGAAGTTTATGGTAAAATGATGTTCTTTCCACTTCCAAATGATGGCTCCAACATGCTCTGAACATTCAGCAATTTAGAAATGCACCTGTAACCAATGCCATCATTATGTTTTGCCACAATAAGGCTGCCAAGGACTAGAGAGAGTTCTTTGCTTCTACCCATCATGAGTTGTTTGTGGTGTGACAATCTGATATTCACAGACCTTTTGAAAGGCTGTCAGAACGTAACCAGCTGAAATTAATTTGCACTGATGGGGGATGGGATGGCTTCCTAAATTCTGATGGATTTCAGCTGGTTTCTTGGCTTTCTATGCCTTTTTCTTTGTGTTCAATACTTATTCTTTGTGTCATTTAACTTTAATAAATATAACTTGTTTTGTGAATAGTTGCCTTGATTTCTTTGCATATATGGATTACTTGAGTTGCTACTGATATCTGGTGAAAATCTCAGGTCAATGGCTCCATCAGAAATATGTTTAATGAGAAAAATGTTGATGTGTTCAACACTTATTTTCCCCACTGTAGACCCCTGGGGTGAGGAGTTGGGGAGGAATTGTGTAGCAGCTGCAACTTTTACATGCACAGTATGGGCAAAATTGTTGGGCCACACTTTGGAATTCTTGAAGGCAGGCATTTCATTCTTGGGAAATCTTAGTGCTTCAGCCAACCAAAATATTTGACAATTCTATACTTTCAACCTCGTGGGAACAGTTTGGGAAAGGCCCTTTTCTGTTTCAGCATGACTGTGTCTGAGTGTACAAAGCAAGGTCCATTAAGGCATTGTTGGAGGAGTTTGGTCAAACTAGCACTATTAGTTTGTAAAAGGCTTTCATCTTTTACTGTCCAGGGTGTACCCTGCCTCTGCCTACAAGTTGGGTCAAGCCCTCTTTGGTAAAAATTTTGGCCAAACCTCTCCATTATTTTAACAAAAGTTATTAGAAGAATGAGAGAGCACACAATACCATTGTGGGGTTTGTTTTGACCTGCTAGATCCCACTACATTCTACTGTACATGCAGCAGGATATGCAGATCCTACCATGGGATCTATGCATATCAAGTTCAAGGACTGTCCACACCAACAAAAGCTATAAATACAGTATACTGTTCTAAAAAATGTTCTCAAATGGATGTGTGAGTCTACACTACAACAATAACAGTGGCAAACAATATTTTTGGGATCACATTCAGAGGAATTCGATGAATGACAAACACTGAGAGCCAATCAAAATACAACTAGCTATCACATTCACTACGTTGACTGAAAACAGGGCTGGAAAGTGTGGTTGAGCTCTCGGGTCTGCCAAACAGCTTTCAGATAAGGTACCAAGTACAGGAGACAACTGCAGATGTTGAACGGCTGTCACAAATCAGCTGGGCCTGTTTAAATTATTTTCACTACTATTTTTTTAAAAATATAATTTCAGCACAGCACATATGGAAGGCAAGCCTGACTCGCTCTGTTCCCACAAAGTGCAACACACAAGAATGTGTTTCAGAGTGGTTTGCAGTGCCCATCGCATTCTATCTGGCTGTTGGTTAATGGAAGCTTTGGCGCAAAGGATCCACTGAATAATTTCATGAATGGACAAAGCCTTCTGCTTTTCTTCTTTTTAATCTGTGCTATGCTGGTGGGAGGGGTGAAGCTAGCGCCTGGAGCATGCAACGCATGCTTAGTTCCACTGTTGATAGATCATCTTTTCATCAGTATGGCTCTCCACATTGTCATTGCTATAGTTACTAGTTACAGTATCTCACAAAAGTGAGTACACCCCTCACATTTTTGTAAATATTTTATATCTTTTCATGGGACAACAATGAAGATATGACACTTTGATACAATGTAGTCAGTGTACAGCTTGTATAACTGTAAATTTGCTGTCCCCTCAAAATAACTCAACACACAGCCATTAATGTCTAAACTGCTGGCAACAAAAGTGAGTACACCCCAAAGTGAAAATACCCAAATTGTGCCCAATTAGCCATTTTCCATCCCTGGTGTCATGTGACTCGCTAGTGTTACAAGGTCTCAGGTGTGAATGGGGAGCAGGTGTTCTAAATGTGGTGTTATCGCTCTCACACTCTCTCATACTGGTCACTGGAAGTTCAACATGGCCCCTCATGGCAAAGAACTCTGAGGCTCTGAAAAAAAAAATTGCTGCTCTACATAAAGATGGCCTTGGGCCAATCAAGAAGATTGTAAACACCCTGAAATTGAGCTGCAGCACGGTGGCCAAGACCATACAGCAGTTTTAACAGGACAGGTTCCACTCAGAACAGGCCTCACCATGGTCAGCCAAAGAAGTTGGGTGCACGTGCTCAGCGTCATATCCAGAGGTTGTCTTTTGAAAATAGACATATGAGAGCAGCCAGCATTGCTGTAGAGGTTGAAGGGGTGGGGTCAGCCTGTTAGTGCTCAGACCATACACCGCACACTGCATCAAATTGGTCTGCATGGCTGTCATCCCAGCAGGAAGCCACTTTTAAAGATGATGCACAAGAAAGCCCGCAAACAGTTTGCTGAAGACAAGCAGACTAAGGACATGGATTACTGGAACCATGTCCTGTGGTGGGTGGTGCAGTGGCACAGTGGTTAGCACTGCGGCAGCACAGCAACTCACCCTTGGCCAGGGGATCCTGGGTTCAATCCCAGCCCCCAACCAACAGTGATCTGTGTGGAGTTTGCATGTTCTCCCCGTGTCTGCGTGGGTTTACTCCGGGATTTCTCCGGTTTCCTCCCACATGCCAAAAACATGCAAGTTAGGTTAATTGGCATCAAACTGGGGATTCTAAATTGTCCTTAGGTATGACTGTGAGAGTGAATGGCTGTCTGTCTCTGTGTTCGCCCTGCGATGGACTGGTGATCTGTCCAGGGTGTACCCTGCCTCTCACCCAAAGATGCTGGGATAGGCTCCAGCCCCCCCGTGACCCGAAAAGGATTAAGCGGAAGAAGATGAATGAATGAATGTCCTGTGGTCTGATGACACCAAGATAAAGTTATTTGGTTCAGATGGTGTCAAGCGAGTGTGGCGGCAACCAGGTGGGGAGTACAAAGACAAATGTGTCTTGCCTACAGTCAAGCATGGTGGTGGGAGTGTCATGGTTTTGGGCTGCATGAGTGCTGCTGGCACTGGGGAGCTACAGTTCATTGAGGGAACCATAAATGCCAACATGTACATACTGAAGCACAGCATGATCCCCTCCCTTGGGAAACTGGGCCGCAGGGCAGTATTCCAACATGGTAATGACCCCAAACACCCCTTCAAGATGACCACTGCCTTGCTAAAGAAACTGAGGGTAAAGGTGATGGACTGGCTAAGCATGTCTCCAGACTTAAACCCTACTGAGCATCTGTGGGGCATCCTCAAACAGAAGGTGGAGAAGCGCAAGGTCTCTAACATCCACCAGCTCTGTGATGTTGTCATGGAGGAGTGGAAGAGGATTCCAGTGGCAACCTGTGAAGCTCGAGTGAATTCCATGCCCAAGAGAGTTAAGGCAGTGCTGGAAACTAATGGTGGCCACACAAAATATTAACACTTTGGGCACAATTTGGACATTTTCACTTTGGGGTGTACTCACTTTTGTTGCCAGCGGTTTAGACATTAATGGCTGTGCGTTGTTATTTTGAGGGGAAAGCAAATTTACAGTTACACAAGCTGTACACTGACTACATTGTATCAAAGTGTCATATCTTCAGTGCTGTCCCATGAAAAAAAATATTTACAAAAATGTGAGGGGTGTACTCACTTTTGTGAGATACTGTATAGTTCTTGTGGACAGCCCTTCATTCACACCTTGACATGAGTCAAGTTTTCACACTCATGGCAAGGAGCTGAAAGGAAAGCACTCTCCATGTAAAACCTCCTTGCTTTAACAGGAGACTTTAGGTAACAGATAGGTAAACAAGCAAAACTGAACACACACACACACCAAAACTGAGAATATTGGTCAAAGATGACCATTTACCAGTAACTGGGTATGAGTATTCAATGTAAATCCATCTTAACCCACAATATATTTATGGTCTAAGAAAAAAATGTATTGGATTTGCGGTTCAGTGAATTTAAAAAAATTCATGAGTTCAGCCATTTTGCAACTTTTCTTTGGGACTACACAAGGCATTGGGGCTCAATATTTCTGCCTGAGCCCTTTGCAACCACTGAAGATGTTTGCCATTCTGTTAGATGCCGCACATTGTGATTTGAAAATAAAAGGGAGGTGAGAAAGACATACAACTTTCTTTAAAAAGTAGAGATTTGCTCTGCTCCCAAAGCAAGCTGAATGTGTGTGCAGTCGGGCAAAGCAGCAATGCAAATCTGAGACCATCACCCAAGTGTATTCCCAGAAAAGTTTAACAAATTTTTACTAATTCAGGCTGCGTGTCCACCAAATGCGTTTTTTGTTGTCCAACCGCCTTGAGCTTTGTTTTTTTTCCCTCCAGTTTGTGCGCAATGCTCTGGGAAAAAAAAAAAAAAAGCTCCTGCCCTGTATCCCAGCAACAGCTTGCCACTCTCAGCTCAGCACTTACGCTTTTCCGATTGTCAGACTTTCTACTGATTTTTTAATAGCAGTCTCTAAATAACAATGGACGGGAAACGTTTTCTACCAGTGCTGTATGTAAAATATGATGACACGGAAAGCAGGAGTCTGAGTACAAACTAGTACCGGCGTCCTATGTCCCGTCCACGCAGCAGTTCTGATTGGCTGCTTGGTCTGACATTGACGAGCTCAGCTGAAGTCTCTGAAAAGTTGAACTTTTTTCGGCTCCGAGTGCCACTACAAAAAACTGCCACCGCCGAGAGTGTTTCTGTGCCGAGGGCACTCAGCGCTATAAACGCTGGACTACATAGAGAATGAATGGAAAATAGCCGCCCAGAGCAAAGAAAATGTGTTTGGTGGACATGCAGCCTCTATGAGTCACCTTACAATGCAATGTCAAAAAGTACTTATTTAAAAATTTGGAAACTCTTTGACACCTTTAGGCCTTCAATGGAATTGCAGCCCCACTCACTATTCCTCAGAGGGAGTCCTTTCCAATGAAGCAAGACTGTGTAAGAGTTTCCCTTTAAAATATTGTTTCTGAAACAATTTTGATGGTACATCAACCTTTGACCAGCTGACTGTCCCTTCCCCCATAGCCAGAGAGGGTCTGAATCACTTGCAACAGCTCTATTCGAGTTTCTAGTTCCTGGAAGGAACCCCCCCAAAACAACTGACAGGTTCTACAGCTCAAATCCTACTATCCACTAATAGTTTGTGCCTAAAAGTATGCCCTAACAAAGCACCATGTACTGTAACTGGCTATTTGGACTCTGCCCATAAAATGTGCCAGAATTTTCAGTTTTCCTACCAGTAATGTAGTCAAGACTTTATCGAGTCCAGTCTCCTAAGACCAAAACCTTCTTCTTTTAGATTTGATTGGTGGTTGGCAACAACCTTACAGGTGCATTACCGCCACCAATGATATATAATCCTAAATACACAGTGATCTTGGAAGAAACTGGTCTCAACTACAACACTACTTCAGGAAAGTTACATATACTGTGCGGCTTTAATCTTCCTAAATCTTTCTCAGAAATGAACGGAGATGCAAAACTGCCATTCTGTTTGGAAGCAGGTCGGTCAGTACATGCATATCAAACATGTGTCAATGCAGGAGAATATGCACTTCTAAATGGTGCACACAAATGCTTCAGCATTTAGGGAAAGATGGTTGAAAAAGTTCCAGTCGTCACTTTTATTTAAAAATTTCTATTGGCATTTCACCATGGTCAGGACCATGTCAGTGATAGAATATAGTCATGTCTCAAACAGCAAGCGAGTGCAAGGACCAACAAGAGAATATCATCATCACCCCCCCCCCCCAACCACCACAAATGATATCCATTTTGCACTGTGTCTTAAGACATTTTAAATATTGCCATTTCTGACCTCAACTCAACTTAGAAAACGACGCATGACTTGTGAAATTGCAAAAAAAAAAAAAAAAAAAAAGAAAGAAAAAGGAGAAACCAAAACTGATCAAATTATTTCTTTGTACACTTTTATTGGCACAATTAATCTACAATTTAGATGTATGAAATTAAATATTATGTATGCATGTAATGTCAAAAATACGATGACAAAAAAACAAAACAAATTGTGAATGAAACATTTAAAAAATGCAACTACATGAATGCAAATAAAACACATTTGCCTTTACCCCTATTGATGGAACTTTCAACTACAAACAAGTGGAAAAATACTGCGTTCAAACATAACCTTTACCAGGACAGACTTTCACATAATCAGTACCCACACCTTGCAATCTTGTTTTCATTGGTTGTAGAAAATTCACCAAAACACCTTTTTAACCACTCAACAACATGAACCTGTATAAAATTACATATGTAAAAAAAAAACAAAAAAAAACAACTAAACTTTACATCAATTTGTAATCAGGTATTCAAACAGATGCATTCAAGAGTCAAAAGCATTCAACACCCCAGAGACTGATATTTAAATAAATGACTAAATTCTTTCAGAATATTCACCCATTGTTTTCTGAGGCATGAGAGGTTTGGTGTTGAAGAAATGTCTCCAAGCAAGAGAATGTCTCTGTGCACTCAGTGCACTCGTAAAGAGCTTCCGAAGAGTCTTTATCATTTTGTACATGGTCCATATGGTCATCCTCTGTGTCCTGTGTGTTACTCTTTTCTTGGACAGGGTCCCCACTAATACCCGTGTCCTCAGATGCTGGTTTAGCATCAGCTGCGTCTTCAGCATTTGGGTGATTCTGAAGATGAAGCTCAAGGGATGAAGAATTCTTGAACTCAGCTGGACACTTGGGACACTTGCTGGGTTCTTTCTTGTGATAGCGCAAGTGCCGCTGGTACACACACAACAGCCCAAATGACTTACCACATTCCTTACACTTGTAATTTCCTCTGCCAAGTTTTCCTGATTGCATCTCTTTAGGACTCTGCTTTGGTGATTTATTTTCATCATCAGAGCAACTCTTTGTGTTCTCAGTGAGTTCTGTGTTTTTGCCACAAACAAAAGCATTAGACGGATGACCATTCTGGGGTGTTGTATACAACAGCTTCAAAGCTGGTTTCTTGTCCAGCTCAGTTTTGTGGTACATGACTACATGTCTTCTCAAATCACAGCGCTGAGGAAAGTGTCTGCCACAAAATACACAGGTGTGCATTGTACCTTTATGGTATCTCATGTGCCTAGATAAACTACTTGAATGATTAAAGACACGATGACAGTGCTTGCAAGGATGCAGCTTTCCATTTGGATTGGCCCCTCTTCTACGTCTTTTTGGAAACATCCTTCGCTTAATCGTTTCTTGAGACTCTTTATTTATCTGATCAATCTCCTCTTGTGTTTGATGTGTAAGATGATGCTCTTTTAGAGCTGTTAATTTATGGAAACGATCTCCACACAAACCACATCTATATGGTGTGAAAGAATGGTCGTCACCTTTCTTACTGCTACTATCTTTGAAGACTTTACTGTCCCCATTGTTAATTTCAGGCACACCATTTCTCTGGCAGTTTTCAACCTGCATATCTTCTATGTTAGAAATAGCGTCACAGTTGTTAAAACTGATGTCAATTTCAATTTCAGATTCATACAAATTTTCAGGCTCTTTTCCCTTGCAATAATACAGTGAATGTGTCTGGAAATCTGACAACCAGAAAAAGCTTAATTTGCACTTCTTACAAGGGAATGTTTTCTCCAACTTTTTTTCTTGTCCATTGTCTGATTTATCCAAACCTGAATGCTTGGGAGAGAGGTGATTTTCTTTCTGATGAGCATTCAGAGCATCCACTTTCAGGAATCGCTTACCACAAGAACGACAGCAGTGAAATTTTTCATTGACATGGTCTTGGAGGTGTTTCTTCAGGTCCTGTCTATCCTCAAAGATTTTACAGCATAAAGTACATTTGTAACCTCGCTCTGTGTTCCGATATTGCTGGTGCCGATGTAAACTCTGCAGGCTGTTAAAGGATCTGTTACATATTTCGCAGCGATGATGGCCCTGACGAGACTTGTCAAAGTTAATCTCTGATGGCCTCGGTCTGAATACATCTTTGGGTACAGAAGGCTGCGATTTCAAGTTTGGAGACAATGGTCTGATGGGGGATGAGAAATGTGATGGTAATACTCCTGGGGATACTGGCTTAATCAAGGAATATGAGTGCTCCAAACCATTCACAGCCGTCAGTGTCCCATTTTCTTGTAACACATATTCTCTAGGAATTTCAAATCCATTGGATGAGCCATCAAAGGAAAAAGATTCCAAAGGCCCATGAATGGCCATATGAGCCAATACATGGGAGTACTGACTGAACCCATCACCACACTCAGTGCAGATGAAAGTGCTTGACTCTCCGCCCAAAAGAGATGAAGCAACACTATTCCCAGATTTCTGCTTTTCCATTATGACTTGATTTTGTCCATGTAGTGAAGGCATCACTTTTCACCTACATGTACCAAAGAGATGCTAACCAGACAAAGGATTGGTCTCCAAGTGGCCATCAGCTAGTTTCCTTTGGTTCTTTCATGTTGCAGAAGCACCTGGAGGGACAAAAGAAAAAGAAAAATAAAGATATGTATACACACCAGTTGCTGTAATTTGTAGACCTGCACCCAATTATTTGGTCATCTAGGCAACTGGTTTGCCTGCTTTTGTTTTTTACCCCCTTCACTTCATTCTGTCATTCACCTAATGCTTCGCTAACGTTCATGAAAATCAAATCCCAGTCATTGCCGTTTTCTCAATGCTGTAGTTGCAGCCTGAAGTACCTGCTTTCGCTATGAAAACAATTAAACAACTAACTGCAGCATTCGGTGAGAAGAGTGCACCCGAACCATTCACAAAAGGTGGGCCTGAGGGAAAGATGGGAAAACTTCACTATCAGCTTTCAATACAGCAACTTAATTTTCAAGGTACACCTGTATTTACAAGTTTGAATTATGTTTTTTTTTAAATATCACCAACCAGGAAACACTGTCAACCCCAAGTTTTCTTAGACAATATATGACAAAGATTTTCTTACTGTAATTGTACTCTGTTGCACTGTTATATTAGTGAAGTAATATCAACTTACATCGTTTTTTTTGCTACACTGTTCCATGAGGGAAATTTCTTTTATAACACTTTGCACAAGTTCAACAATAATACTTCTTGAACTAATTTCCTTTCGGGCAAAGTAAACATTGAACATAGTAGCCTAACTTTTACTCTCAAACTAGTACTCATTTACCCACCGCACTGCTCAATACAGTGGTTTAATTCCTACAGAAACTTGTATCATTTTACATGCACCAGGTAAGCATGCACCGATTGGGGTGATTGCCGCTCCCCTTGGGGTGAGACTGGAAATCCTGGCAGATAAGCACATCTGTCGCAAGGCCTGTGGTGGACTTTTGCCAGTCGGTGTATCGTGACATGCACTACACAAAGAGCAGAGATAAACAAACCTATCATCTGGTCAGTCACTGCAACAGATACTGGAGTCAGTTTGTCTTAGCGGTATTATCAGTGGCAAGGACAGGCCATCTACCAAGAATGTGCCGCTAGTCCAGCAAAAGCTAGTGGTACTCAAATACTTTGCAAACAGTTTCATGAAATGGTCAGTCAGAAAGAACTCATACCGGCCTGGATGTCACCTGGGTGAACAAGGTCATGAGTTCCTGGCAGCAGAAGGCAAAGGACAGAGCTGCGTGGAGGAATCTAATCAGACTTAAATGAAATGGTCATTGGCGCCACCCGACAGACTGCTATGATGATGGTGATGACTTGAATAAAGGCCTGTTCAGTCTCAGAGGTGAAAACGTTTACGTTCTGTAGACTGCGTTTGCGTACACAGCAGTATTCTGAGTGGTTTTTGAGCCACTGCAGCCGCTGCTCAGCAGCCGTGTTTCACGCATGCACCGTGAAAATAATCTTTAGTCACATGCCCGTACTGTCGGCGGCAGCCAAGGGCCACCAAACTGATTTGAACAGCTGCAATCCAAACACAAAAGAAGCCGTTTTAAAATGGTGGAAGCAATGGAGGTACGGGAATACAATGATAATCAAGACAAACAGGAGCTTTTGCTGTTTAGTGGCAGAGGAAGAAAGCAGACGGGCAAAAAGATGGACATTTGTTCATACAGTATTGGCAGATTGCTCAGTACTTCCCTCTGGCGGGAGTTTCCGGGCACATGCGCAGTTCACTGTGACCATTTGCATATTTGTACGTGTGTTCACTTTTTTGGGGCTGTATGCCCTCGGTCAATGCTCACTTTCTGCATAGGATTTGCAAACAAATGCGTCCACTGCGCTAGTTTGCGTACCAACTCGTTTTTGCCACCACGAATTGGGCTTTACCCATCTCATTAAACATTCACAATCCAAGGAAGATCATCCAAGAATACTTGACTATATATACCACTGTAGATGTTATTTTAGCTTGTGGTGCATTCTCATGGGGGCCACTTGGTCATTGCTGAAGGAGATTTACCCCCCCCCCCCATGGGGGGGGGTATGCACTCCTATTTATAACTGGGTAAACAGCGGAACAAGAGACTGAGAAGTGCCTCAAGTTTACTATGCTTTACAGATGTAGAAACACTATACAACACAGGGCTGAGGACAAAAAGAAAAGCAGAACATGCCACTAAACTGGGTGGGGTGTTCAGCTGCCTGTTGTCTGTGTCACAATGAGCTAGCTGAGTGAGTTTGGGTGCCTGACTAGGATGCCTTCTCGAGGCTTTTTTTTTGCTTACCCAACCAGCACAGATACTAGGACCAATGCAGGACACAGGAAGATAATATTTCCCAGGGAATCTTTGCATAACTGGTGGCATTAACAGAGAAGTCTGAATAGCCCTGCTTAACATGTCCTAGCAAGGCAGACCATTGTTCAATAATAGCTTGCGTGGCCTGAAGCCAACAGTTAGAGATGGGAATTGTAAGATTTTATTGATACCAATTCCATCATCACTTCATCCAGCAGTACATTTTTTAAATCAATTCCTTTACTCATTATTGATACAATCAATTTTCAATGAGGAAAAGTACACTTACACAGACCTTATTTAAATGACTGTCTCACTGCACATCTCTGCCATGGAGAGTCAGAGATGGGTCCACAAATCCAAGACAAAATTTGACCCATTCGGGATTTAAGAACATAACTGCTTTAATGAACTGCAACAACAAACTTAGTACGACTAGAAGAAATACTAAATGGAAAGATATGACAGTCCATACAATGGAACAGACAAGGAAAGCAAATGGATTAAACAAAAAAGACAGGAAAGATACAAGGTGAAGGGAGTGGAATGTGGTAGCACAATGGCGCACAGGACTTGTGGGGGGCCAGCGGAGGAGATGACAAGCAACAACTCCACAGATCAGCTTTGCACCTTCTGTGTGACCACCAAGGAGTCATAGGAGCAACTGACTTAACATGTACAACTTGTCTCTCCTGCAAATGCGGAGCATGTGTGTCAGTTACTCCTGCGGCTTGCAGAAGGCTGACAACTGCATGGAAACCATGTCCGGTCTTGGGTGTGACCAGGTCCCTGCAGTCATGTGAAAACAACAAAAACCTGCAGACATTACAACTAGCACCATTATCTTTCTTGTGAAACATACCCATGATTTGGACTACTGATTTCTTTCTACCACAACTCCTTTTCTATGGTAACTCTAGATGTACATGTATGACATTACTGATTTGTAATCAGTGCAAAGGAACTGATATGCTCAGACAGGACTGTGTAGTGTGACATAAATTTACACCTCAACAACCTTCCACAGCCACAGACTTTAAGCAGGTCACATCTTCCGTAAATCATAGCGCATTTCTCAGGAATGTCAACTTTCATATCCTCACATCGCTGATCACACAAATGCTCTGGTCAGCCTGGAATTTGGTAATGCCTGCCACTATTGAGTCACTGGCATTTTTAAAAGTCTTACAAATAAACTCAGCACAGAGCAGTGGTGGAATACTCCGATCTATATAGTTCAATGGTTGCTGCTCTTTGTCCTCTGTTACAACAGAGAGGACTGCAAAATGCATCTGACATTCCCCCCCGCCATATCGGTACTGCATAGCTTTCATATTTACAAGAAGAGACACTGTGTGTTTGTCTGCACAGGCTGCACTTTTGTTTGTGTGTCACGTTTAGCGCCACACAAAGCGGGATGTTTTATTTTGGAGGGGGCTGTCACGGGGGGGAGCAGAGGATATGCGAGGTGAACCGAGGTGCATAAACTGCCCCTCACAGAGAGGACAAGCTGGTCTTTTCTCTACAGTAGCCAGAGGATGGTCAGAGCTGTTGCAGGCGCCGAGGGAGTGACTCAAAAAAATGCTCCTATAAAAGAAACCATTTTTTCTGTTTCTTCCGGAATTTGTAGTGGGCCGACAGCGGAATTCAACTCCGCTCAGGTTCATTTCGCACCGCTCTCTGGATAAGGAGTGTGACAAAGAAAGAGGAAGCTCCATGGGGTGATGCAGGCAATTTTTATGGGCTAGTTCAAGGGTGTCAAACATACAGTCTCCGGGCCAAAACTGGCCCTTTAGTTTGTACGGTGTGGTGAGTCTGTTCAGGTGGTTAGGATTGCTGACTAATGTGGAAATGTTTGTAAATTTAAAGATGCACTCCGGTGGCTCTAAAACTACCTCAAAAACCAATGTGTATTGCCCAAAATAGTATACTGTGGCTTTTTTATACACAAAAAACTTTCATTGCCTCACAACTGCTTGGAAAGCATCTTTCACCTACTTAAGTATGCGTGGACCTATGAATATTCTAATTAGCCCCACCCATACTCCCACCCACCAGTAGCTGGAACAAGACGAGGACATTGTACAAGGCTCCAAGAAGGCGATCCAACTTGAGGAAGTAAAAGTCATAACAAGATTTCCATAGGTAAACCTGCAGAACGATCATTCTCGGTGGAGTGGAGAGTTGCTGCCCAGCCCCGCATGGAGGCTGAAGGGCTCCCTGCCGGTCTGTGGTTGCCTACTTGCCACGGATTTCCCCAGTTTGCTCGAAATTTCTCCCGCTAGGGAGTGGAGGCGAGCCAGTGGGCGGGCGCACCAGACCCCCCCAACCCTCCCAGCGAGCAGACCAGCAAGCTGCTTGGACCACCGCCCCCAGCAAGCTCGCCTCCTTCACTCCCACGTGGGAGAGACTATGAGTGAGCCGGGGAGATCCGCGGCAAGCTGGCAACCAGAGACCAGCGGGGAGCTCTCCAGCCTCCATGTGGGGCCGGGCAGCAACACTCTACTCCACCGAGAATGATCCTTCTGCAGTTTCACCTGCAACGACACTTGCCCCAGCTGTTGCGTCACACACACCAGGGCTGTCTCCCCCGGCATGCAGGGTAAATTGCAGGCTGCAAACCCATGTCTTCTCCGATATTTTAGAGCGACACTGAGTTTTTTCTAAATAAAATTAATCATTGCCGTCATATTTTCATGTCTGTGGGTAAGATATGTAATTTAAAAGAAGAGGATTTCTTGCTCACACAGCCAAAAACTGAACACACATAATCTGCCATCTTTCCCATCTTGTAAAAGCGCCTGCTGCTCTTCGGCTCCTCCCTCTTCCCCTGAGGCAGTAAACTCCAGGTCTGTAGCCATGCTCAGTGGTTAGTCTGATTGGTTATAACATTAACCAATCAGGCTAAGCAGGAATGCTTACGTCGCCAGAAAGACTCTGTCCAAACTCTTACTTATTTTTTTTTTTTTTCTTGGGGGGGGGGGGGGGTTGCCTAACTGGAAAGTCACAGGAGAAAAACACTGACTTGACAGTTGGGAGTGATTTTGCTTTCAACATGTCTTATAAGTCACAAAAAACATGTTACAGACATGTTAACAGAAAAAAAACAAACCTGATTTTGGCGGAGTGTTACTTTAAAATAATTTCAAGATTCTGACAAGTTGTTTTGATCAGAAAGTGAAATACTATATTTTTAACAATTAAACTGCACTACTTGCACAGTGGTATAGGGGTTAGCACTGTTGCCCAACAGCTAGAAGGTTCCAGGTTTGAATCCCAAGGCTGGCAGGGGTAGGAACCTTTCTATGTGGAGTTTGCATGTTCTCCCTGTGCTGTGTGGGTTTACTCACAGTGCTCCATTTTCCTCCCACAATCCAAAGGCATGCATGTTAGGTTAATTGGTGATTCTAAATTGGTGATAGGCCCTTAGAATAGAGGTTTGGTACTAGCGAAGCACTTTGAGTGGTCTTTGAGATTAGAAAAGCACTATATACTGTAAGTACAGGTCCTTATCCCTACTTGCTGTCAGTTTTAGAGAAGTAACAGATGTTTTTAATTGTGCTACAAGTTTTTGTCTTGTGCTACATGACTATGATACTTTGTAGCACCAGTGCTATGGGCAAAAAAAGTTAACGGTACAGCGCTGTCAGAGGTATACAATTTGAATACTTTGGGGATGGATGGTAGTTTTGTGTATACCAATACCACAAAACAGCCACTTAAAATATGCCAAATAGCACCAAGACAAGCCTCAAAACTTCTGGAAAAAAAGCCACTTGGAATGATAAGACCAAAATTGAACTTCATAGTCACAACCATAAACGCTATGCTTGAAGAGAATCCAACAGGTCAATGATGAAAAATACACCATCCCTACTGTGAAGCACTGAGGTGGATCTCTGATGTTTTTTTGTTTGTTTGTTGTTGTTTTTTTTGGGGGGGACACAGAATTTGGTCAAGATTATTGGCAAGATGACTGCAGCATGTTATCAGAAAATACTGGAGGACAACTTGTACTCATCAGCCCGGAAGCTGCAATTGGGATATCCTTGGACGTTCCAGCATGGCAATGATCCAAAACACAAGGTCAAGCCAACTGAGCACTGGCTACAGGAGAAAAAAAAAGTAAAGGTTCTGGAGTGGCCATCACAATCTCCTGGCCTCAATAATACTGAGCCACTTTGGGGAGATCTCAACCGTGCAGTTCATGCAAGACAGCCCAAGAATTCACAGGATCCAGAGGGTTTTTGCCAAGAGGAATGGGCAGTTTTTCCCATCAGAGAATATAAAGTACCTCATCGATAACTATCACAAAAGACTACAAGCTGTCATTGATGCTAAAGGGGGTAATGCACAACATTAAGAACTGAAGGTATGTAACCTTTTGAACAAGGACCATCTCAGTATTTTCTTTAATACTATGTTTTGTTTAATGATTGTGCCATTTACAGATACCTCAAACACTCCTGATTAAATAAGACCAGGAAAAAAAAAAGGACATCCCTGATGCAAGTGTTTCCAGGAGGCTGGTGGGGTGAAGATGGCTTCACAAAGGGCATCCAAGGTTTGGAACTGACATCCATTTTTGTAAATCTTACTTACCACCCATCCCCAAACATTCTCAATAGGGTTTAGATCAGAGGAACATGCAGGATGGTCAAAAACTGAGCTGGAGGATCCAAAAGGCTGTTTGTGCAGACACAGGCCTATCCTTGACCCAAATTAAGGCCCTTGCCGATGCTGACTGCAGCCCAATAACCATAAGATGGCATCTACAAAAGAAAGGCTTAAAGAACAAAAAACATCTTCAAAGGTCGCATCTCCTCCCACACCACAAACTTGCCCATTTGGACTTTGCAAGGGAGAAGACATGTGACATTGAATCGTGGAAGAAAGTTGGTTTCCAACATTCCTGGCATAACAAGGAGATCCCACTGGAGATGTTTTCTACGGGGCACAGTGAAGGAGGCTCCATCATGATCGGGGGCCGCTTTTTCCCGTGGAACAATAGCACTACAGGGTATGCAGGGGTGTCAAAAGGCAGCTGGCTGTGTGAAGATGTTGCAGCTGGCCTCCATTTTGATTGAGGGCCCTCGTCTGTCCGGTAATGACTTGGTCTTTCAGCAGGACAACGCTGCAGTTCACAGCACCAGCCTGATGGAGGACTTCTTCCAGAAGAAGGTTGCTCTTGTAGGTAGCTAGTTAATCTTTTATTGTCATTGTGTGGCCGACACACATTGTGGGCTCACGCTGCCACAGAGACAGGACTGCGTGTGTATTGTGGGGTGTCACGTCTGCAAGGACTGAGGACTCGAATCTACAGGAGATAACAAGGAAGTGTGAGATTTGTCTCTTTGTCCCACAGAAGACGCCCCGGAGGGTATTCCAGTTAATCAGGAAATGAGAGACAATGGTGAAGCTTCAAAGGGATGCTTTGTAACTGTATGTTGACTGAAGACACCATGTGACTTGAATTCTGATGCTGGAAATGTATAAAAGGGTGTTGAGATATGATTCTGTCTCTTTCCTGCTTTGAGAATGCTAGAAGCTGTGTTCTGTCAAAAAAAGCTGGTTTTGTGACTGAAACTCAGCCTCGTTATTTGAGCATGCTTCTACACTGGTAACCCCCAGGCTAATGGTTTATGCGAACGCTTTCACAGGTCATTGAAAGCAGCCCTCAGAGCGTCGCTAACGGATACAAATTGGGTAGACAAACTTCCATGAGTTTTATTAGGGTTGCGTTCTGCACCTAAGGAAGATTTGCATGCTTCCCCGGCTGAATTAGTTTTCGCGCAACCGCTCCGTTTGCCCGGGGAATTTCTTCCTGATAATCCCGCACCTAATGGCCCCCCCGCTCAGCCGTGGCAGAGCGGCTCAGGAGCAAACACGCTCCCTGGCCCAGTCCATCACAGTTTCCCACACGTTTTTGTGCCCAAGGCTTTAAAAAATGCAGAGTTTGTTTTTGTTAAACATGACGCCCAGCGTCCAAGTTTGCGGCCGTTTTACGACGGACCGTTTCGAATGCTGGAGACCGGGCAGAAGCATTTCTGCTAGATTTAGGGGGCAGAAGGGAGCTGATTTGCATTAACTGGCTCAAACCTGCTTTTGTTCTGGCTGACGAGGAGGTGCAGCTCGCGAGGCCCCCCCGCCGGGGCAGGCCGCCGAGACGACATTCTCCAAAGTCTTCACAGAAAGGTGCTAACAGCTTTAATCCATAGGTGCAGAGAGACGTTGCAGGTGCAGCCAAGCCAGGCTGCAGCAGATTCGGCAGAAGATTAAAACCTAGGCAGTTGGTGGATTGATTAGCGATGTATGGAGTGCTTTGTGTTTTTCTTTTTGTTATGCCATGCAGATTTTGCCTTACTAGACGTTTTGGGGGGGGGGGGGGTAGTGTGGCCGACACACATTGTGGGCTCACGCTGCCACAGAGACAGGACTGCGTGTGTATTGTGGGGTGTCACGTCTGCAAGGACTGAGGACTCGAATCTACAGGAGATAACAAGGAAGTGTGAGATTTGTCTCTTTGTCCCACAGAAGACGCCCCGGAGGGTATTCCGGTTAATCAGGAAATGAGAGACAATGGTGAAGCTTCAAAGGGATGCTTTGTAACTGTATGTTGACTGAAGACACCATGTGACTTGAATTCTGATGCTGGAAATGTATAAAAGGGTGTTGAGATATGATTCTGTCTCTTTCCTGCTTTGAGAATGCTAGAAGCTGTGTTCTGTCAAATAAAGCTGGTTTTATGACTGAAACTCAGCCTCGTTATTTGAGCATGCTTCTACAATTGCACATTTACACTTGGTACAAAAGTACAACAAGATTGCAAAACTGTTCCACTGTTGCACAATGTTTGGACCATCCTGTGTTCCCCTGATCTAAATGTCATTAAGAACATTTGGGGATGGATGGCAAAGGAAGTTCACAAAAATGGACATCAGTTCCAGACCGTGGACGCCCTTCGTGAAGCCATCTTCACCACATAGAGCAAAGTTCCCACCAGCCTCCTGGAAACACTCGCATCAAGCTTGCCTAAACAACTTTTTGAAGTGGTCAGCAATTCAATTCAATTCAACTTTATTTATATAGCGCCCTTTCACAACAACAGTCATCTCATAGCACTATCAACTGTAGGGGGGCACCCCCACAGTTGCAGAAAGACCCCAGCAATCAGGCTGGAACAGAAGGGATAGAACAGTGGGGATACTCACTAAGTCCTTTGACACTTTTAGTTTCGTTTTTTGGGGGCTACGGTCTAAAACTTTTAATCAGCTGATGAACAGCCTGTTTGAGTTTAAATGCAGTTTTCTATAAATTGCCTACTCTCTATTTTTGTCACTTGCGCTTATTTCTTCTTTTTGCATTCTGAAGCTCGACTTATAACCTGGTTGCAATCCATCAGTGTGAAATGTGAATACCTGTAATTTTTCAGCCGGTCTTAAGATTTTGATCAGGAGTGTATTTTAATTTGATTCTCATTTAAAATAAATGTGTTCTGCCTAATCACTCATGTTTTCACCGTTGGCTGTAAATCCCCTATAAAAACAAATCTACACTGTCTAAACGAGCACGCTGAGGCGAGTGCAGTATTCTCCGCCTCTGTTCTCCTCGAAGATCCAAATATATTACTGAAGGAAAACAGCTTTCAGTTTTTCCACATAATTATTGGGGCAGAAGCAAATTATGATAAGCCTATCCATGAATACACAACAAAAACAGTTCTACACAACTCAGAGTTATAGGGCTGGATCCCAAGGTGAACCTGCGTAGCAAGTTATTATTAGCAGGATATGAACTACCAACCCTCCGGTTGACAACCTGCTCTACCTCCTGAGCCACCGCTGCCTGAAGGTTAAGAAAAGAGGTGACAATCAGACAGCAGCAATATGGTTTCATGTCAAGAAAGAGTGCAACACACACTACTCACAAAAAGTTAGGGATATTCGACTGTTGGGTGAAATTTCAGGATGCACCTAAAATTCACCATAACCTTTCCAGGTGAACTTAATTTGACCTTCTCTAACCTTTTGAATGCACATTTCTAACCGTTTAATGTTTCAGTACTTTTTTGCATAACTTGCTATTCTCTAACAAGATGCCTAATGGGAAAATTTACAACAGGTGTTTGATCCATGAATTGACAAATTTTCTGGTTCAATTAGAATTGGTATTTAAACAGTCCTCTTCATCATGCTGTTCACATTTTGACATCATGAGACCAAAATGACACTTCAAAACTGATCAACAGTACCTCGCCATTGCGAGGTTTCAAACAGGATGCTCTCAGAGGAAAGTGGCCACTGAGCTGAGAGTGTCACAGAGTGTCAGCAGGTTGCAACAGAGATACAGAGAGACTGGAAGAGTCAAAGAAAGGCAGAGAAGTGGATGTTCTCTGGCCACATCCCACACTGATGACCGCTTCATTGTGAACAGTGCCCTGCAGAACCGGATGATGAATGCGCCTCAACTCCAGGCACATTTAAGGGAAGTGAGAGGCACCCAAGTGTCATGTCAGACCATTCAAAACCGTTTACATCAGCGTGGTCTGCATGCTAGACGACCTGCAAGGGTACCTGAGCACACCATCAGACACAGGCGTCATAGTCTTGCATGGGCCAGGAAGCATTTACGCTGGACAAGGGACCAGTGGGCCTCAGTGCTGTTCTCTTATGAGTCGATTCATGTTGAGCAGAAATGATGGCCGCCAACGATGTTGGAGACGTCAAGGAGAGCACTACGCATCAGCCACTATTGTCACCAGACGAGCCTTCGGTGGTGGTGATGTTAGAGTCTGGTCAGATGTGTCTAGTCCAGGGGTCTTCAACCTGGGGCTCCTGGAACATTCAGGTTTCTGTGGAAAATTTTCTAATTTCACTTCTTAATTGGTCCAAAGGTTTGCACATAATCTGCTGTTGTTTTGCATGGATGCAAGGATGCCTACAGAACACATGCACAACAATGACGAAGTCATTCCTGTTGCATTTCATGTAGCCCTGTTGTTCTTGTTTAAACCTTTTACTTAGGTTTCACTTTTAGCATCCAGCATCTGTGCTGGAGAAGTACTTCTGCTCGGTTCTTGACAGAACTCAGCATACTCCTTTACCGTGATACTTTTGCAAGTGTTTTACCACATTGCTGGTGTTGATGTTCCGATGAAGAAAGAAAGAAGAAAATTGTCAACCCTGGTACCACACAGCAACATACCGAGGCAAGTCCCACAGCCGGCTCCAGTGAGGTGACACTCGTTGCTGCTAAGCAGAGAAGCCTTGCTCAGTGCAGCTGAGGACAAGATCACACCTTCATTTTATTTTAATACTATTAATGTATCAGATCGGTAAATTACTTTTATTGCTTACCGATACTGACCCAGCCATTTTGCCTGGATAGAACCAGATACTGATACAGCGGATCGGATCATCCCTAAAAGGTAACTCACCAAAAATGTTCCGTCTGAACTCGTTTTTCTGCAGGGGGTGGGCTTAAGTGAAACTTCACACCAAAAAAATATGACATTTGAGCAGTTTCACCCTTGATATGTCTTGTAAGTCATAAAAAAACATGTTACAGGGCATGTTAACAAGAAAAAAAAACCTTGATTTTTGGCAGAGTGTCACTTTAAAGAAACAGTGGCTACACTTCTCGGACGAGGCAGAAAGAGAAAACTATCAACAACTGCCACCAGAGTCCTGAGGAGGCAGGTGGTCAACCCCCCCCCCCCCCCCGACTAATTGTAAAAGACCTGCAGCAGCATCGAGGTTTCAGTTTCCACAGTAAGGTGCACACTAAATGCTGAAGGGCTTCATGCCCAAACTCCAAGACATACACCACTACCAACCCAAAGGCAAAAGAAAAGTTGGCTCCAATTTACTCAAACTATATAAATAAGCCAAAGAGGTTTTGGGATTCCAGGGCCGTACAGTGTGATATAGACTGTATGTCGCATGTGCGACGAGAAAATTGGTCTGTGTGAAGAATGAATAAAACGAAGTAGCACCGGTGTGATGAGAAACGGGTCTGTTTCTCATCACACTGGTAAAACTACAATTGGCAAGCTGCAGTCGCAAGTTCCATCAGCATAAATTCACACCTTGACAATCTCCCGCAGATAACGGCACATTTCTCCTGGATATCAAGTTTCATGTGCTCACATCCTTGATCATGCTTGGGGTCAGCCTGGAAGCTGGTAATGCAGGCCACTATGGAGTCACTGCCATTTTTACAAGTCTTTTAAGTTTGTTGTCCCGTGTTAAACTCAGCGCAGATCAGTGCTAGAATACATAGCTAGAATACATACACATATACAGAGTTCAATGGTTCCTGCTCTCTGTCCTCTGTTACAGCGGAGAGGACTGCAAAATGCACCAGACATTCTTTTTCATTCTGAACAGCTTTCACATTTACAAGAACATACACCGTGTGTTTGTGTGCGCAGGCTGCACTTGTGTCTACCTTAGCGGCAAACAAAGTGGGATATGTTTTATTTCGGAGGGGGCTGTCACAAAAAAAAAACAAAAAAAAAAAAGAAACAGCAGATGCGAGTTGAACCGGGATGTATAGATCTCCGCAGCAGCTGGGGGATGGTCAGAGCTGCTGCAGGCTCCAGGAGTTTTCTTCCGTTTCTTCTTGCTTCTCCTGGTCCCACAGTGATCATTTTGCGTAGGTCTCTGGAGTTGGAGGGTGCTGGAGAAAGAGGAAGCTCCATGGGGCGACAAGAGGCTACGGTCTAGTTTAGGGGTGACAAACATACGGCCCGCGGGCCAAAACTGGCCAATTAGTTTGTATAGTGAGTCTGTTTAGGTAGTTAGGATGATGACTGACGTGGAAATGGATGTAAATTTTAAATAATTTCTAGATCTTGACAAGTTGTTTTAATCATAATGTGAAATACTATATTTTTAATGGTTAACTGCACTACTTTCACAATGGTACAGGGGTTAGCACTGTTGCCTAACAGCTAGAAGGTTCCAGGTTTGAATCCCCAGGCTGGCAGGGGTGGGGACCTTTCTGTGTGGAGTTTGCATGTTCTCCCTGTGCTGTGTGGGTTTATTCCAGGTGAGCCGGTTTCCTCCCACAATTCGAAGACATGCATATTAGGTTAATTGATGATTCTAAATGGTCCCTGGATATCTGTCTCTTAGTACTAGTGAAGCACTTTAAGTGGCTTTTGAGTGTAGAAAAGTGCTATATAAGTACAGGTCTTTATCCTTGCTGTCAATTTTAGGCTACGTTCACACTGCAGGTTTTAATGCTCAATTCCGATTTTTTTTTTTTTTTGCACAAATGTGACCCATATCTGATTTTTTAATGACCGCCTGAACAGCACATATCTGATTTTTTTCACACCATATCCAGGTCACTTTCATATGTGGTCATAATTCGGATACATACAGTGGGGAAAAAAAGTATTTAGTCAGCCACCAATTGTGCAAGTTCTCCCACTTAAAAGATGAGAGAGGTCTCCAATTTTCATCATAGGTATACCTCAACTATGAGAGACAAAATAAGAAAAAAAAAATCCAGAAAATCACATTGAAGGATTTTTAATGAATTAATTGGTAAATTCCTCGGTAAAATAAGTATTTGGTCAATAACAAAAGTTCATCTCAATACTTTGTTATAAACCCTTTGTTGGCAATGACAGAGGTGAAACGTTTTCTCTAAGTCTTCACAAGGTTTTCACACACTGTTGCTGGTATTTTGGCCCATTCCTCCATGCAGATCTCCTCTAGAGCAGTGATGTTTTGGGGCTGTCGCTGGGCAACACGGACTTTCAACTCCCTCCAAAGATTTTTTTTGGGGTTGAGATCTGGAGACTGGCTAGGCCACTCCAGGACCTTGAAATGCTTCTTACGAAGCCACTCCTTCGTTGCCCGGGCAGTGTGTTTGGGATCATTGTCATGCTGAAAGACCTAGCCACCTTTCATCTTCAATGCCCTTGCTGATGGAAAGAGGTTTTCACTCAAAATCTCACGATACATGGCCCCATTCAGTCTTTCCTTTACACGAATCAGTCATCCTGGTCCCTTCGCAGAAAAACAGCCCCAAAGTATAATGTTTTCACCCCCATGCTTCACAGTAGGTATGGTGTTCTTTCTCCTCCAAACACGACAAGTTGAGTTTTTACCAAAAAGTTCTATTTTGGTTTCATCTGACCATGACATTCTCCCAATCCTCTTCTGGATCATCCAAATGCTCTCTAGCAAACTTCAGACAGGCCTGGACATGTACTGGCTTAAGCAGGGGGACACGTCTGGCACTGCAGGATTTGAGTCCCTGGCGGCATAGTGTGTTACTGATGGTAGCCTTTGTTACTTTGGTCCCAGCTCTCTGCAGGTCATTCACTAGGTCCCCCCGTGTAGTTCTGGAATTTTTGCTCACCGTTCTCGTGATCATTTTGACCTCACGGGGTGAGATCTTGCGTGGAGCCACAGATCGAGGGAGATTATCAGTGATCTTGTATGTCTTCCATTTTCTAATAATTGCTCCCACAGTTGATTTCTTCACACCAAGCTGCTTACCTATTGCAGATTCAGTCTTCCCAGCCTGGTGCAGGTCTACAAATTTGTTTCTGGTGTCCTTTGACAGCTCTTTGGTCTTGGCCATAGTGAAGTTTGGAGTCTGACTGTTTGAGGTTGTGGACGGGTGTATTTTATACTGATAATGATTTCAAACAGGTGCCATTAATACAGGTACCGAGTGGAGGACAGAGGAGCCTCTTAAAGAAGAAGTTACAGGTCTGTGAGAGCCAGAAATCTTGCTTGTTTGTAGGTGACCAAATACTTATTTTACCAAGGAATTTACCAATTAATTCACTAAAACTCCTTCAATGTGATTTTCTGGATTTTTTTTTTTCCTCATTTTGTCTCTCATGGTTGAGGTATACCTATGATGAAAATTGGAGACCTCTCTCATCTTTTAAGTGGGAGAACTTGCACAATTGGTGGCTGACTAAATACTTTTTTGCCCCACTGTATCTGCTATTTTCCAAAGCGACCTCAGCCTGAACAGTCATGTCGCATTTCATCTGACTTTTTTCTCATTGAAGTGAGACAGACGCTATAATTCTGTGGTGGAGGATGCGGCAAGCATGGCATACACAGCTGATTTGTGCTCTCTTTTTAACCAATCTTCTTCCCCTCTTCACTGGATTGTAATTTTTTCAGCTCCAACTACACAATAAGTTAAAAATTTGTGTGTGTGTTTTGGGGGGGGGGGAGTTCGGGGCTAAAACTGTCAGACAAGCAGGTGTACAGTAACAGCACATTAAAAAAAAAGTAACAGCACATTTACTGGATGTTGCAAATTCCCCTTTCCCTGTAAACAGCACACTGTGAGTCCTGGCCACTGTGGAAAGGAATGGCCAGATGGGGGCATACGAAAACACACAGTCCAGGAGAGGGTAGTCTCTGGCATCAGCTTCTTCCTGTACAGGACCGGTGTTACGCCGCTGGTACTAGCCATGCTGTTTATCAGAGCGCGAGCCACTGACAATGTCTGGGCAAGAGCCCTGTTGTAATCGTTAAGGTTAATAATAAATAATCCTATTTACACAGGTAATCCCACTGAGACATGGGGCCTCATTTTCAAGAGCGCTCTTTAATTGATCAGTTCCGTTAAAGCAGAGCTGATCACAGCGGTCATCTGGTGTGTAGAGGAATGAAGCTGGTCTCATTTATTTTGTGCATAATCATTTCTGAATGATTTTAACATTTTCTTTTGCTGCGCTGCATCAAGGTGAAGAAGTTCTGTCCCTCTCAATCGTTCAGGGCTCATATTTACTTCTGTAAACACAATGCTGTGTCTGACGTAACGGTTTCTTCTGTGCATGCGGGTCACTTCATAGCTGTAGACTGTTCACGCTGGCGTCTGATGGGGGTTGCATTTAAATTATGTGAACGTCCATAAAAAAAAAAAAAAAAATCGGATCTCTGCAAAAACTGGAGCATTAAGACCTGCACTGTGAACGTAGTGTCAGACACATACAGTGGTGTGAAAAAGTATTTGCCCCTTCCTGATTTCTCTTTTTTTTGTATGTTTCTCACACTTAAATGTTTCAGACAAACAAATTTAAATAATTGACAAAGATAACACAAGTAAACACAAAATTCAGTTTTTAAACGAATGTGTTTATTATTAAAGGGTAGTGAGTGAGAGTGTTCTTGTTTAGTGCCATGTCAGCATCTATGCCATTTCATGGCAAGAATAGAACTAATAAGAAAATGGAGTTAAAAATTATATAGAGATAGGATGATAAATGAAAGAATAAATAAATAGATGGTTAGATAGCGGGAGATATATATGTAGATACAATAAAATAGAAAAACTAAGATGCTTCAGCTGCACATGTGCTAAAAACTCAAAAACTTTCTTTAGTGGTGCCTTATTAACTAGAAAAGCACTCGGAGAGCGCAGACCTCCGCCAAGCGCCACAGTTCCCCCCCATACAGTGTTTGTGTGTACGTTTTCAGATTCCTTGACCATGAAAACATATCACTAGCAATTGGATTCACAATGATAGGATTAGTGGTTCAGTAGTAAAAGCATTACCTCCTTGGCGGAGGTAATAAACTGAAGTGTTGGTGTTGTGTCCATCTCCTCCATCTCCAAACTCCCAGGCTGTGGGCATTGCAATTCATCGCACAACCGCGTACAACCCACAGGCCAATGGGTTATGCGAGCGTTTTCATAGATCACTGAAAGCAGCACTCAGGGCTTCACTGACGGATGCAAATTGGGTAGACAGGTTGCCGTGGGTTTTATATTGGGGTTGCGCTCCGCGCCAAAAGAGGATTTGGAAGCTTCCCTGGCAGAGAGCTTGTTTTTGCGCAGCCCCTATGGCTGCCCGGGGAATTTCTGCCAAATAATCCGGTGCCGGACAGCTGCCCATCTCAGCTTTTGCAGCATAGCGCAAACACAGGCACGCTGCCGGGCCCGGCCCACCACTGTTTTCCGCGTGCTTTTGTGCCTAAAACTTTGAAGAACGCGGAGTTCGTGTTCGTCAGACACGACGACCAGCGCCCTCCATTGCGCCTGCACACATGTTGAAAATGGCCGTATCTCACAAGGTTAAAGAATCCTTTAAAAAATTCCTGTATCCAGACGGTGATCCGGATCATCCCCAAAATTTAATCAGTTCTTCTTTGTACCATTTCCAACAACGCCTGAAAGTTTCATCGAAATCCGTCCAAAACTTTTTGAGTTATCTTGCTAACCAACAGACAGACAGACAGACAAACAGACTAACGCTGGCAAAAACATAACCTTTTTTGTCCTTTTTTTTTTTTTTTTTCCCTTTGAAAGACAAAAGTAAAATAGAAAGATGTCTTTACCTTCTTTACATGTTTCAACTGCACTGCAGCCTTCATCAGAAGAGTCAGCTGATTGCTGCCAGGTGACATTTATCAGCTGATTTTCGTAGCCCCGCCTACGAAAATCAGCTGAAAAATGTCACCTGGCAGCAATCAGCTGACTCTTCTGATGAAGGCTGCAGTGCAGTTGAAACATGTAAAGAAGGTAAAGACATCTTTCTATTTTACTTTTGTCTTTCAAAGGAAAAAAAAAAAAAAAAAAAGGACAAATAATTGAAAGAAGACAAAATGAACCTGTTTGACGTAAAAACATAACCTCCTGTGGCCTGCGGCCTGGCGGAGGTAAAAATATCTTTCAATGACTTTTAGGTATAAAACGTCTTGTCATGAGAGCAGGACAGTCAAGTAAAATGTGCTTTATTGATAAAAAAAACCCCTCCACAGAACTGACAAGATGGTGTGGCTTCACCTTTTAATAAAAAGCTGTGTGTGAGTCTTGAGTGGCCAATACGGCATCTAGTGAACACTACCTCATCATGTTGGTTTTGAAAGTGATGCAAGTGTCTATGACTTATGGCAGGTTTAATATCATGCAGTTTATTTGCAGTACATGTGTCCCATTCAGTCTGCCACTTCTTTAAAATACAGGATGTTATTAGAGGTCTGAGGATGGGATCTGGCATCGAGGGACTTCTTGATCAAGGGCTCTCTTGGTTGTCTGCCTGCTTGTTACCTGACAGGCCAACATGGTTGGGGATCCAACAGAAGATATTAAAATTATGTTTCTGTAAAAAAAACCTAGTTTCTCTAAAATCCGGATAATAATGGGGTGATCAGTGTTTACAAACCCCAGCGTCTGAAGACTGGACCTGGAGTCAGTAAAAATTAAGCTCTGTTTGGTTCTTTCAATGCGTTCCAATGCAAGAAGCAAAGCACGAGCCTCTACTGTAAAAAATGAACATTGTTTGGGAATCCGCAAACCATGCTGATTGTGCCCGGTAACAATTGCAGTCGAGACTGAGCCATCTACTTTAGATCCATCGACTATATGGAAATATGGCGAGGAAAACGGCATTTTGTGTCTAAGATCTGCTGCTGGTACACATTTGGGTGAGTGTTTGGGTTTCCTCAAACTCCATGGAGGAATGGGACAAAACTGTGTCTGCGTTATGTTGCTCATATCTGGGTTTAATTTTTCTAGGTGAGGTTTTATACGGAGTCCAAAAGGAGTGATGCTCTTAGGTCTGACCTTATACATCTGCAAAAATCGAGGGTGAAAAACTGCAGAGTGGGCTGGATTTCTATGGTTTGCTTTAAGTTTAACCATACACTGGAGAGCCAATTTCAGGCACCTGATTTGAAGTGAAGGCTCGTTTGCTTGAACATACAAACTTTTAACAGGAGAGGTTCTGAAAGCCCCCAAGGCAAGCCTTAGACCTTGGTGATGGGACAGCTTCCAGCATCTTCATGCATGATTTGCACCCCATTTAGTTTTTGCCAAAACTTTAATAATATCAAGGGCTTTAAAACATCTGATTCGTAGAAATTTTATATGTGGAATAAAAGACAGCTTATTATCAAAAATAAGTCCAAGGAATTTGGTTTCTTTTACCACTTTGATAGTTTCTCCATCTATGAAAAGCTCAGAGTCCAGGTGAAGAGACCGCAGCAGGCAAAAGTGCATGCAGACAGGTTTTTGTTTTTGAAAATTTAAAACCATTACCGACTGACCACATATTAACCTTGTTTATGCACAGCTGTAGTTGCTTTTCAGTTGTGCTCATGTCTCCCCCGTAGCAAATACAAAGGTCATCTACGTAAAGACTACAAGTGGTATTTAGTCTAAGAGCACCAACTACACTATTTATCTTAATACTAAAAAGAGTAACTCAGAGGATGCTTCCCTGGGGGACTCCTTGTTCTTGCACATGGGGCTCTGAAAGGGTATCTCCTACTTGGATTTTTAAGTGTCTATTGGACAAAAAAAGTTTGAAATGAAAAAGGGCAAATGTCCTCTAAAACCCATGTCATGTACAGTGGGGCAAACAAGTATTTAGTCAGCTACCAATTGTGCAAGTTCTCCCACTCAAAAGATGAGAGAGGTCTCCAATTTTCATCATAGGTATACCTCAACTATGAGAGACAAAATGAGAAAAAAAAAATCCAGAAAATCACATTGAAGGATTTTTAAAGAATTTATTTGCAAATTATGGTAGAAAATAAGTATTTGGTCAATAACAAAAGTTCATCTCAATACTTTGTTATATACCCTTTGTTGGCAATGACAGAGGTCAAACGTTTTCTGTAAGTCTTCACAAGGTTTTCACACACTGTTGCTGGTATTTTGGCCCATTCCTCCATGCAGATCTCCTCTAGAGCAGTGATGTTTTGGGGCTGTCGCTGGGCAACACGGACTTTCAACTCCCTCCAAAGATTTTCTTTGGGGTTGAGATCTGGAGACTGGCTAGGCCACTCCAGGACCTTGTAATGCTTCTTACGAAGCCACTCCTTCGTTGCCCGGGCGGTGTGCTTGGGATCATTGTCATGCTGAAAGACCCAGCCACGTTTCATCTTCAATGCCCTTGCTGATGGAAGGAGGTTTTCACTCAAAATCTCACGATACATGGCCCCATTCTTTCTTTCCTTTAAACGGATCAGTCGTCCTGGTCCCTTTGCAGAAAAACAGCCCCAAAGCATGATGTTTCCACCCCCATGCTTCACAGTAGGTATGGTGTTCTTTGGATGCAACTCAGCATTCTTTCTCTTCCAAACACGACAAGTTGAGTTTTTACCAAAAAGTTCTATTTTGGTTTCATCTGACCATATGACATTCTCCCGGTCCTCTTCTGGATTGTCCAAATGCTCTCTAGCAAACTTCAGACGGGCCTGGACATGTACTGGCTTAAGCAGGGGGACACGTCTGGCACTGCAGGATTTGAGTCCCTGGTGGCGTAGTGTGTTACTGATGGTAGCCTTTGTTACTTTGGTCCCAGCTCTCTGCAGGTCATTCACTAGGTCCCCCCGTGTGGTTCTGGGATTTTTGCTCACCGTTCTCGTGATCATTTTGACCCCACAGGGTGAGATCTTGCGTGGAGCCCCAGATCGAGGGAGATTATCAGTGATCTTTATCATCATCATCATCATTATCAGTGATCAGGGATTTTTCTCTCGGCGCCACACGAGTCGGCTGCCTTTTGCAACAGCGGCTCGATTCCGAGTCTTTTTCCCTTCCTCTCTCTTTTGATCCGTCTTTTTTTTTCACCCCACTTATATCACGGACACACAGATCGTCCTAAATGTCTCCTGAGCCGGTGGACGGAGCCACTGTCTATAGCAGGATACGATACAGCAGAGAACAGCTGCTAGCATTCAACCGCCACCCGGTCCCATTGGAAAAACTCGACATACCGAGAGAACTGAGGCGAAAACGCCGCGGCTGCCGGGCTGGAGTAAGGCGGAGGACAAAAAATATAAGGTACAGACCCTCCCTTCCATCTGTTGTCATGGGAAATGTACGGTCGATACTGGGAAAGTTAGATGAGCTAGCGGCTATCTCCCGTTATGATAGCACATACCGGGAGTGCTCTCTCCTTTTGTTTACTGAGACGTGGCTAACTGAACTAGCAGCAGATGCTAACATTGAGCTGGAGGGTTTTCACATGATACGAGCTGACCGAACACCAGACAGTGGCAAGGCTAGGGGCGGTGGAGTGATAATGTATGTTAACAACAACTGGTGCAGACCGGGACATATCACTGTTAAACAACGACACTGCAGCAAAGACATTGAGTTGCTAGCTGTTAGCATGAGGCCTACATATCTCCCGAGAGAACACTCACACGTGATCTGCATTGTTGTTTATGCAAATCCGACGGCGAACGCTGGGACAGCACGTGACGTCATCCATTCAGTAACCAGCAGGCTGCAGACAGAACACCCAGATGCTCTTCTCCTCATCTCAGGCGATTTCAACCATGTTTCACTGTCTCCCATTCTACCCACGTTCACCCAGTATGTCACATGCCACACTAGAGACAATAAAACACTGGATTTATTCTACGCAAACACTAAGGAGGCGTACACCTCATCACAACTCCCCCCACTCGGGAGATCGGATCACAACTTGGTTCATCTCCGGCCGGTGTACAAACCCCTAGTGCACAGACAACCTCCGGCCATGCACACTGTGGAGTTATGGTCTGAGGAGACAATGGACACCCTAAAGGGCTGTTTTGAAGCCACCGCCTGGAAGCAGCTCTGTGATCCACATGGTGAGGACATCGATGGCCTCATTCACACCTTCACGGGCTACCTCAGCTTCTGTGTGGACAAATCCGTTCCCACCAAGACCATACGGCGTCACTCAAACAACAAACCCTGGATCAACCCTGAGATAAAAACACTTCTGAGAGAGAAGAAGAGGATCTTCAGGTCAGGGAACAGGGAGATGCTGAAGTCCGTACAGAGGGAGCTGAGGAGAAAGATCAGAGAAGGCAAGGACAGCTTCAGGAAGAAGATGGAGGACAAGCTGCAACAGAGCGACATCAGCGGGGTCTGGAGAAACCTCAAAACCATCTCGGGGCTCCAGAATACCTCCCCCCAGGCCACAGGGGGCAGGGAGTGGGCGAACAACCTGAATCTGTTTTTCAATAGATTTGACCAACCGCCCTCCCCCCTGACTGCACAACAACCACTGCTGCCTCTAAAGAAATCAAGTCCTGCTGCCCACTCCCCACTCCACCAACACCCCCCCACTCCCAACACACAGCCCCCCATCCTGACCCTGACCAGGACCCAGGTGAGGACGGAGCTGAGGAAGATCAAGGCGAGGAAGGCGCCGGGACCGGACGGCATCAGCGCAAAGCTCCTCAAGTCCTGTGCAGACCAGCTGTGTGGGATTGTGACGTATATCTTCAACATGAGCCTGAAACTGGGGAGGGTACCACAGCTGTGGAAAACATCTTGTGTGGTACCTGTACCAAAAACTTCCCACCCCAAAGACCTGAACAGCTACAGACCGGTGGCCTTGACGTCCCACTTGATGAAGACCCTGGAGAGACTGCTCCTTGCTCACCTCCGCCCCCTGGTGGAACCAGCGATGGATCCACTCCAGTTCGCCTACCAGCATGGCATTGGGGTGGAGGATGCGGTGATCTTCCTCCTTCACCGTTCTCTGTCCCACCTGGAGAAGCCCGGGAATATGGTGAGGATCATGTTCTTTGACTTCTCCAGTGCTTTCAACACCATCCAACCGATGATCCTGAAGGACAAGCTGCTGCGCGCAGGGGTGGACCAGCACCTGTCATCATGGATCCTGGACTACCTCACGAACCGGCCTCAGTTTGTGAGAACCCGGGACTGTGTGTCCGACACGATCATCAGTAGCACGGGGGCCCCCCAGGGAACGGTGCTGGCTCCCTTCCTGTTCACTCTTTATACTGCGGACTTCTCACACAACAACACACTGCCATCTACAGAAGTTCTCTGATGACTCTGCGATCGTTGGCCTCATCTCCAATGGAGATGAAGCTGAGTACAGAGGGCTTATCCAGGACTTCGTGGACTGGTGCCATCGGAACTGCCTCCAGATCAACGCGAGGAAAACTAAGGAGCTGGTGGTGGACTGCCGCAGGCATGGGCAGCCCCTCACAGTACCAGTAAATATACAGGGAACAGACATCGAGATGGTGACATCCTATAAGTACCTGGGTATTCATCTGAACAATAAACTAGACTGGTCACACAATACTGATGCACTCTACAAGAAGGGACAGCGCAGGCTGTTCCTGCTGAGGAGACTCAGGTCTTTTGGTGTACAAGGGGCGCTGCTGAAGTCATTCTATGACACGGTGGTGGCATCAGCCATCACTTTTGGAGTGGTCTGCTGGGGCAGTGGCATTACTGCAGCCGATAGGAAGAGACTGAACAAACTGATTAAGAAGCTAGCTCTGTCCTGGGGCAGCGCCTTGATCCGATGGAGGAGATAGGAGAGAGAAGGACGGTGGCTAAACTGTCATCTCTGCTGGAGTCCGAGTTCCACCCTATGCAGGACATACTGAATGCACTGAGGAGCTCATTTAGCAGCAGACTACATCATCCCAGGTGCACAACCGAGAGGTTTCGTAGGTCCTTCCTACCAACGGCTGTCAGACTGTACAACCTAAGCAGGGCTGCTCGCAGAGATAGCAAAAAGACGTAACAAACTAATAGTTTTTTGAATGCAAAAGATGCAATAGACTTACACAATGGTCCCCTCCGGCATACAACTAGGAACATACCGGTCGCTATGGAGGGTGAGAATATGTATGGGCACATAATCATACCATGTAGGATAACTAAGTAGACGGTTATGCTGTTTCATTCCATCTAGCAACAATGCTCTGCACTGTGTGTGTTTATATATTTGCATATTTATTCCATCTAGCTACAATGCTCAGCACTGGGTGTGTTTATATATTTATATATCTACATATTATTCCATCTAGCTACATTGCTCCGCACTGTGTGTGTTTATATACTTGCATATTTATTCCACCTAGCTGCAATGCTCCGTACTGTGGGTGTTTATATATTTACATATTTATTCCATCTAGCTACAATGCTCTGCACTGTGTGTTCATATATTCATATATTTATTCCATCCAGCTACAATGCTCTGCACTGTGTGTCTGTGTGTGTGTGTATATATATATATATTTTATAGTAATACGTACATATGTTTATTAGCTGCTCTTGCTTGCTTGTTTTTTTTCTTGCCTTCTGATTGTTGCTCTGAGTGTTGCTATCCCTGTGCTGTTGCAATCCTGGAATTTCCCCGTTGTGGGACTAATAAAGGCTTATCTTATCTTATCTTATCTCTTCACTTCCGCCTCCCAAAGAGAGCAGACGCTTTTTCCTTCTCTCCAGCTCTGACTTTTTATCTCCTTCCTCCTCTAACTGACTGGATCCCAGCTTGCTATCGTCTGTCTGCGTGTCTCTACTGCTGATTATCGAACGAAATTATGGATTTAATAAGCTGGGCTTTGAACGCAATTGACACTATTTTTTCAACGAGGAAAAGTGCCCCGGGGGAGGTTGTTTGCCCCGCAGGAACTGCGGCTGCGGGCTATTTGAGGGACACAGGTAATTGGAAACTCTTGTGCCTGTCTGATCTTTCTATCGAAGATGTCGAAGATTTGTACGTCTTCGTAGCAATGGTCATCGGGATCGTTCTGATTGGATCTGGGATTGTCCTGGTGTACCGTAAATTGATGAAGATGGACGTAGCCTATCAAAATGCTGGCCAGGCGAGGCTTAACCATCAAATTGAAAAAATGGAGAGGACTCTGACAGCGGCTAATGGAGAACTGTCTAGGAAAATGGATTACATCATGATCACGCTGAGAGCCGTCCATGAAGGATTCAACGTCCAGCACTGAAGGATTAAGTACTGAATCTGTAAGAGAATATAAAGTCTTTTTCTCTGGGATCAGTACTATTCGACTAATCTGACCCCCTCACACAAGTCCTCCAGATTATCTGCAGTTTTTTTGTTTCCAAAACATTTGAGCTGCATTGACTCTACGGACAGCCAGCTGCCTGGCTCAAGGACAAATGCCAGCCGCTAAGACAAAACATCTCCTGCCAAAGAGACTTTGTTGTTCTTAACTGATACAACACCTACACTCAACACTACATCCACACTGACTCAAATAAACTGATGAAAAGATCATTCACTCACTGCTCCCTTTGTGTCTTTGTGTACATTCTTGTCTGCTAATTGTGCACTGAGGGCTTTTTTTCTTGTAATCATAATATTGATCATATATGACTGGTATTCTGACAATCAATGGTTTTTTGCTCTTTCCTATTGTGTTATCCTTTTCTTCCCTATGCATCCTGTACCCATCTGATGACAGGCGCGTTTTCAGACGCTGCCGCGTCACTGGAAATGCAGGTCGTTTTCTGTGTCAAGTTAAATCCCTCGTATGTTATCAGTTGTTTACTGTTAATGTACTTGGCAATAAATCCTTTCTGAGTTCTGATCTTGTATGTCTTCCATTTTCTAATGATTGCTCCCACAGTTGATTTCTTCACACCAAGCTGCTTACCTATTGCAGATTCAGTCTTCCCAGCCTGGTGCAGATCTACAATTTTGTTTCTGTTGTCCTTTGACAGCTCTTTGGTCTTGGCCATAGTGGAGTTTGGAGTCTGACTGTTTGAGGTTGTGGACAGGTGTCTTTTATACTGATAACGAGTTCAAACAGGTGCCATTGATACAGGTAATGAGTGGAGGACAGAGGAGCCGCTTAAAGAAGAAGTTGCAGGTCTGTGAGAGCCAGAAATCTTGCTTGTTTGTAGGTGACCAAATACTTATTTTCCACCATAATTTGCAAATAAATTCTTTAAAAATCAGACAATGTGATTTTCTGGATTTTTTTTTCTCATTTCGTCTCTCATTGTTTAGGTATACCTATGATGAAAATTGGAGACCTCTCTCATCTTTTAAGTGGGAGAACTTGCACAATTGGTGGCTGACTAAATACTTTTTTGCCCCACTGTAGGTCTCTTAAAATACCATATTTCCATGTTGTGTCATATGCCTTTTCCAAATCAAAAAATACAGCAACTACATGTTCTTTTCTAATAAAACCATCACGTATATAGGCCTCTACTCTGATAAGGTGGTCTTAAGTGCTTGTACCATGTCTGAAGCCACACTGGTAATCAGTTAAAAGGCCATCAGACTCAAGCACCCACACAGGACGATTGTTTACCATTCTTTCCACGGTTTTGTAGAGGCAACTTGTCAGAGCTATTGGATGGTAGTTGTTGGTATCAGTATGATCTTTCCTGGGTTTTGGAACAGGTATAATTACTGCTTCTTTCCAGCTTTCAGGAATACTGCCCGATTTCCAGATGATGTTAAAAATCATCAAGAGAATGGATAGTGCACTGGGGGTAAGTGTTTTAAAAACTGATAATGAATTTTATCTGGCCCCACAGCAGTGTCATGAGAGTTCCTTATTGAGAGAAAAAGTTCTTCCATAGTGAAATCTTGGTTGTATGGTTCTGAGTTATCGGAAGAAAAGTTGATTTCTTTTTGTTCTTCTTGTGCTTGTATGATTTGGAACTCAAGACGATAGTTTCCAATAGACAAATTCTTCTCAAACCATTTTGCTAGTTGATTAGCTATTTCATATTTTGTCGTCAGCAGATTGCCCTGATGATTATTATGTTGTATTTGAAGTCCATTCTCCTTACCCTTCATCTTTCTGATTAAATCCTAGATCTTTTTGGTAGATGTGTTGGATGTGAGGCTTGATACAAATTCCCTCCAGCTGTGTCTCTTTGCTTCAATGATGATCCTGCATGCTTTAGCTCGACAGATTTTAAATCTGGTCAGGTTTTCTGTTGTTGAATGTTTATTGAACACCCTCTCTGCTTTTTTCCTTGCCTCAATGGCCTTTTTTCAGTCATCATTGAACCATGGGTTGGACCTACAGTGTGGCTTTGCTGAGGTTTCTGGGACAGTCTTATCTGCAATTGTAATTAAGGTTCGAGTGAGGCTCTGAACAGAGTGACAGTGTAGTTGAGGTTTTTGGCTAAATTTCTCTTTGCACACAGAAACAAAGGAGGACCAGTTTACTTTTTGAGTTGCCACCGAGGAGTTCTTGACTGCACATCCACTTCTGTAGATGTCAATATTAGTGGAAAGTGGTCAATTCCACAAAGGTCATCCAAGACCCGCCACGAGAATTCCAGCACTAGCTCAGGATCACATATAGATAGGTCAGTTGCAGTATAGGTTCCATGTCCTGGGTGGAGGTATGTGTGAGACCTATCATTCCAAAGACAGATCATTTTTAGAAACAAAATCCCCCAGTATCTTGCCTTTTGCATTTGAGCAAATTCTTCCCCACAGAGGATTATGACCATTAAAATCAACCATAAGGATGTATGGGGATGGCAAGTGATTATGAAGGGCATCAAGATTTTCCAGTGCCACAGTCTTATCTGGTGGTATATAGACAGAGCATAAGGTTATTGCTTTATGCAAAGTTAGACGAACTGCCACTGCTTGTAAGTTGGAGACTAATGCCAAGTGGCTGTGAATTATGTCATTTCTAACTAAAACTGCTGAACCACAAGATAGACTATGCATATTTGGACCATATGTATTATACATTGTATGTTTCAGAGACATGGGGTTGGTTGATAGTAGGACAGTTTCTTGAAGGCAAAAAGCAAGAGGATTAAAACTAGCAGCTAAATGCTGCACTTCAGAGAAATTGGCCTTAAAGCCACGACAGTTCCACTGGATAATGTGGCTACCCACCATCAGATACGTAAAACAAAAAAACGCTCCTTATGTTTGCTTTTGGGGGAGGAGCTGCGACTACGGCAAGCCATGACTTCAGACATTTCAGCATCTACTCGATTCCCATTCTTTTGCAATATATTTTCTTGACTTGATTTTGCCTGAGTAGAGGAGCTGGATGTTTTTTACCTCCGCCAAGGAGGTTATGTTTTCATCAGCGTTGGTTTGTCTGTCTGTCTGTCTGATTGTTAGCAAGATAACTCAAAAAGTTATGGACGGATTTTCATGAAATTTTCAGACATTGTCAGAAATGGGGTATCCTACAGATGATTAGATTTTGGTGGTGATCCGGATCACCGGGGGAACTGTGGCGCTTGGCGGAGGTCTGCGCTCTCCGAGTGCTTTTCTAGTTTTTCTTTTCTTTTAATGATTAGTTTTGTTCTGTGGGCTTACTTAGATTTTGACTTAAGGGTTGGCTTATTGTAGTTAGACTTTGAGTACTCGTTTTACTTTTAACTGGGAGTCCAGAATTTTTAATATTACTTAATAATGAGGACTTATCTTTATTTAACCAGGTAAGAACTGTCTGGCACTCAGCAGGCTGCATCTTTGGTTTCACAACAGAGGAGAAAGTCTGCTGAAATGTTTACTTTAGGAAACCTACCAGTTTACATGCCTCAGGGTAGCTAATTTTCTTAGTACATTTAACAGTTTGAATTTCTTTTTCCTTGATCCAACAAGGACATTCCTCCGATGATGCTGCATGATTGCCTAAACAGTTACTACATTTGGGAGGTGTTGTGCAGGCCAACTCATGCCTTTCTTCTCCACATTTGCAGCAGCAGACTGGTTTATTCTTGCATCCTGTGGAGCCATGGCCAAACTTTTGGCAGTTAAAGCATCTCAGTGGGTTTGGAATAAAGGTATCAACAGTTAAACTCAGGTATCCTATTTGGATTCTTTCTGGGAGTTAATTCCAGTTGAATATCAGAATGTAAGTGCCAGTTTTTACTGTTCAGTCATCTTTTTTTTTTTTTTTAATGGTTATTATCTTCCTTATTGTTGCAGTTCTGAAGCTATTTCATCCTCTTCCATATCGTGGAGTTCTCTAGTACAAATTACTCCTTTGCAGCTGTTTAGGGAAGGATGAAGGAAAGCCCTCATTGGAACACCAACCAGCACAACACACCGTAACAAATTCTCAGCATGGGATTGCTTTAAGCATTCTACCAAAATCTGGCCAGACCTGTTTTTTAACATCCTTAACTGACCCTGCAATAACTGAAATTCCTTTCAGTATAGCAAAAGGGGACAGCTTAGAAAACAATAAACCTCGGCCAATTATCACCATTTGAAAGAGCCATCCTTCTAATTCCTGGGTAACCCACATCATCTTCCAACATTTGTTTTTTACGGATTTGTTTAGTAGCCATATTTTATAGAGTAGGATTCATCATCCCTGCTCCCCACCCTCCTCGGAGCCCTATAAGGGGGTGCACAGAGCCGCGGACTTCCTGCAGGTTATGCACCAGGGATACAGGGATGGTATACTCAAGCAATAAAGCACAAAAGTGCAAATTACTTGACTGACCCTCTGCCATAGGCTTCTGGGATTAGGAAATGTTACACTGACAAAAGACATCCCAGAGTAGACCATGACAAGCCGATTGATTGTACCGGGCCCTTCCAACCTCCCATCTAAGTGAAGTAGGAGCCAAAGCACTGTGTTGGACTTGTGAGAGTTGCAGCAAGACACATTCCTCAAGAACCAGGACCTCTTCCTCCACTGACACAGGTTGCAACTCACGACAAACAAGTTCCCTCATTTGTCACCTCATATGGTCAGCAAGGGGGTGCTAGGAACCACTTTAACCCTGGGTCCCCTGAGAGGATTATAACACACTGTAACACTGGAAAGGGAGGTTAACAGGTACTAGTCCTTGCCTAACGGACATCAGCGAGGGTTAAGAGGCACTCCATCATCCTCCTAGTCCAACAGACACCCTCGCCCGGATGCAGTTTAACGTCATACCCAGGATGCTATTACGAAGGGTTAAAAAAAAAAATATCCAAACCTACAAGGCCCTGTGTTAAAAAGTAATGCCCCCCCCCCAAAAAAACAAAAAAAAAACAAAAAAACCCCACCATAAATTAACTGTGGTTGATCACATCTTTGGAAAGCTGAATTCAATTTCTCTAGTCACACCCAGGCCTGATTACTGACACACTTGTTCTCAATCAAGGAATCCCTTAAACATGACCTATCTGACAAAGTGAAGTAGACCAAAAGATCCTCAAAAGTCAGACATCATGCTGCAATCCAAAGGAATTCAGGAACACATGAGAAACAAAGTAATTGAGATCTATCAGTCTGGAAAAGGGTATAAAGCCATTTTTAAACCTTTGGGACTCCAGCAAATGACAGCGCAATTATCCACAAATCGCAAAAACATGGAACAGCGGTGAACCTTCCCAGGAGTGGCCGGCCGACCAAAATTACCCCAAGAGCGCAGTGACGACTCATCCAAGAGGTCACAAAAGACCCCACAACAACATCCAAAGAACTGCAGGCCTCACTTGCCTCAGTTAAGCTCAGTGTTCATGACTCCACCATAAGAAAGAGTCTGGGTAAAAATGACCTGCATGGCAGAGTTCCAAGATGAAAACCACTGCTGAGCAAAAAGAACCAAGGCTAGTCTCAGTTTTGCCAGAAAACATCTTGATAATCCCCAAGACTTTTGGGAAAATACTCTGGACTGATGAGACAAAAGTTGGACTTTTTGGGAGTGTATGTCCCATTACAGCCGGCATAAAAGTAACAGAATTTCAGAAAAGGATCATGCCAACAGTAAAATATGGCGGTGGTAGTGTGATGGTCTAGAGCCGTTTTGCTGCTTCAGGACCTGGAAGAAAAGCCAGTTTAGAAGCTTGGGATCAGTCCGCAAGGTCTCCGCCTTTGACCGCCACCTGATCCACATAGCACCGGACCCCCATGATCCCTCCTGCAGGTGGTGAGCCCCAATGGAGGGCGGACACATGTAACTCCTTCGGGCTGAGCCCGGCCGGGTCCCATGGGTGGAAAACCCGGCCACCAGACGCTAGCCTTCGAGCCCCCTCCTCCAGGCCTGGCTCCAGGGTGGGGCCCCGGTAACCCCATACGGGCGGGGGTGGTACACTGAATCCTTGATATACAATTCATGAGAGTCTGTTGGATCGTTCTTAGTCTGGCCCTTCACCCAGGACCAGTTTGTCTTGGGAGACCCTATCAGAGGCAAAATGCCCCGGACAAATAGCTCCCTGGGATCACTGGGGCACGCAAACCCCCCCACCACGATAAGGTGACGATCCATGAGGGGGACATGGATCGCCAGTTTACATGCGTTTTGTGGACTTGGAGAAGGCATTTGACCGCGTCCCTCGTGGATTTTTGTGGGGGGTGCTTCGGGAGCATGGGGTATCGGGCTTGTTGTTACGAGCTATTCAGTCTCTGTACGACCGTTGTGAGAGTTTGGTTCGTATTGCCAACACTCGGTCGGAGTCATTCCCAGTGAGAGTTGGACTCCGCCAGGGCTGCCCTTTGTCACCGATCCTGTTCATAATTTTTATGGACAGGATTTCTAAGCGCAGCCAGGGAATGGAGGGTGTCATGCTTGGTGACCACAGGATCTCATCTCTGTTGTTTGCAGATGATGTTGTCCTGTTGGCTTCATCCAGCAATGACCTACAGCTCTTGCTGGGACGGTTTGCCGCTGAGTGTGAAGCGGCTGGGATGAGAATCAGCACCTCCAAGTCCGAGTCCATGGTCCTCAGCCGGAAAAAGGTGGATTGTCCTCTCTGGGTTGGGGACAGGCTCCTGCCCCAAGTGGAGGAGTTTAAGTATCTTGGGGTCTTGTTCACGAGTGAGGGGAGAATGGAGCGAGAGATCGACAGACGGATTGAAGCAGCATCTGCAGTGATGCGGACGTTGTACCGGTCTGTTGTGGTGAAGAGGGAGCTTAGTTCTAAGGCAAAGCTGTCGATTTATCAGTCAATCTACGTTCCTACTCTCACCTATGGTCACGAGCTTTGGGTAATGACCGAAAGAATGAGATCGCGGATACAAGCGGCTGAAATGAGCTTTCTCCGTAGGATTGCTGGACTCACCCTCAGAGATAGGGTGAGGTGCTCAGTCATCCGGGAGAGGCTCAGAGTAGAACCGCTGCTCCTCCACATTGAAAGGAGTCAGTTGAGGAGGTATGGGCATCTGATTAGGATGCCTCCTGGACGCCTCCCACTTGAGATGTTTCAGGCACGTCCCACTGGGAGGAGACCCCGGGGCAGACCCAGGACTCGGTGGAGAGACTATGTCTCCCAGCTGGTCTGGGAACGCCTTGGTATCCCCTCTGAAGAGCTGGAGCAGGTGGCTGGGGAGAGGGAAGTCTGGGCTTCTCTGCTTGAACTGCTGCCTCCGCGACCCGGACCTCCGGAAAAGCGGTAGAAGATGGATGGATGGATGGATGGACCTGGAAGACTTGCTGTAGTAAATGGAACCATGAATTCTGCTGTCTACCAAAAACTCCTGAAGGACAATGTCCAGCCATTTGTTCATGACCTCAAGCTGAAGCGCACTTGGGTTCTGCAGCAGGACAATGATCCAAAACACACCAGCAAGCCCACTTCTGAATAGCTTAAGAAAAACAAAATGAAGACTTTGGAGTGGCCTAGTCAAAGTCCTGACCTGAATCTGATTGAGATGCTGTGGCATGATCCTAAAAAGGCGGTTCATGCTTGAAACTCTCCAATGTGGTGGAATTAAAACAATTCTGCAAAGATGAGTGGGCCAAAATTCCTCCACAGCTCTGTAAAAGACTCATTGCCAGTTATCGCAAACGCTTGATTGCAGTTGTTGCTGCTAAGGGTGGCCCAACCTGTTATTAGGTTTAGGGGCAATCACTTTTTCACACAGGGCCATGTAGGTTTGGATTTTTTTCCCTTGATAATAAACACCTTCATTTAAAAACTGCATTTTGTTTTTACTTGTGTTATCTTTGTCTAATATTTAAATTTGTTTGATGATCTGAAACATTTATAGTGATGTGAAAAGTGTTTGCCCCTTCATAATTTCTCATTTTTTTTGTATGTTTGTCACAGTTTAATGTGCAGTTATGTTTTTCAACCATCTTGAGTTTTTTTCTTTAGTTTGTGTATATCATCTCTATCTGGAGGTGTTATGGTGGTTGTTCGAGTCTGCTTCTTGATTCTCTGACTATGCTTCCAATTCTTTCCCCTCTAGTTTTTTTTTTTCCTCATTCAAATCCTTAACTTGCTTTACTTTTTCTTCTACAACTCACTGAGCCCTACTACAATGAGCTAAACCACAAATCTGTGCTGCACGTTGTGCATTCTGCCAGTGGCTTTGGTCAATTCTGGTAACACATTGCCCATTTTCCCACTTTGTGCCCTCATTGTCCAAATAACTAATTTCTATGATGCTTTCAATGTGTATAAACTGGGTCTTTTGAAAAAGGAGCAGCTGGGTGCACAGTTGGCACACTGCTGATTTATGGCAGCATAATGACATTTCACATTTGACCAAAAAAAGAAGAGGTTACACTACACTTTCTTGTTATCTGTCAGTCAGACAGGGTTGTAATCTGTTATGACCTGTCATCTTAATTTTCCTATCATAAGATGATGAATAGCTTGGGTTTTTGTTTACATGGAATCACGGGTCTACAATGCAAATTATGGATTTATTTATTGAACTGATGAACAGAGGCTGGAGAGACAATTAAGCAATATTACATGAAAGGGAGTACGGTATTAATGAATATTTGACCTGTCCTGGCAAAATACGTCACTTTCAGGTAATTATCAAAACTGAGGTAACGTTTTTTTCCATATTCTGTGTTGAAAGACCTTCAAAATGATATTTAATTTGTAGGACGTGCGCAAAAACGGACCTGGAAAAAGCCTATTTGTTTATATTTTGGCTAGGTTTAAAACTCGCGTTCAATCAGTCGGGAGTTATGTCTTCCACCAAAACCTATGTATTTTCATAAAGTACGATTTCTAAGCTTTACAATGATACCAGGCACTCACGGGGGTTTTCCCGGGACTTGCCGCTAGCAAACAAAGAAAGTCATGATTTATGACTTCTCGTGTCTGTATCTCGTAATGATGTGGTGCGCATTCCGATTCATTTTGCCAGCATGGATCACATATAGGAACTGTGGGTGTGATACATCTAATGCCCTCTGCTATCACACCCAAATATACTACTAGGACTGTAACGATTAGTCGACGTTATCGACAACGTTGATATTAAAAATCTGTTGACGCGTCGTTTAATTTTAAAGTTTATGGACATGCTGCGGAAATGTTCAGTTGTAACTGCAATGCGCTACTGGAACTGCTACGGGCAGTAGGGGTAGGGAAAAAAATGATTTAGTGATTTATCGCAATACTTGGCACTGGCGACAAAGCATTGATCCATAAACACACAGATTCATCTTTTATTAAAAAAAGTGCACACATATACTTTTGGGTTATCGGTTAATCAGTGGCATTTTCAGTCCACTAAATGGCGCAAAGAAAACACCCAGTTAAGTGAACTCATAGCCTGTCTTACAGAGTTGCAGCCAGCTTTGAGAGTTAGGAAGCACTTAGCTCAAAGTTAGCTCAAATTTTGGGACTTTTTTGGATTTTATAACAAAGATGTAAAGAAAGACCTTTGCACACAACCCGCAACAAGCGCTGCACGAAAAAAGAAAACACCCTCGGAATACGACGGGCCACGCACATCTCGGAGCAGCATTAACAACGGCTAAGCTACAGACACAGGCATGAACCTTTTTCTCCAAGCGTCAAGTAAAGTTTATTTATGAAGCGGTTTTCAGAGACATAGTCACAAAGTGCTGCACATTAAAATGGAATCAAAGGAAGATGATAGATAAAAATAATTTTAAAAATACAAAAAGTTAAAACACAAGATTAAAATAATTTTAAAATATCAGACTTATAAAGCAGTAGAAATTCTCATTTAAGAAGTTTTCAGCTGCTTTTTAAGAGAGTCCACAGAGTCAGCTAGATGTATCTGGAATCAGAGTCAATTCCAAACACCATCCACTACCCTTCAGGTGTGCAAAAACCTATCTCCGCAGAAAATGAAGCCCTGAGAATACTTTATTATATGAAAAGATGTCATCAGTTTCACTTTGGGACATGATTTGAGGTTGAATAAGGTGAAAAAAATTTGAAATATATGGGATTGTGATACTTTATCATTGCGATATTGTGATTATCGTTGAATTGTGATAGGATCGAACTGTGACCCAATTATTGCGATCCGAACTGAATTGTGAGGTCCCTCACGATTCCCACCCCCAGCAGGCAGTGGCGCTTCTGTTGTCCGGCATGCGTGAACTGTTTCCACAGAAGAAGAAGAGTAGCGCAGCATGGCGAAGTGGAAAGATAAACACGGAGAAGAGAAGCTAAAAAAAAAAAGCGAGACCCAAACTTTTGAAAGTATGGCAACATTTTACTGAAAATGAAGTGAAAAATGCAGACTCTGCAAAGCAGACTTATCATAGTAGCACTACAGTGATTAATGAGCATTTGAAACGGAGACACCCTGGAGCGATGACGTTTACTGCCACTTCTGCTTGTTAAGTTTTAAGTTATTTTCAGATGAAAAAAAAGAGTCCATCACCACAAAGGTACTGTGGTTTGTTAATCAAGACAATAAATCCAATTCTAGCACTGCCTATTTTTTTTTTTTTTTTTTAAAGACATTCAACAGCTTTATCATGTTTATACAAGGGCAGGCTGTAAAGCTTTTTTCAAAAGGGTGGGACTTCCGGGTCAGGTAAGAAATCTTTTCAAACAACACCTCACTGGGGAAATTAAGGTATTCAACACAGTACTGCAATTGTCACTGAGAGTTAGTTGACACTAAATTAGCGTTAGTAATTAAAGATGCACTCGGGCAGCTCTAAAACCACCTCAAAAACACACAAAAAACTTTCATTGCCCCAGAATGGCTTGGAAAGAGCTTTAACATCTTCAACCTACTGAAGTATGTGCAGATCTATGAATATTCTAATTAGCTCCACCCATACTCCCATCCATCCAGCCAGGAGCTGGAAGAAGACAAGGACATTGCACAAGGCTCCAAGAAGGCGATCCACCTTGGGGAAGCAAAAGTTCCCATAGGTGAACCTGTTCAAGGATCATTCTCCGTGGAGGAGAGAGTTGCTGGAGTCGGCCGAGCGCTCCTCGGCTCCTCCCTCTTCCCCTGAAGGAGTGGTCTCTGATTACCCACTCACCACGGCTCGCCTCGCTGGGGGCTGGCGAGAGCTCATTCTCTCTGGGTCTCCCCAGCCTCCTTTGAAGCAAGCCAGGGAGAGCACTCCGAAGCAGGTGAGCTGGCTGGTGGGCACACCAGCAGGTGCTCCCAGTGAGGCGAGGGGAGCCTTCCAGTTGGGCAGCGACTCGCCGCTCCACCGAGAATGATCCTTCCACAGGTTTACCTACGATGATACTCGCCCCGGGGTCACGCACACCAGGGCTGTCTCCCCTGGCATGCACGGCAATGCAGGCTGCAAACCTATGTCCTCTCCGGCATTTTAGCAGGGAAACTGAGGTTTTTCCAAATAAACTTAATCATTGCTGTCATATTTTCATGTCTGCGAGTAAGACGTAATTTAAAAGAAGAGGACTTCTTGTCTGTCAAATAGACTTCAAAATACTGCTGTTGGTTTATAAAGCTCTGAATGGTTTAGGGCCAAAATACATTTCAGATCTGCTAGTCCCATTATGAACCACCCAGAGCCATCAGGTCATCAGAGTCAGGCCTACTATCTGTGCCTAGAGTTAGAACCACACATGGTGAGGCAGCATTTAATTTTTATGCCCCTCACATATGGCACAAACTCTCATAAAGCATCAGGGCTGCTGAAATGCTCATCTGCTTGAAACTAAGGTTAAAAACTATTTGCCATGGCCTTTCAGTAGCCTACAATGTACTGTAACTTTTATTTCTGTGGCATAACATTTTTAGCTTGTTTTTGTTTCTCTTTAACTTACTTTATAGTTTGCTTTTAAATTCTTATGTATTCCTTTTGCAACTTGCTACACTGCTTTAATGTTTTTATGTAAAGCGCACTGAATTGTCTTGCACAAGAAATGTGCTATACAAATAAACTTGCCTTGCCTCACACAGCCAAAAACTGAACAAGTATAACACAGGGTTACAAAAATAATTTTTTTGTAAGTTGTCTGTGTTTTTTCAACTGATTTAAGACAATTTTGCACCGCTGAATCCGAAAATGACATCCGTTTCTCTCGATCAGGTGCTAAGTAAAAACCTGTACTTACTTAGTACTGTGCATGTACTTACCTTTATATAAATGATAAGTACATGTAATTTGAATGTTACATCATCATTGTTCAAAATTCAGAGAATTTCAAGACATAAAAAAGAATTTTGAATCATATAAAGCAAAAATACCCGTACGTGTGAACAAAAACGTATAAAACAACATGTGGCCATAATTCAAAAAGTTGACCTGATTGAGCAAAACCAATGTGATTTTTGGATTCAGCACATCAAAATTGTTCTAAATCAACTAAAAAAACTTAAGATAATAAATTTGGTGTTGACTAGTGTAAACTGCCACCTTTCCCAACTTGTAAAAGCTCCTACTGCTCCTTTTTTTTTTCTTCTCCTTTTTTTTTTTTTTGCTCTTCAGCTTCTCCTTCTGCCCCTGAGGTAGTGAACTCAGATCTGTAGCCATGCCCAGTGCTTAGCCTGATTGGTTAATGTTGTTTAACGAATCAGGCAAAGCAGGAATGCTTATGTAGCGAGAAACGGTCTGTCCAAACTCGCCCATTTGAGTGGGGCGTTCCCTAACTGGAAATTCACAGCAGAAAAACACAGACTTGGGACTACGGTACGATTTTGCTCTGGATATGTCTACTCTTGTAAGTCACAAAAACATGTTACAGACATGATACCAACAGAAAAAAATTGATTTTTGCCAGAGTGTTACTTTAACGGTTATATGAAGACCTTTGAAGCAGAGTGATACATATCCAGTGAAACAGATGGTAGTGCAGTTATCGCAGACTTTAGTAACTCCTGGAATCCCCATTGTCCAATCAAATTGCTTGGTCGGAACTAACTGTCATAATAACTAGACAATCGCTATTCAATATGCACAGTACAGTGGACAGGTGGAAGTTAGAAGTAAAAGTACAACTTGGGCTCAGTGTAATCTGTCAAAATGATCGACAGCCTTCAGAATTTTCTGTCACTTCTCAAAAAAATAAATTAATTAATTAATTAAAATCTGTCAACGACAGAATTTTCATTTACAGTGCTGTGAAAAAGTATTTTCCCCTTCTTGATTTCTTATATTTTTGGATATTCGTTACACCTAAATGTTTCAGATCAAACAAATTTTAATATTAAACATAACCTGAGTAAATACAAAATGCAGTTTTTAGATGATTTCATTTAAGGGAAAAAAGCTATCCAAACCTACAGTACCTGGGCCCTATGTGAGAAAGTAATTGCCCGCTAACTGCCCTCTAAACCCAATAACTGGTTGTGCCACCATTGGTGCCAACAACTGGCAATGAGTCTTTTACATCGCTGTTGAGGAATTTTGACCCACTCTTCTGTGCAGAATTGTTTAAGTTCAGTCACATTGGAGGGCTTCATGAACTGATGACCGGACATTCTCCTACAGGATTTTTTGGTAGAGAGCAGAATTCATGGTTCTGTCAATTAGGGCAAGTTGTCCAGGTCAACGAAGCAGCAAAGCAGCTCCAGACCATGACACTATCGCTACCATGTTTGACTGCTGATACGATGTTCTTTGAATGAAATTCTGTGTTAGTTTTATGCCAGATAAAACAGGATACGTCTTCCAAAAACTTCAACTTTTGTCTCGTCAGACCCCTGAATATTTTCCCAAAAGTCTTGAGGATCATCTAGATGTTTTCTGGCAAATGTGAGACAAGTCTTTGTGTTCTTTTTGTCCAGCAGCAGTTTTTGTCTTGGAACTCTCCCATGGATGCCATTTTTGCCCAGTCTCTTTCTTATTGTGCCATCGTGGACCAGAGTCCAAACTAAGGCAAGTGAGATCTGCATTTCTTTAGACGTTATGGGTTTTTATTTCTTATCCATTCTTGAATTTCTTTAGATCACAGTGGGATGTGTTGCTTTTTGAGATCTTTTAGCCTACTTCAGGATGTCAGACAGGTTCTATTTAAATGATTTCTTGATTCAACAAGTCTGGAAGTAATCAGGCTTGGGTGTAGCTACTGAAATTGAACTCAGCTTTCCAAAAAATGTGGTTAAGCACAGTCAACTAGGAACTTACCGGTCGCTATGGAGGGTGAGAATATGTATGGGCACATAATCATACCATGTAGGATAACTAAGTAGACGGTTATGCTGTTTCATTCCATCTAGCAACAATGCTCTGCACTGTGTGTGTTTATATATTTACATATTTATTCCATCTAGCTACAATGCTCAGCACTTGGTGTGTTTATATATTTATATATCTACATATTATTCCATCTAGCTACATTGCTCCGCACTGTGTGTGTTTATATACTTGCATATTTATTCCACCTAGCTGCAATGCTCCGTACTGTGGGTGTTTATATATTTACATATTTATTCCATCTAGCTACAATGCTCTGCACTGTGTGTTCATATATTCATATATTTATTCCATCCAGCTACAATGCTCTGCACTGTGTGTCTGTGTGTGTGTGTATATATATATATTTTATAGTAATACGTACATATGTATATTAGCTGCTCTTGCTTGCTTGTTTTTTTTTTTTTTCCTTGCCTTCTGATTGTTGCTCTGAGTGTTGCTATCCCTGTGCTGTTGCAATCCTGGAATTTCCCCGTTGTGGGACTAATAAAGGCTTATCTTATCTTAATTCATGATGTAACATGGGAGGCAATTACCTGGCCCTATGTGAAAAAGTAGGTTTGGATAGTTTTTTTCTTTAATAAATGAAATCACCATTTGAAAACTGCATTTTGTATCTATTCAGGTTATCTTTGTCTGATATTAAAATATGATGATCTGAAACACTGAAGTGTGACAAATATGCAAAAATTTAAGAAATCAGGAAGGGGGCAAATACTTTTTCACAACACTAACAATCTCTGGTCTAAAGTTCACAGCAACAAATTCCAAATGCAAATGCCACACCTGCAATTAACTTCAGACCTTTTATCTGCTTGAATGATGACGGACAAAGGTGGGAATAGAGCTCGCCAGCCCACGTGACAAACAAGCAATGCATCCCGGGTTGGGTAGCCCGTACAATTGTAAAACTGCAAGAGTACACGGCGCCTCTGCATTTGTTATGAATGAATGACAAAGCTTAAAGGGGTTAACGAGATGGATCCCTACAAACATACCAAATGGAGTTCGGACGCAAACTTTATGCCGAACTTCAACCATGCCTTCTTTTATAATTATATGATTTTAACTAAGTCCATATACACAAAGTTTTCAGTAACTCTAGATCTTTGCAGCAAGCTCAAGTGCAATTCACAGATGAATGGGTGCATGACTTGGAGATGTACAAGGCAGACCTGAAGACAGTTGTGTGCACAAAGGCATGCTTTTCTTTTAATTTCCTCTCGTTATACTAAACACCGTCCTTTCCCTAAACAACCAGACGAAATTAAAATATGCAACACTGAAAATATTTTTTTTTAAAAATGTATAGAAATTATATCATTTTCAAGTACTGTTAAAAATGTGTGAAGTTGTCATTTAGGCTGCGTGTCCACCAAGCGCGTTTTTTTTTTCCCACTTTGGGTGGCTATTTTCCATTCATTCTCTATGTAGTCCAGCGTTTACAGTGCTCAGCACCCTTGGTGCAGAAACGCTCTCGGCGTTGGCAGTTTTTTGTCACAGCGCTCAGGGCGCTCACAGAGCTGAAAAAAGTTCAACTTTTCAGCGACT